>CM055898.1:49489896-50089896 GCA_029582155.1 Panopea generosa
TTTTTCAGCCAATCAGAGAGCTCGTCTCAATGGTGGTAGCTGACCTAATGCAAAGACCGTACGGAAGAGGCTAAATATCAAGAAGGTTCCCTTTCACTTCGCATGATCAACTTGGAACATTCGGAATCCTCGGATTTTTCTATTTACCGCTAAAATTCAAGATGGACAGTAAACACGAAATGTTAATGCTTTCGGGAATATAATGTCTTTTATACGGAATTAGCGGTTGGATGTAAACCCCGATATGTGTGATACTCTTAGACTTAGTTTATGTTTTGTTTAAGTCGAACACGTACATGAAAACGAGAGTTAAGTTTATACTTATTAATTTTACTACTATTGTGAAACTTAACTTGGTACCAGTTTACAACTAAGACAAATTACGCTCGGAGACTGCCTTGGTAGAACCAGTACTTAGCATATGCGGAAAAAAAACGTCTTACTCAAGGACACCACATATAGTCGAAAGATCGAACTCCAGCCCCCCCCCCCCTCCCCCCCCCCATCGAACATGGATTCAGTGCTCTACTACAACTACCCCCCCCCCCCCCCCCCCCCCCCCCCCCACACACACACCAAGTGTTACGTATGATAACCTTAGTTTTAAATTGCATGTCAATAAATCGATGTATGGTCTTGGTGGGTAATTTAATAAAGAATTTTATACTGTAGGTGTGTGTACATCCAACCACAGCAGGACCTGGTTTACTATCTTGGTTGGTAACTAAGCTCATAAATATGGTGTTTGTGCACAGCTTTTTAATTATTTTGATATCCGACTTGTCTCTAGAGAAGCAAAATAAAAAATCTTTACAAGGATTCTAATAAATTGCAATATGTCGCACTAAGTGGGTAATGTGTCAGACTTTCAATCAAGGGGTCAAGAGTTTGAATCATTATATAGCCAACTGAGCTGGTGAGTAACTGACTATAAATTTATGTATGTAACTAAATTTAATAATAATTTAGTTCATACTAATTTATTTTAGCTTGATTGCAATGAAAGCTCAGAGCTCATATCAACCACTCTCCGAGTCCGTTTCCTGGGTAGCACCAACTACTGAGTGTTGTTTTATATGGGGCATCTGGTCAACTGGGGATTGAACCCGCAACCTCAGGCATGAGCAGCTAACACTATCCATTTGACTTCCGCCCCACATTCTACCAATCTTTGAAAATGGTTTAATTGTATCCATTGTAATTTATGTTTTCAGCTCCTGTCATTTTGTTTATTTTTTGCTGATGAGCACAACTATAATGTAAGTTTAACTGTTATAATAAATTGTTATAAATAGAGTTTAAAAAGAATGACAGGATTGTCACTGAGAATACTTTACAATTGTTTAAAAGAAATAATGTGTTATTATTTAGGGTAACCATTGTAAGATAAAGAATATCCATTAATAATAAAATGAATACACTTAAATACATTAAATGGTATATTTTAAAATCATATCATTTCACATTGTCATAGTTCAAATCACCACACAGTCACCGTTTCGGTGATGATTTATATATATTGTCATTTGTTACTGATGCTGAAGTAGGAAAGTTGCCAGTTGTTTGCAGAGATGGGGCGTGCTTGAGTACTGGTTTACTTTCCAGGAACCAAGGAAACAGTTGTTAGCTTAACTGATCGTGTGTTAGCCATCAGTGGCATAATAATGATGCTAAATATTCAAACAAACATTAATAACACAATTAAATATTGCTTTGGATTTAAAAAAAATAAATACATATTATACAAAACTTTCATATGTTAGCACACAAATAAGTAGATAATATATTTGTATTAGTATGGTCATGAAATATTCACTTGCTGTGATTGTAGGTAGCGCCAACACAGTTAGCTGTAGATCAGTTTTCCTAGGAATTGCACAGGTAATAACCGTAATATATAATTGCATTTAAACAATACAATTACATATATCTTCCCACATTTTACAATATGTTTTTCTTTAAAGGAAACAGTAACACTTTTTGTCATTGTTTACAGAGCTGCATCATCAGTTCTATTTAATTGCCCAGGATTCACTGAATTTGTTTGTGAATGACATTGTGTAAATATATATATATTCTATCCAATTTTGATGAGGCTGCAATAGCTTTTCAAATGTCTGATTGATTGGACTAATTTTTATTAAAATGTAACTAATGTATAAATATTTTTTACAATTTCAACAATGTAATAAATCTATACAACTCAGCTAACATTAAATTATGTTAATTGTAGGTAGTGCCAAATCAGCATGTTGCTGTCAGTCCTGGTCTTACACCAGATGGGATCACCCAGGTAAAATAAAAAGTTGTATTTTAATAATCTCATTTCATACATTCACAGTTATTTTTAGTAAATAAATCAATACAAGTACCAATAGAGAAAAAAATATGTTGATTAACTGTTCTTTATTGAAACGCCTCAAAACAATTTAGATGCACTTGCAACTTTTATACATAAATATACTGACAATTACCTCTGTAGCCTTTTGGATAATGAGTCCAAGATCAAGATAAATATGACAACAGTCCATGGTGTTGCATTATGACAAATAATTCAGACTCAGTTTAAAAAATTGATTCATAGTCTTGTTTTGTCATTTAATCGTTATAGATTATTTATAGAATGAAAATCAACCATAGGTTAAAAGTTCCTGAAGCATTTATGTAACATAAATAATGCAAAGGCAATAGCACCAAAGCTATTTTTAACACATTTCAGGCTATATATGGCTTATCCAGTTTTATTGGTGGTAGAAGACCTCATAATGAATCCGAGTAGAAGCACTGTCCTTCCACAAGTAACTGGCAAACTTCCTCTATTGAAGTTTTTGGAGCAAGTGTAATTCAAACCTATGACCTTAGCTGTGAGAGGTCAATGATCTTGAGACAGCGCCTTAGACCACTAGGTCATGGAGAAACCCTTATGTAGGTTTAAAGAAGCAAATAGTTGCATATATTACAGGTAGTGCCAACTGACTATGTACTGGTAGTTAGCCCTGATCAGCCACTGTCTGAAGTCATCCAGGTATAATTAAAACAATATATTTCTTATAATCTTTTTTTCTCTGTTTTTATCTTCTGTTGCATTGATATAAGAATAGCATCATACAAAACTGTGTGTCCTTTCAAGTATTAGATCAAGTCTAGGTCATACAGTTTAAATTTCAAATTAGCACAGTGTCTGCTGACTGCTCCAAATGATCTAAATCCCTGAAACAAATTTGATATAGCTTGATACAAATATTCACCTCATTGATAAAGCATGTGTTATTAGACTTGCAGTCAGTAATGATTGATGTAAAGGTTTTAATTGAAAATCAATGATCAAATGTCTGTTTAACAACACCAAAATTTACAAAAATATTAGTGGGTTATATTTGCACCTAAGTTTTTACTTGTGATTTCAGGTAGCACCAACTCAGCAACTAGTTGAATTTAGTCCTAATCAGGCACATGAAGATATTATCAAGGTATAATTTAAATATATATTTAGTAAATTAAGTTGATGTTTGTGTGCCATGGTCAGTTAAACTCAACTGACACCTGTATATGAAGAGTGTATGTGTGTCATGGTAAGTTCTACTCACCTGGCACCTGTTTATGAAGAGTGTATATGTGTCAAGGTAAGTTTCACTCACCTGGTACCCGTGTATGAAGAGTGTATATGTGTCAAGGTAAGTTTCACTCACCTGACACCTGTGTATGTGTGTCACAGTAAGATTCACTCACCTGGGACCTGTTTATGAAGAGTGTATGTGTGCCAAGGTAAGTTTCACTCACCTGGTACCTTTTTATGAAGAGTGTAAATGTGTCAAGGTAAGTTTCACTCACCTGTGTATGTATGTCACAGTAAGTTTCACTCACCTGGTGCCTGTTTATGAAGAATGTATGTGTGTCAAGGTAAGTTTCACTCACTTGGTACCTGTGTATGAAGAGTGTATATGTGTCAAGGTAAGTTTCACTCACCTGACACCTGTGTATGTGTGTCACAGTAAGTTTCACTCACCTGGTACCTGTTTATGAAGAGTGTATGTGTACCAAGGTAAGTTTCTCTCACCTGGTACCTGTTTATGAAGAGTGTATGTGTGTCAAGGTAAGTTTCACTCACCTGACACCTGTGTATGAAGAGTAGTATGTGTGTCAAGGTAAGTTTTACTAACCTGACATCTGTCTATGAAGAGTGTATGTGTGTCAAGGTAAGTTTTACTAACCTGTGTATGAAGAGTATATGTGTGTCAAGGTAAGCTTTACTAACCTGACACCTGTGTATGAAGAGTGTTTGTGTGTCAAGGTAAGCTTTACTAACATGACACCTGTGTATGAAGAGTGTATGTGTGTCAAGGTAAGCTTTACTAACCTGACACCTGTGTATGAAGAGTGTATGTGTGTCAAGGTAAGTTTTACTAACCTGACACCTTGTGTATGAAGAGTGTATGTGTGTCAAGGTAAGTTTCACTCACCTGACACCTGTGTATGAAGAGTGTATGTGTACCAAGGTAAGTTTCACTCACCTGACACCTGTGTATGAAGAGTGTATGTGTACCAAGGTAAGTTTCACTCACCTGACACCTGTGTATGTGTGTCAAGGTAAGTTTTACTCACCTGGTAACTGTTTATGAAGAGTGTATGTTTGTCAAGTTAAGTTTCACTCACCTGACACCTGTGTATGTAAAGGTAAAGACTCTTGTCTTGTTGGAACTGTTTGTAGTCATTGCAGTATGTATTTCTCTTCAAAGAAAAGTTTGAAAAGACATAGTTGTAAATGCCGTTCTAGTCCATTAGACAAAAAGGAAAAACCATTGACTTCAATTCCTTGCAGTGTACCATCTTGTTCTGAAAAGTTTAGGACAGTAGATAAAATGACTGAACACCTAAGACTATTCATGGAACTGAAATGGCAACGTGCATGTAAAGGCTCAGCAAAAATAGGTAAGATCTGCCCATCAAGAATGAATGTAATAGTGCAAAGTTCTGGGGTTGTTTCTGTGAAGTACATACAGACTCATTTTCATACAACTGGTTTAAATCAAACTCGTTTCCTTCCTATCCCAGAATCTGTAAGGAATCAGATTAGGTCACGTTTATCCATGGTACAAAATATTAGTAGTCAACATCAGTGCATTTAAGAGTTCAAAGTCTGCAGTCACTCCTCAATAACCCTGTGCTGTTATATAAGCAGCAACACACACAATCTAATCCTATCCAACTTAGGAAAGAAGATTTCATGTTGGTTCTGATGACCAAAGAACAGGCTATAGAATTTAAACATTATGCCCCTGATGTAATATGTATAGATTCTACTCATGGCACAATAAACACAATAGAAAAACTTACGCCTAAGTAAAAAATCTCATCAAACAAGAAAATAGAAAACGAATCAGTTTCAAGGCAACACAGAAGAAAAAAGGAGTTTATGTGTGTCAGGGTAAGATTCCCTCTCCTTGTACCAATGTATAAGAGTGTATGTGTGACAGGGTAAGATTCTCTCTCCTCATACCAATGTATGAGAAGTGTATGTGTGTCAAGGTAAGATTCTCTCTACTCAAACCCATGTATGAGGAGTGTATGTGTGTCAAGTTAAGTTTTTCTCTCCTCATACCTATGTACAAGGAATATATGTGTGTTAAGGTAAGTTTCCCTCTCCTCATACCAATATATGATAAGTGTATGTGTGTCAAAGTAAGTCTCCCTCTCCTCGTACCTATGTATGAGGAGTGTATGTGTGTTGGGGTAAGATTCTCTCTCCTCATACTTATGTACAAGGAGTGTATGTGTGTCAAGGTAAGTTTACTTCTCTTACCTATGTACCTCTTCATACCTGTATGTGTATGTGTGTCGCTGTAAAAAGAGTGTAAAATTATTGAAAAAAAGTTTTCCAATTGTCGGTTTATTCAAGTTTGCTTAATGGTGACGATTTAATTTTTACAAAATTGATAATTAAAAGCAAACATTTTTAAAGCTTGAATTACTGTAAGACTTAAAAATAAAACAGGAATTTGAACTATCATAATTAATGTACAGTGTAAGTTTAATGCAGCTTCAAAATGCATCCTTATAGTACAATGAAGTACATCTGTCTTTAAGATGGAAGATGTTGGTTCAATCCCAACTAAGGATATCTGTTGGAGGCTTCATACTACGTATTGTAAATCAATTTTGAATTTATGAAATGAGGATAGTGAAAAATGCTTATATTAGTAAATAAGTTTGTGTTTATTTCAGGAATGGTAGCATAATTTTGAGTTTGATCCAGTGATGAAAAACAGGCTAGATTAATGTCTGAAGTCCGAACTAGACTAGAGAATGTTTTTTATCTTTCAATGAAAACTCAAAATTGTATAATTTACAATATATTTTCAAATTATTTAAGATGAAAGAATAACTATGATGTTTTTTTTATATTAAAGTATCTAGCTACCAATTTAATGTCATTGTTTGAATAGTGACTTTGTTCCAAGCCCTGTTGAATAAGCACAGTTGTGCACATCTTTATGGCTACCTAGGCTACAGTAAGCATCCCATGAAATGTAATGTCCTACAAGCTAAAAGCAAAGCAACATCATGGTGCCAATGAAATGCAAACTGGTACTTTAAGCACTACCCAAATTCAATTGATTTTCATAAAGAAACGAAATGCAGTTTCTATTGTTTCAACATTGCACATCATTAACACATAATGCACGATTTTCTATATATCAGATGTCCACTCTCTTTGCTAAATGACCATAAAATATGTTACTAATTATATTTTTTGGCCTGCTGTACGTGAACCTTTGACATTGTCATATATCAAAAGTTCAAACTAATTAGTATCTCCAAATCTTAAATAACTAAATGCTTGTACTTATAGCATGCCATACACACAAGTATTATTTTGGGTTTAAGTTTTACATTATTAAAAAAAATAGAATACAATAATTAATAATTGAAGTGAAGTGACTGACAATAACACACTATATATATAGTTGACATACAGACTGAATGATTGTATGCAAGTATTTCAATATTCTTTATTTTCATTTCAATTTGCCTTACTGAATGGAAACTAAATAGGGTTTAAAAAGTTTATAAGATAAACTTTGCTTAATGATTGTCTTATTAGTATAAATAAGCCATATTTCATACCAAATATTTTAACCAAAGTCCACATCATTGCACAATTGAAAGCCTTTATTATATATCATTATGAAAAAGTAATGGAAGTCTATCAATTTGTCCAAGGTCAGACTTGAACTGACATCTCACTCCTTGGAGGAGTTTGTACTTTCTTGTACTACAAAGACTTTCTCCCTGATAGACTTCCTGTGTAAAGCTAAGAAAGTATTACCTCTTTTCTGTATTTACAATTTCTACAATAAAAAACACACTTAATATTGATACACAGAAGTTACAGAACAATATTTAATGTTTTAAACCACTCTTTAATAAATATAAATACAAACAATCACTGTCATTTTTTCTCGAAGAGTAAACGTTTGTTGAGACTGCAGTATACTGTTAAAGATCTGTTTGTGGGTGGGGTGCATTTTAATGCGGTGTATTATTTTGATGTTTTTGCTTTTAAACTCTTATAATGACAGTTCCATATACATGTTTGTATGTGTGTAAGAGAAGGGGGGGGTGGAACAATTTTTGTAATGAAGGTATATAAGTTATCGATTACATTATTATACTCATAAAAAACTAAAAATAACAAACTCCCACTGGTAAAACCAAATTTTAAAGTCACATTATTATGATATTTACAGAACTCTGATCGAAAAACACCTACCAATCAATGTCTAAATGTTATTTCTCCTTCACAATGTAGAAAAATATAATGTATATTCGTCAAGAGAATATCATTTTTCCTTCACAATGCAGAAAAATGTAAACAGATAAACGTCAAGAAGGTTCAATACTCTCCAGAAATGGAGGTTTGGGTTTTTCATATTCGCAGGAGAGATATTGCGAATATGAAAAAATATTGATCATGCGCAGTGACAGGGGAACCTTCTTGATAAATAGCCTCTTCCAGACCGTACATGGATATATTTGAAAGTTTTATGTACCTTACTTTCATGCATTTTGGAGGGGGAAAACTGCAAGGGCCGAAAAGGACCGTTAAGGCTCCAGTCTACCGAAATGGACCATGTCATATGTCAAACTGCCTAGTTCTCACCGCCGATCTGAGTAGCTCGATCTCCCCGACCGGCCAAATTCCCCGATCAAGATTGACCAGATGTTTGGTCGGTGATCTACACAACGGAAAGGGACCCTGCCAAACCTCTAATGAACCATTCTATATCAACTCAAAACCCTTCCAGACCACTTCAAGACCACTTGCCGACACACATCCTCCTTCTGCTCGACCTCTTCACGACCTTTCAGATCCCTTCCCGATGTCTACCCGATTAATACGACAAGCCCGACCTTTTCTCGACCTCAGCCCGACATCTACCCGACCTATACCCAATCATGTACTATCGGGCACGATAGCAGCAGATGAGGTATAAAACTGTAGTATTTTATTCGGTATTTAGTCCGACGCCTCCATTTTCTGCTTTATTTACCTTTTTTAGACTTTAGACTTCTTTATACTTTTGTTTACATTTATTAAAATCACCCCCACCCTCTTTAGGCGCACTGTATATTCAAAATTGACCCCATCCAAAATTACTAGGATAGTATATACAGTGCAATAGAATTTACCACATTTACCTCTGTTTTGTTTGCCCTTTATCTTTGAACTGTCATTTTGGCGACCGGATATTCACAGATGTAGTATCAATCATCAATCATCAATCATGTAATCATATAACCATCGGACCATATATAATCATCATCATGTTCATGTTCATTACAGAATAAATTATTCTCATGTTCATTTCATTCCATCAATCATCTGTCAATAATTATTGGATTCTTCATTTCAAATGGATGCAGCCAGGCATAATAAATGGGCCACTTTTGGCAACAATGAGGCTCGATTCAATCGAGCCTCATTTTTAAATGATCAGCCCAGGGTGTCCACGGACTGTCACTACCTTACCAAAAGTACGTGGGCACACAGGCTGATTATAAAGTCAGCCGGGCCAGCTCCCATACTGGATCATATTTCCATAATCCAGTTCACAAAAGCCATTCATCGGGAGCTGGCCAATAAAATAAATAGAATTATACCGCTGAAGTCGGGGTCCTTTATGCTAGAGCTTGCGTCGCCCGAATGTCTGGCGGGTGTTTTAAAAATAAAACCCTTCACCCTGGCTAATATCCCACTGGTGGCCTTTCTTCCCAGTGGTGGACCTTCAATAGCCGGGGTGATCCACAATATACCCTTGCGGGTCGACCTTGGGGACCTCCGATCCCACCTTCAACCTAAACCAAGGAAAGACGGTGGGGTCTGTGAGGTCCTAAAGGCCGACAGGCTTAAGGACAAATTTGGCCGCCAGTCTGGGGCGGTGAAACTTACATTCACGGGCAGATCTCTGCCGCTGTCAGTCACAGTGGCTGGCACTCCCACTTATTGGGACGTGGAGGAGTATTCGCCGCCCCCGATTCGGTGCTACACCTGCCAGGCATTTGGGCACAGGAGCTCTGGTTGTAAAAACGAGGTCAGGTGCGCTAGGTGCTCAGGACACCATAATATTCGTGAGTGCCGGTATTCCGGAATACCGCGGTGTGCTAACTGTGGGGATGGCCACACTACCCGGTTCAGGGGCTGCCCGTCCTACATTATAGCGGCTAAAGTCTCTAGTTTGGCTTATAGGGACGGGATCCCCTGGGATGTGGCGGTGAAGAGAAACAATCGGGTCACCGCCACTACACCCCCACAGAGTCACACCGGGGGGGCCCATGCCGGCGCTCAACAAAAACTATATAAAAACTTAACTACATCTCCAAAGCTAAAGGGGGAAGTGGCCGCGGACTCCAAAATTCTAAGAAATAATGGGGACAAAACCAGCTCAGGGGCTATCTCACGGCCAAAAAGAGAGGAACAGGGCCATAAAAACCCAGATGTTAACAAAAGTAACCAGGGGAAGGATAAATTACCATCCCCCGGGGCTCAGAGAACCCAAGGACCTCTGACTCCCGTTATCCAGGTAAAGAATTCCTCTCATATACCCTCTGAGACAAAAAACATAAAAGAAATAAACTCCAAATTTAACCGGACTCCAACAGGTCATCTCGTTAGAACCTTTATAAAAACCAATGGAGAACGGGATTTCTTTATATTTAATAAAGGGGGGGATTCAATTACTAGTTCACAGTCAGACACTTCAGACTGTGTTATAATCAGTCCCACTACTGATAGTTTAAAAATAGTGGGTACAGCAGGACTAATAAATACAGAGCCAGCGGCAAACTCCCCGTCAACAAAAATAAAAACAGAAAGGGGTTTCATAACCCCTATAAATTCACCCAAACTAGTTACATCGACCCCCAGTACACCTCCTGACTCCTCTCTAGGAGACTGCGACAACTTGTCCCGAACTCATGTATCGGAGTCATCCTTTAGTGACTGCAGCGACTTTAATGTCACTGGAGAGGAGTCCTTGGTATCTATTCACTCCAGTTTCTATCACTCCGACAGGGACAGCAATACGGAAGGTGTATCATCACACTCGTTGCTGGAATCTGTGTCCATTGCTGACCTTGTGGGAGGTATAGATCCAGGAGTGATAAGTCAACCGATTAAAGTAACCACACTGGCAGATAGAAGCCAACAAACTTCCCCATTCCAAAAACAACATTCAGAATCGACTTCAAAAATAAACTCCACAATACAAGTCATAAATAATTCGGACAAATTTACAATAGATTTGGATAGTATTGTGGAAATAACAAAAGAATTAATCCTAAATAAATCAAAAATAACAGGAAACAAACTATCAAATTATCTCAAACGAGAATTTATTTATAAACTAAAAAAATTAACAATAGAAAAAGCCAGTGTGGTCCAAAGTACAGTGGGGGTCGATAAAAATTCTCAAGAAAATTTAAAATGCGCACCTGCCTCAAACATGGCAACTAAATTACCCGTGCTGGCAGGGATTCTGAGGCAGGCCAAAACACCAAAAAAAATCCTGTCTCAGTCTCCAAGACACAAGATACTGATTGGTCGTAATCGTCGCAACACCAAACTACATTTTCAATAGGGACCTGACTGTGATCTCTTTTAATGTTCAGGGACTGACCCCTCTTAAGCACACAGAGATTAAAGTTTTCTTGGATTTAAATCCACATATTGATATACTCTGTGTGCAAGAATCAAAATTACCACCAAAAAAGGAGAGGAATGTCCCTGGATATAATGCACAATATAGTTTTTATAAAAATGCCCAAAACAATGTTTGTGGAGGGCTTATTACATATTTTAAAGATTCCATTAATTTTGAGGAGATTAGAGTAGACGACCCCAAAGATAATATGGGGAACTCCAAGATTGAAATTCAGTTATTTAGAGTTTATCTAGGGGGGTCCCCCTTCATACTTATCAATTTATACTCTAGGGGGTGCGACCTAGATTCTTTGGAATACATAAGTTCATCTATAAATGCTGAAGATGGACTTAGGGACTGTATTATAACTGGAGATTTCAATGCTCACCACCCTTTATGGGGATCTCCATTTGAGGACCGTCAGGGGAGGGATATTTTGGAATGGGCGGGGAGAAATGACAAAGTTCTACTCAATGACGGTTCCTTCACGAGAGTAGACCAGGGCTCAGGAAAGGGCTCCTGCATTGATCTAACATTCACCAGTCCCAAATTTTCAGCTAGTTCTAATTGGCAGGTACATGGGGATAATATGGGATCAGACCACTACCCAATCTGCATAACAATAAATTCTCAACACCACAAAATTACAGAAAATTCTAAAGAAGAAAGATTCAAATTTGAAAAGGCAGACTGGGATTTATTCAAAAAACTTTGCAGGGAGATAACCCTAGATGACGTCTACTCTAATGATATCAATATTTTTAATAACAATCTCACAGAAAGGTTCCTGTTGGTAGCAAAAAAATGTATACCTGTCTCTGACTCTGGCAAAAAGACAAGAAAAAATGTCCCGTGGTGGGGTTCTTCCTGTGTCGAAGCTGTTAAAGGGCGAAAACGAGCATTAAATAAACTAAAACAGCACCCTTGTCTCGGAAACTTATATGACTACAAGGAGGCTGAAAGGGAAGCAAAATTTGTCATCTTAAATGCTAAAAAGCAAAACTGGGAAGAATTCTGCGAATCATGTATACATAAAAACACAAACTCAAAGGAATTTTGGACCAAAATTCGCAGAATTAAAGGAAATTCACAACGCCCTATTCCACTACTAAGAAATAAGACAGCTTTAGCAGTCAAATCAGTAGAGAAAGCCAACTTCTTAGTTGAACACTACTCTAAAGCTGCCAGTGATTCAAACGTCAACGATGAAACACTAAATTATCAAAATAAATTTGAATCACTGTATAAAAACTACCTAAAAAACCCAGAAATAAACAGGTCACCACTTAATAATGGCTTCTCAATTTTTGAACTAAGATCAGTAATTGATAGCAGGAAGAACTCAGCTTCGGGACTTGACAAAATATCTTACCACATGTTTAAACACATGCCAAATTCAGCCTTGTATCTGTGGTTAAGATTATATAACAAAGTGTGGAATGGTGGTGTCTACCCAGTAGCTTGGAAGCAGGCTTGTGTTATTCCCCTACTAAAACAAGGGAAAAACCCAAATGAAGCACAGTCTTACAGACCAATTAGCCTGACCTCCCATCCAGGTAAATTAATGGAGGGGATGGTCAAGGCGCGTTTAGAACATCTGCTTGAATCAAAAAATATAATTAATCCCTTTCAATCTGGATTTAGAAAGGGCAGGAGCACTTTGGATCAGCTCATTAGACTACAACATGATGTAAATACAGCAAAAAATAGGGGACACTCAGTCCTAGCAATTTTTCTAGACCTTCAAGCAGCTTTTGATCTAACCTGGCATGCAGGCGTACTCTATAAATTGAAAGAACATGGAATAACAGGAAACTGCTACCAATATCTGAGGAACTTTCTTGAGGGACGTAAAATTCAAGTTAAGGTGGGGGATACCCTGTCAGACACGGAAACGTTACACAGGGGAACCCACCAAGGGGCCATTTTATCCCCTCTTCTATTCTCTCTTTTGATCAATGATCTCCCTGACACACTAGAGGGGACAGGGATGGTTACCAGCCAGTTTGCTGATGATTCAGGCACATGGCTAGGGGGGGTCAACTTAAACCTGTTACAAACAAGAGCTCAAACAGGACTTGACCTTATCTGGGGATGGGCAAAAGAATGGGGCTTTAAAATTAGTCAAACTAAAACAGTGGGAATTATTTTTGGCAACTCAAAACAGCACAGCTTGGACGTAAATTTAGGCGGCACACCAATCATATTTAAAAAAATAGTAAAATTTTTAGGCATGCTTTTAGATAGGAAACTAAATTTTCACAGTCATATAAAAGACATCATGACCAGGTGTGAGAAAGACTTAAATTTGATGAGAATGTTAAGAGGAACAGACTTTGGCACTGATAAAAATAGCCTCTTACTTCTTTATAAGTCTCTCATACAGTCCAAAAATAGATTATGGGGCTCAAATCTATTCATGTGCACCACCTTCAACATTAAAAAAATTAGATATCATCCAGAATAAGGCCCTTAAGATAGCCCTCAGAGCACTACGTTCCACAGAAAGTTATTTGCTAGAGGCAGAGGCAGGTGTTACCCCATTATGGTTGCGGCGACAAGACCAGTCAGTTAAATACTGGGCCAGGGCTCAAACCCGAAAAGAAGGAAACCCTGTGAACAAACTCTTCGGGACCGGATACCATATCAAGTCTAAATATCAAAAAAATCATATAGCCATGCCATTTGGGGCTTATACCCAGGACTTGATAGAGGAGTACGGTCTCGGGGAGATCAGTGTAGCAGACTTCAGACCCAAACCAGATCCGCCCTGGGTTCTTAAAAATCCTGATATTAGGTTAACCCTCTCAGCCGAGTTCAATAAAAGTGACTTGCCAGCACTTATAAGATCCATTACGGCAAACCACATTGACCGGCACTATGCTGACCACACTCAAATTTATACAGATGGTAGTAAAAGTCCCGATGACGGGAAAGTTGCAGCTGCTTATGTCATTCCATCTCTTCAGATACAGTATTCTGAGAGACTCAGCAACAATTTGTCAATTTACACAGCTGAACTAGTCGCAATACAAAAAGCAATGTGCTGGATCATAGAAAATAAATCAACTAAATCTGCTATATTTTCGGATTCACTTTCAGCTTTAACTTCACTCAAAAATAATAATAGCAGATCAAGGCCTGATCTTTTGGCAGACATATATAAACAATATAACCAGTGCCTTGAATTAGGGTTACAAGTTACTATAGAATGGTGTCCAGCACATGTAGACATATCAGGAAATGAAGAAGCAGATAGGGCGGCTAAGGAGGGCCTTGAATATAACAATATTTCAAATTCAGTCCCCCTTGCACCAACCGAGGTCTATTCCTTAACAAGGAAAATAATTATTAAGAAATGGTCCACTTTTATCTCTAAAAAACCATTTAAACAAACATTTCGCAGGACCTCGGTTAATTTCAGACGACCAACAAATTACTCTAATAATAAGAGAATTGATAAATGCATTACTCGTCTGAGATTGGGTGTAAATCTCCTCCCAGGAAATAGGGGACAATATATAATTAATAAAGGGAGAGATTGCATCCGGTGCAAGGAAAAATTTACCACTGAACATTTTCTGCTACACTGCCCGATTCACAGGGTCCCCCGGGCAAATTTAAGGACTGCACTTGTTGGAAATAAGTTAGATTTCGACATTAATAATATTTTGAACCCCAGCAAGGCAGTCCGGGCCTCAGTCTATAAAGCCTTGGAATGTTATATTCTAGACTGTCAGATGTCTGACAAAATATAGACTTAAAAATCCAGGCCCTAATTTCATCAGTTATCCCTCTAAATACCACCCAGGGTCAGCAAAAATGTTTTATAGTACTTTGATTGGAATCTCCAGTATGGTTTGATTTACTTGTTATAGTGCTTGGTCCTTCTAAGTACAAAAGTATCAGTTTCTAGTGGGAGGTGGGGTGGGACCACAATGCAGCCCACAAAAATGTTGTGTGGCCTGGGGTGTGGACTCATGCCACCTCCCACAGCTGAGCCATGCTTACACAGAGAGAATTGTTATGTTAAAATATCAAATATGTATTTAAATTATTTTGTCAGGCTTACTTTCAGTCTGATTGAATTATAAATTGATTGGCATGAGAGTGATTTTATATTTATGCCACATTAAATTAACTTCCTCTAAAAAGGAAATTATACATGGGATTTATAACATTCACAACAAATATATGCTGACCCTGGGGAATGATAATATTCATTATATTATCAAGGGACCTGGCCCGGTACCCCAGCACGGGTGATGAAATAAAATTACAGGGCCCCCAGATTCGGTGGAACACTATTATTAGCAATATTAACTAGGCTTGGGCCTGTTAGTCCCAAGCGGCTAATTAGCTCTATCCTAAGTGCAACAATATATTATTTTACTATAAATGTTGTATATAATGTACAAAACTTTTAATAATCTGTTGTTTATTTTATAACCCTAATCTGGGCCGTTTAGTACTTAGGATACAGGATTATAATCATTATTTTTAGTAACTTATCTTAAATATGTTCCATTATTTTAATAGAGTATTGTTGCACTTGGAAGACAGCTATTTATCCTACACCACATGAACATCATATAGTCTGTGTAATTCCAACCAAGATTCACTGGTCATCAAGTGCAATCTTTTGTTTACATCTCCTCCGGGTCAACATTCCATTGAAGGTTAAACGCCGCCGATTGGCTGGATTTCAATCACGGAACGTACGTATAAGTTTTTATTTATCCTCGCGCTTTGAACAAGTCATTTTGGCGAGCAGGATAGGATGATTATTAAAAATTTAAAAGATGATTACACATTTCTGTGATGATTAATGTATGATGAATGGAGATGATTCACATAATAAGTCGTGTCTATATTCAACTTTGAAGTTTATTATTAACCGAGTTGTTTAATACTACAACTATTTTATATTTTTGGATTCGGTGCTTACTGTTTACTAACATTGTTTATACTCATGATATTTTTAAATTTGTTGATTGACGACCAAAGTGTAGATTAATCAACTAAGAATATTATTATTTCTTTTTATATTTACCGATTGCAGCCATATATTACTTATTAGTGCATGTATTTGATTAATTTAAATAAGGTGCACTTATGGTTGTTCACCAATATTTTAAGTTAAACAACGCTGCTCATAGCGCAAATTGTTTTGCTTATATCGTCAGCGATATTCAACTTAACTATAAACCTTAGATAAAAATTTAATTCTATCCAAGATGTTATCTGAACACATTAATTGTGTGTAATTACAATGGTAAAGTAAAAGTACTTATCTTATGTAACCATGTATCCAGCGTACCACCAATAATTGTCAATAGTAAACCATCAACAAATTATGGTGTGCCGTAAAACCCCAATCATAGTGTTTGATGGTATAAATGAACTGACCTAAATAGTTTGGCTGCAATGGAATTCATGGGATGTCTTATTTTTGTACATATTTTAATTGTCACAGCTATTTATCCTGCTATTTGTATATATTTGTAGTATCAGCTGAAGAGGGTATTATCCATCAGCATATCGCACGTTATTTAAAAACTGACCAGTCACTGTTAATCGTACCATTCTGCATCAATAATGGTAAAGAATGGTTTAAGAGTGTGTTAAAATAAAGTAACGTTAAACTGTGAAGTATGTATAATAGGGCACCCGGCAGCTCGCGCATACCTTAAAAGCGCCAATAATAAAAAATATTTTAAGAAATCCGATATCATCTCAGATCAGATCTGAAATGAACTGATTAACAGTAATTGGTCCCAAATATTTAGAATAAAAAATAGTCTTGTGTAACTCTATACTGAATATCAGGGTGGTAGTAACCATAATATTCCCTACAACCGCACTCATTAGTGTATATTGAGTGCGATGAGCCATATAATCCCGTACCAACGGGTACGTTATTATTTATATGCTATGTATTGCATAGTGTTTACATATTAAATGACTGTATAATTTATATATGATTTTTTTTTTTTTTTTTTTTTTTTTTTTTTTATGTATAATCATATAATTTATTATAAACATGTTAATTTCATGTTCATATCACTTGTATAAAAGTGTATTTATGCCATACATTTGGCAAGATTCATCTCACGGTTATTGTTTTCCATCTACAACTATGGATAATACAATTATTTTGATTTGTCGAAGCTATTTGTTATCTTGGCGCTGATTGGCCGAATTTCAATCCGATTTTCGCTTCAAGCTCAATGCATTGAAAAACGGCCAATCAGCAGCAAGTACCGTGAAATCCACTGATTGGATGGATTTCAATCCGGTATATAAGTCAAGCTCGACAGTTTTTAAAATGTACTAGATTCTGACATACACTACAATACAGATGCCTTCCTTGCGGTCGGCGCTCTGTACCGGAGATGCATGTCAGGCTAGTAAATGTAAATATTATATTTGTAGGGCCGTGAGATGAGTAATAGTAATTCACTGGTGTATCCAGTGAGTTTGGATGGAGTTACACAGAATACCTATAAAAGTATGCGATATGGGATAACAGGCTGTCACTCCGGTGCAGAAATATCATATTAAAACAAAATGCATGTAAAAAGTTGCTAAAAATATTTTGAAAAACTACCTATTCCCTGTTTTGCTTAAACGGCCCAGTTTAGGGTATTGTTAAAATAGTATATTATTATTATAATAAAATTTATACAGTATGTACATTATATTTACAATAAAATATCTTATACCTCTGCACCAGATGGGCTGCCTGCCTCCACTTGAGCTTATATTGGCTCAAGCCTAATGAATAATATTAGTTTTGTTTTTCCACTAGGGTCGGGGGCCCTACATGTCATATCATTCCCCATCTTTGTCGCACTGAGCCAAGTTCCCAGGTAATGTATGATGTATCACCTGTTCCAGGGTCAGCCATTATTATGTTTATTGATGATTATTTAAAATTTTGTATAAATTTTATTATTTATTTACCCCATTCTAGTTAAACAACTAGTACTCTGGGGACTTAAATAAAAAAAAATCAAAATAACTCTTGTTTTGCATTTAGAATATGCAAATTTATTTATAACTTAAAAGATTGATTGGTTAATTGCTAAATATAAGCAATAAAAAACAAACAACATAAAGGTATTGAAAACATTTCAATACAGTGTATTCAATTATATGACCTTTCATTGAATATTATTACTTTTAAACTTTATTAGAAGCAAGCATGATAAATATGATGCTTGAAACCAAAATAAAAAATATATTCACAAGGCTTGGTAGTGGGTTGAAGGTTAAAATCACAACCCAGGCCACATATAGATATATTTATAAAGCACAGTACACAGAACACCTGCCATCTGTGATAAATTAATCAAGCCATGTAAATTATTGTTGTTTTGGCTGACCACATGGAAAGCTAGGGAGGTGGGTAAATGTATTAGGGCTGTGCTACATCTATTATATTTTGTCTGACATTTCACAGTCAATGATGTAGCACTCCAGTGCCCTAAATACTGAGGTTCTGACTGCCTTGCTGGGATTCAAAATGTTTGTTATATTAAATTCCAAACTGTGACCAGCAAGTGCAGTCTTAAGTTTGTTTCTGTGAACCCCGTGAATTGGACAGTCTAGCAGAAAATGATTTGTTGTGTATTTTACCTTGCACCGGGTGCAATCTCTCCCTTGTTTTATAATAAATTGCCCTTTATTTCCTGGCAGGAGATTGACACCCAATCTCAGACGGGTAATGCATTTATCTATTTTCTTATTGTTAGAGTAGTTTGTTGGCCGTCTGAAATTTACCGAGGTTCTAGGAAATGTTTGTTTGAAAGTTTTATTTTTTATATAATTAGTCCATTTTTTTTTTAAATGTTTCCTGGATAAAGAGTATACCTCGGTAGGTGCAAGGGGTATTGAATTAGATATATTTGAGTATTGTAATGCATCTTTAGCCGCCCTGTCAGCTTCTTCATTTCCTGATATATCTACATGTGCTGGACACCATTCCATTGTGACCTGTAATCCTAAGTCAAGGCACTGGTTATATTGAGAGAAGATTTTTGCCAAAAGATCAGGCCTTGATCTGCTATTATTGTTTTAAATTGATGTTAAAGCTGAAAGAGAATCCGAAAGGATAGCAGTTTTTGTTGGTTTATTTTCTAGTATCCAGCACATAGATTTTTGAATCGCGACCAGTTCAGCTGTGTATATTGACAAATTGTTGCTGAGTCTCTCAGAATACTGTATCTGAAGGGACGGAATGACATATGCAGCTGCAACTTTCCCGTCCTCGGGATTTTTACTACCATCAGTGTAAATTTGTGTATGTTCAGCATAATGCCGGTCAATGTGGTTTGCCGTAATGGATCTTATAAGTGCTGGCAAATCATTTTTATTGAACTCGGCGGTTAGAGATAACCTAATATCAGGATTTTTGAGCGTCCAGGGCGATTGTAATTTAGGTCTAAAATCTGCTAGACTGACATTATTGAGACCGTACTCCTCCACCAAGTCCTGGGTATGAGCCCCAAAAGGAAGCGAAACATGGGCTTTTTTTGTATATTTTGACTTGATGTAGTACCCGGTCCCAATGAGCTTGTTCACAGGGTTCCCCTCCTTCCTAGTTTGAGCCCTGGCCCAGTACTTGACTGACTGTTCTTCCCGTCTCAACTTAAGTGGGATGATTCCCGCCTCCGCTTCCAATATATGGCCCGGTGTGGAATGGAGCGCTCTGAGGGCTAGCTTTAGGGCCTTATTTTGAATGATATCTAATTTTTTAAGTATTGAAGGGGGTGCACAAGAATAGATTTGAGCCCCATAGTCTATTTTTGGACGTATGAGAGACTTATATAGAAGTAAGAGGCTATTTTTATCAGAGCCAAAATCTGTACCTCTTAGCATTCTCATCAAATTTAAGTCTTTCTCACACCTGATCATGATGTCCTTTATGTGACAGTGAAAATTTAGTTTCCTATCTAGAAGCATGCCTAAAAATTTTATGATTTTTTTGAATATGATCGGTGTGCCACCTAAGTGTACGTCCAAACTGTGCTGATTTGAGTTTCCAAAAATAATACCCACTGTTTTAGTCTGACTAATTTTAAACCCCCATTCTTTAGCCCATCCCCATATTAGGTCAAGTCCTGTTTGAGCTCTAGTTTGTAACAGGTGTAAGTTGACCCCTTTTAGCCATGTGCCAGAATCATCAGCAAATTGGCTGGTAACCATGCCTGTCCCCTCTAGTGTAGCAGGCAAATCATTTATTAATATTGAAAAGAGTAGAGGGGATAATATAGCCCCTTGTGGGGTTCCTCTGTCTGTTGATTCAGGATCTGAGAGGGACCCCCCTACTTTAACTTGAATTTTGCGGCCCTCTAGGAAGTTCCTCAGATATAGGTAGCAGTTTCCTGTTATACCATGTTTTTTTAGTTTATATAAGACGCCTGTATACCAGGTTAAATCAAAAGCTGCTTGTAGGTCTAAAAAGATGGCTAGGACTGAGTGTCCCCTATTTTTTGCTGAATTTACGTCATGTTGCAGACGTGCGAGCTGGTCCAAAGTGCTCCTCCCCTTTCTAAAGCCAGATTGAAAGGGGTTGATTATGTTTTTTGATTCAAGCAGATGTTCTAATCTTGCCTTTACCATCCCCTCCATTAATTTGCCAGGATGGGAGGTAAGGCTAATTGGTCTATATGATTGAGGTTCATTTGGGTTTTTCCCTTGTTTTAATAATGGGATAACACAAGCCTGCTTCCACGCTATTGGGTATACACCACCATTCCACACCTGGTCATACAGTTCAAGCCATAATTCCAGTGTTGAACTGGGCATATGCTTGAACATTTGATAAGATAAATTATCCAGTCCCGAGGCGGAATTTTTCCTGCTTTCTATTATTGATCTTAATTCAAAAATTGAGAAGCTATTATTCAATGATGACCTGTTGATTTCTGGGGTATCTAAATAATTTTTATACAGTGATTCAAATTTTTTTTGGTAATTTAAAGTATCAATGTCTACATTTGATTCACTGCTAGCTTTAGAGTAGTGCTTAACTAAAAAGTTAGCTTTTTCTACTTCTGTGACCGCTAAAGCTGTATTTTTTTTAAGTAATGGAATTGGGCGATGCAAATTTCCTTTAATTCTGCGGATTTTAGTCCAAAAGTCTTTAGAGTTTGAGTCTTTATGTATGCAATTCTCGCAGAATTCTTCCCAGTTAAGCTTTTTAGCGTTGTAGATGACATTTTTTGCTTCTCGTTCGGCTTCCTTGTAATCATATAGATTACCTAGACAAGGGTGCCGCTTTAGTTTATTTAATGTTTTTTTCCGCCCATTTATAGCATTTTGGCAGGTTTCATTCCACCACGGGACATTTTTGCCTTTTTGTTGTTTTGGATTGGAGACGGGGATACATTGTTGTGCAATCAGTAGGAATCTCTCAGATAAGTTTTTATTAAAAATATTGACATCATCAGAGTGGACCTCATCTAGGGTTATCTCACTGCATTTACTATAAAATAGATCCCAGTCTGCTTTTTCAAATTTAAATTTTGGATTTATATCATTTTTCTCTGGCATTTTTGAATTTTGATTTTTTATTGTTGTGCAGATTGGGTAGTGGTCAGAGCCCAGATTGTCATCATGTACCCACCAGGTTGAAATAGCCGAAAATTTGGGACTAGTAAAAGTTAAATCAATACAGGAGCCCTTGCCTGAGCCCTGGTCTACTCTGGTTATGGAACCGTCATTGAGTAGAACTTTATTACTTTTGCCCGCCCATTCCAAAACATCCCTCCCTTGACGGTTCGCGTATGGAGATCCCCAGGTGGGGTGGTGTGCGTTAAAATCTCCATGTATGATACAGTCCCTAAGTTCATCTTCGGCGTTTAGAGATGAACTTATATGGTCTAAAGCCTCCAGATCACACCCCCTGGAGTATAAATTAATGAGAATGAAGGGGGATCTCCCTAGATGAACTCTAAACACTTGAGATTCAAGTGCATAGTTCCCCAGATGGTCTTGGGGATCATCCACTCTGATTTCCTCATAGTTGATATTGTTTTTAAAATAAACTACCAAGCCTCCACACGTATTATTACGTGTGTTTTTAAAATATTTGTATTCGGCATGGTAGCCAGGGATCTTCCTCTCCTGATTATTTTCAAGTTTGGTTTCTTGCACACAGAGGATATCAACATTAGGGTTTAAATCTAATAGTACCTTAATCTCTGTGTGCCTAAGAGAGGTCAATCCCTGTGAATTAAAAGATATAACCGTGAGATCCCTATTGAAAGCAGATGTTACTATTCAGACGGTTTCGAACAGCCAGTGCCTTATGTCGTGGGGACTGAGACAGTATTTTTTGGGGGTTTTGGACTGCCTCAGTATACCTGCCACTATGGGGTTTTTCCTAACTATTTCCGTAGGTTGTGCACGTGTCGGAATTTGTTTGTGTTTGTTTTGTTGTGCGATTCCATTTCCCTTGTCAGTCACACTGGTTTTATTTGTAAGTTTTAAATTGAGATTTGAAATAAATTCTCTTTTTAGATATTCATTTAATCGGTTACCGGTGATTTTAGATTTGTTAAGTATTAATTTTTTAGTTATTTCCACAATCTTATCTAAAGATATTGAGAAATTTTCTGAATTTGTTTCTAAAATGATTGTGGGTTCTTTGTTTATATATTTTACTTCAGTTGCGTTTTTTGAGATAGTCACCGGTGAAGTTTGTTGGTAGGTATCTACCAGTGTGACATTTTTTGTCGGGTGGCTGATTACTGGAGCCTCCCCCACCCCTACAAGGTCAGCAAGCATCACTGTCTCTAAAATAGAGACATGTTTACTTATATTGCTGTCCCTGTCTGAGTGATAGAAGCTCGAGTGTACTGAAACCAAAGACTCCTCTCCGGTGACATCTAACTCGCTCCCATCACTGACTGAGGTTTCTGAGACCCGAGTCCGTGATGAGCCAATGCTCTCTGTAACCTGAGATGAGTCTGAAATGGAGTAAGGGGTAGATGTGTGTTTTATTGGGGTGTTATTTGGTGTGATCATACCCCTTTCTTGTTTAATGCTGTTTGATAGAGAGGGAGAGCTGGGTTTTTTAACCTTATTATCCTGATTTATCACATTTTTTGGCTTTTTAGGTGTGTTCCTAACTATAACACAGTCTGAGTTGTCTGACTGTGTTGATTCATTAATTGTGTCTCCCTTTTTATATTTAAATAGCTCACGGGCTCCATTTAATTTTTTTGTTTCTCTAATTAAGTGACCTTTTGGAGTCCTAGAGAATTTTGATGCTATATTCCCTAAAATTTGAACCTCTGAGGTTTCTGTTTGAATTTTGGGTTCCTGTTTTCCCTTCAACAAGGATCCTGGGGATCCTTGTGAGTCAGCTGATATCATGGAGATCTCTGCTTGTATACAGGTAATAGCACCCTGTGGGAGTTTTGGATATCCCATTATATTATTTTGTTTAGGATTAAACCCATGGCTCTTTCCTACCCTCTCCATTCCTAGATTTAATGGTGTATTTGGTTGCGATGATTTTTTAGTATGAGTGCCGGCATGGACTTCCGTTCTGTGACCCTGTGGGGGAGGAGTGGCGGAACTGGCCAAAAACCTCTTTTCCGCCACATTCCAGGGGATCCTGTCCCTCCGAGCCACCTTTGAAATCAAAGTTGCTTTAACAAAGGACGGGCAACCCCTGAATCGCGTAGTGTGCCCCCCCCCACAGTTCGCACAGGTCGGTATACCGAGATACCGGCACTCACTGATGTTGTGTGGTTCCGCGCATCGTGCACACCTGGCTTCAAATTTACAGCCCGAGCTCCCATGTCCGAACCTCTGACAGGCGTAGCACCTAAGCGGGGGCGGTGAGAAGTCTTCCACCTTGAAATATGTAGGTGTTTCGGCCACTTGGACCATCTCAGGCAATAAATTACCTGAGAATGTAATCTTCACCGCCCCCGATAGGTGCCCAAACTTATCCTTCAGCCTGTCGGCCTTGAGGAGCCCTACACACCCACCTGCTTCCGGTAGTATTGGTCGCAGGTGAGAGCAGAGGTCCCCAAGGTCGACCCGCAAGGGTATATTATGTATCACCCCGGCCACTGTATTGCCTCCTTGTGGAATATAAGCCACGACTGGTATATTTGCCAGGGTGAATGGTTTTATTTTTAGGATGCCTGTCACAGATTCGGCTGATGCCAGCTCGAGCATGAATGCCCCCGACCTCAGTGGAATTATTTTTTTTAATTTATTGGCCAGCTCCCGGTGAATTGCTTTTGTGAAATTGACTAAGGATATTTTTTCTAATATGGGAGCTGGTCCAGCTGATTTTATGATCAACCTGTGTGCCCACGGGTTTTTGGACAGATAATGCATGTCCGTGTGCACCCGAGGTTGATCATGTTGATACTTAACTCTTGGGTTTGTATCATAATTTGAAAAGGTGCCAGGAACATTATTTTGCACCGAATCCATTTGCTAACAAGTCTTTTAGAAGTGAATAACAATGACAGTGAACAATGAACATGATCTATATAATTCTGTAATGAACATGAAGTGATGATTATAAATAAATAGGAGGATTATGAATATGATTGATATGATGATTGGTAAAATATGATGTTTCTTCCTGTTTCCAAAATGACCTGTTCAAAGCTGGGGCAAACAATTCTTAATAGCACTTGTAGTATGTAGTTAATATGTAATAAATATATATGCTGTGTTATACTAAACTAACAAATTTTGGTGGGGGCAATTTTGATAAACACAGTATGCTAGAGAATGGGTGGGGTGGGGTAAGTCAAAGAAGTAAATATATGTAAACAAACAAAGAAATTGAAATTTTGATATGGCCTAAATAAAATGACAAGACGAGCTGGAGTTTTGGTTCAAGTGGTTACCGATATAGTGAATATTCCGCCGTTGATGTAGACAGTTTCTGTTATCCCTCGTCGGCATAAAGAGTCAAAATTTGAGATTTTAAAACTTTTGCATTTAAAAATGGCTGCCTCCATTGGCACCGGAACAGGAAGTGATGATGTCAATCACGGACCTAATGCTGACTGTTAAGTGTTTATTTACCCTCGCACTTAGCTCTAGGCTTTTTGGCGAGCAGGATAAGAAGATTACGATGCCAGTGGACAGCATCGGCAGGTTCGCTACTCCTCCCGGTGCTGCACCACTGGCTGGATAAGATGATTATTCTCGAGGCTGGTTCTTGTCGATATGATGTTTCATCTTCCATGATATTGTCGAGTTTAAAGTTGCTGTTGACTGGGTCAATCTCAACCCGCTGAGCTTGATGCATTGCGTTAAAGCGATTTGAGACCGAAGCTGTCAAACAGACGAGTAGCCCGACGATGAAGATTCTAGAAGATTCTAGTAGATAAGTTGTTTAAAAGATGATTCTTGAAGACTAAGTTGATTCTGTGGATATGGAGGTTCCCGTCAAACGATGTTTCTTGGAGTAGCTGTAGTACTATTGAAGCATGTTGATTCTTGTAGATTTTCAAAACGACCCTTTTTAACACCACGTTAAAAACATAAAAGCGATGATAGGTTAAAAATCCCTCCATGTAAACGTGGAGGGACCATGACCCACTTAGAAGGCTGGAGCTTGCCCAGGAGACGTCCGTCCTGCTCGACAGCCGCTTGAAGAGTGACGGACCTAATAGTGAACAGTTTTATATTTAGTTCACAGTTTTATGTCCTGAGCTTAAAGCCGAAAACGGATTGAAATCTGGCCAATCGGAATGAGCGTTACAATCCCGATCGAACCATTCAGCGACCGGCTTTTATCGGGGCTCTTGGCCCTATGTGTTGAACTAGGGAGGAGACGTATTATTAAATATGAACATGAACGCTTTATATCTAGTAATGGATATGTATTATACATATTTTAGCGTTTTTTGCATGTTTATGTTAATTTACAGTGATTATAATTTTAATAATCATTAAAATAGTAACGTATATCATGTTGATTACGGGACTATATAGCAACTCCGTATTCACTACACAGCATTGAATACGGTTCTAGGGAATATCATGGTTAGGAAATGCCATGATACTCATTATTGAATTACACAAGACTACCTTATAAATATATATAGTGACCAACTTCTACTAATCAGTTCTCAGCAGATCTGATCTGAGGGGATATCGGATTTTTTAAGATATTTTTTAATTATGGCGCTTTTTAGGTACGAGCAATCTGCCGGGTGCTTCTTTACAAACATCACAATTTAATTTAATAACAATTTTTAACATACTTTTAGTCCATTGTGTACCAATATCTGATACATCATGGGAGATTAGCGGTGGTTGGTCACATTTTAATAGTGTGGTGTACTAGCAAAATATTGCATGGCTGACGAACATTTTTCAATAAATTAATTATTCATAAACTTACGTAGCTCAAACTATGATATAGCGGTACCTGCCGCTATATTATTAAAAAAAAAAAAAAATGGTTGAACACTTTTAGAAGTTATTACAACTTTCTAATGTACCATACAAATACAAATATACAATTTAAAGTATATAAATAACAATGTACGTGTGTACAGGGTTATATGGTTCACCATTAACAGTAAATACTACTGTATAATGGTTTTAGAGAATGTCAATTGATGTTATTAGTATCATAGGCATTCAATATAGAGCTATGCAAGACGATCGACTGAAAATAGACTAATATATGAAACCTCATTTACTTAAACATTAATACCTGTGTAGCCATATTCTTTTAAGTCAAGTACCATACCAGCAACAAAATAATATTGTTGCTGGTTTTACGGCATACTTTAGTTTGTTGATATTTATATATTGACAATTACTCTCTGTATGTGGTATATACGGTTGCTAACGGTACTGTCATACAAATAAAATATTACCATAGCAACTGAGCACAATTAGTGTGCACAGATAAACAATCAGCGGGAATCATTCCTGTTGAGGGTTCAAGTTGGGTCGGACGCTTATGATATCTCAAGCAAATTTATTTGCGCTATAAGCAAAAGCGTCTGGCCTAATATATAGGTTTTACACATATTAAAGAACCATAGTAATGCTAGTACAATCGGTACTAATATTTTTAAATCATATTTTGGCTGCACAAGGTAGAGTAGAATGCCTGGAGTCTCAATAATTAAACGTTAGAATTTGAATGTTGAAGTAAATCGTATAAAGTCTGCATCAATATAAGCAATTAAAAATAACTAATTAAACAACTGATTAAGTAAAAATAGGAATGTCCATATTTATAAAACAATAAGTGTTTAAACTCCATAGTGGGTAATCACCGATTATCGCCGTCATCTTCATCATCATCATTATCATTAGTTTTAAATGATCATCTTATCTTTTAATATAATCACCTTGCTTTTTAAGCAATCATCCTGTTTTTTAAATAATCATCTTATCCGGCTCGCCAAAATGACTTAGTTCAAAGTGCGAGGGTAAAGAAACACTTATACATACATTCGGTATTTAGTTGATCAAACACTGTCGAAGAAGCAACATCATGGAAGTTGAGCGGCAGGCATTATATAGACAGATTGATAAAAATATGTGACTAGATAAACTAGACCTTGTACATGAGTATACATGAGTTTATCATAGCGCTACAATATGTATATCAGACTGCTTTCAGACCGTCTGGCTTCTCGAGCAATACACGGTAAAAGTCTGTGTTGGAACCCCGACCGCTACTGACCAAGGTAGACCGCTGCAGACCGGGCGGTGCCCCACCCCCTGCAGACCGAGGGAGATTATTTCACGACCACAAAATCGAGTTTGATCGAGGTAGAGAACGTACCATTACCTTTTTACTTCACTGACGGTATCGGTGAACCCTGGCCTGAAAAGTGTTCAAACCACAATTATACTATATATTGCTCTGACCGACCTGTACATACGAAATTAATGCGTAACTCTAGTGGGCACAAGTAGCTTCAAGTTTACATAAATGTGATTGTTATTATAAATTGTATACTAAATTTTACCCTTTGTAAAAATTGTTTAACAAGACCTCCGCCAAGCGGGGCATTATACGCCCGAAGGTCTTGTTGAAAAACAATTGAGGGGAGGGATTTTTTTGGTGTGGGGTGGGGGGGGGATTTCGGTGGTGGGGGTGTCAAGGGTGGTGGTGGGTTTAGGCGAAGGTGATCAGTGTTGCACTCTGTACATTGACTCATCGCCACCTACCTTTATTTCAAGTTTCAAATCAATACCTTCAACAAATTTAAGTTATGCTGTGGACACAAAAAGTGACAGACAGTTTCTTAATTTGTGACCTTGACCTTTGACCTAACAAACGGATTTCTGCGCTCTGCACATCGTCTTATCATCATGTACCTATATTCCAAGTTTCAAGTCAATACCTCAAATGTTTTTTAATGTTCTGTTCCGGACACGAAATATGATAGTTTGAACTTTGAATTCAATTTGGTGACCCTGACCTTTAACCTATCGACCTGGTTTTTGCGCTTTGTACATCGTCTAATTGTCAACTACCTATATGCCAAAGTTCAAGTCAATACCTCGAACGGGTTTTATGTTCTGCTCCGGACACGAAGTATGACGGACGCACGCACGCACGCATGCACGCAAGCGCCATCATATAATACGGCCCATTTTTTGTTCAAAACGGGCGTATAAAAATAAGCTCAATTCGTTTGCTTGCACATCAACGCAGTGCAGTTAGCCATGAAAGTACCCAACACAGTAAGTCATATGAAAAATTCCAACAGAAAATTTTCGTATGGCTTATTGCGTCGGTAAGTAAACACACAAACTATGACATACAAAACTATGCCGATAAAAAAATGATATAAAAGAAGAAAAATTATCGACGAAATATACTTCATTATTATATTAGTTAAAAAATACTACTGTATAATAAACGTTGGAAAAGTACTCGAAAAGTAATTTTTAGACAAAATTCCCAATTACTTCAACTATTTCTCGTCCTTTGCAAAGAAAATCAACTACCTACGATTTTTTAATATAATAACTGTCAAATGACCGTTAATTTGTTATTTGACAGTATCATTTTGTTAACACATCTATGAAAATATCAAAACAACTGCTGCATTAAGCCATACAAAATACACATATATAGCACTGTGTTACCCCTTCCTGAGCACTAAGCCTGTTGCTGCAGTAAGCCATATAAACTGCGGCAGTAAACCATATTTATGGCTTACTGCCGCATATGACTCAGTGCTTTGTAACATAGCACGTTGCCAAACATGTAAATTCTAAATGTACATCAGCACAACCGTCGAAGCGTGTAAATCTGCATATACTATGTAGGTTCATTCAGGTCTCTGAACATTTCAACAGTGACGAGCATTCGTTTGCTACGGTGTTCTGTTAGGGCCATCGTGTTATCGCTTTATCAACAGGCACACGCGATGCCACGATAACAGGTCTTCAGAATCATTGATTGATTAATTGATTGATTGATTGATTGATTGATTGATTGACGTCATTGTTATGCCGTCGAAGGCTAACAGAATGCTCACCATTACTACCAGTAATACACCTTATCTCCGCAAGTAACTTTCCCACTTGAATCAGCTGTGAGAGACAAATGATGATGAGACCAATGTCGTATATATCATTCATGACAGAGACTGTAACCGGGCGGAGATTCGAACTCACGACCAATGAAGGGATAGTCGGACGCGCTTCCGACTGAACTTGTCGGGCCCGGCTTTCATAACAAAGCTTATACATATTCATAGCTGTAAATATCCAAAATGTTGTTGGTATCAGTCCATGTTTAATTATAATTTGACATGCCAATATTATTTCAGCATGTAGTGGCTCGTTTGAAAATGGCAAATTCCTGGTAACGGGGAAACGTTGACATGTTCGAGATAGGGCTTCCTTAAATACAATGCAAACTTCTATATCAAAGGAAAGCGACCGTTTATGACGTGCCAGAAGGATTGTGATTGGTCCGCACCCAAAGCGACCTGCACCACCGAAAGTTTGACAGCTTGTAAATAAAAGTATTAATCTCACGCATGTGCACAAACATACCTTAAAAAGTAGTGAAATTACGTCGTGAGAATAAAACACAACGGTATCCATGGATACCATTCGAAGGTAGTTACACGTATGTCAATGTGGAAATTGAACTAAATCCGAATAGCTGCATACATGCGTGATATTTCTTGTAGCACCAGAACGGTTCGTTAATGACCATGACTTTCACCTGTCTGTTCTCGTGTGGGGAATTTGAAGTCCTGTGCTCGATGCTCCACATTCCGTATACTATCATGGGCATAACTTAACTGAAAATGATGTGTAGGCACAGTTGTAGGGGGGGGGGGGGGGGGGGGGGGGGCATGCTCCTCCGAAAAAGAAATTCAGCTATAATGTCGCAGGTGTTTTTTACGTATATTTCTAAGGGCATGGTCATCCTTAATATTGACCTTGAATTCACTGTTATTACCTTATAAGATGTGTACTGCTTTAAGGTTTGTTCACTTAAATAAAGGTAAAATGAAGTAGACAAGTGGTTAGATTTTATTGCATTTTTGTGGCATTTTTATTTTTCGATTTCTCAGAAAAAAGGTGTAGTCAAGTGCCTACAGGAAACTACGCCACTGTTTAAAAGTGTAAATCTATTTCTTTTTTTATATATATAAACCTTATTTATTTTACCTCGGTTATGAGTCAAGTTCTAACAACTTATACAAATAACGCTCGAAGTTTTTTCTGGGTATAACCAGTACGTACTACAGTAGAATTAAGTGGATATGTAAAGCAAGAGTATTTTAATGGGGTTTAACGTCATTTTCAACACATTTCATGTTATAAATGGCCTATCCAGTTTTTTTCGTAAGAAAGATCTCAGAATGCACACGTGTAGAACCATCGTCCTTCCGAAAATAACTGTCAAACTTTCTCACGGAAAGTTTTTGGAAAGAACCGAACTGGAATCTACGACCTGTAGCTGTCGCGGAGCGGGTTGTCCAGTGGTAGAGCACCGAACCCATGATCGAAGGGTTGTGGGTTCGATCCTCCGCTACGGCTATGTTTGGTGTCCTTGAGCAAGACACATTTTCCGCATATACTTAGTACTGGCTTTACCCAGGAAGACTTCCAGCGTGATTTGCCTAAGTTGTAAGAACTTGTTTCACAGCCGTTATTTTTTTTTTTAAAAATGTGCCATAAATAATATATTTCCTTTATTTTGCATTGATGTTTCACCCTCAGTAGCCACCGTACTACAATTTTGGCTGTGATTCCCGAAAAGACGTCACCAGCCTCGTTCTCGCAAAGAGCTCGAGAACTGGTTACGTCATGGGAAAGTGTCAACAAGTATAATGAACGCAATGTAATCATGGTTTTGCATTTTAAAAAGGATGTATTCATGTAATGTTGGCACATCAGCAAACACGTAAGATCTGTGTTTGCTTTTGATTTGTCACGATGATCGCTTAAGTTACCGAGAAATTGTAACACCAGGGTACATCTAAATTAGCGTCCGCACGTGTTGTACTAATGTTCAACAAAACATGGCCGTCAATATCGAATCTGCAGACCGAGTGAGTTTATAATATTCATAAACACAACTAACGATAATGTTTTCAGGATATGGCATGCTTATCAATAGTAAAGTGTGTTTAACTGTAATAAAATATCGTATTATGCAATTGTCACATGACACAGGGTGAATGTTCTATCGGCGGAGCTAGACAGCTTGAATTCTGGAAATTGGAATATCACAAAACATTTTTGCCCCATTTTGAATGATTGTGATGATGATTTAATTATCGTCGCCACCGTTGTACAATTTGCGCGACGCCTCCGGAAGTCTATTAGTAATTCCAGATGTTTGGAGTATAGATCTAGCTCTGTAAAGATAATGAAGACCCCAAAGACAGGAATAACGGACATTGGTCCCCCACCCCTTCATAGTTTTTTTTTTTCAGAAATATTTTTTCATATATATATTTTTGTCAATCTGTGTTCAATCCACAGGACCTATCTTACTGTAGTGAATGTACATAGGTCACTTACAACAGCCTCGCTGTTAAGCTAGCTTTTACAGCGACACGGTTGAAGGGCACTGACTGTATTGGAAGTTAAGCAACGAAGTACGGGTTAGTAATTGGATGGGTGACCGCTGTCACTTTAATGGTGACGAGGATTAACTTTCGAACCTACATCTGCACGTATCTCTTTCCTTGGGATGGGGCAGGATATGGCCAGGAACTGCGGGAAGCCACAGGCTGTGCAGTTGGGGCTAAGCCCTAAAGGTTAAAGAGGGGAGGAGTGTAGTGAATGTACATAGGTCACTTACAATAGCCTTGCTGTTAAGCTTACTTTTACAGCGACACAGTTGAAGTGCACTGACTGTATTGGAAGTTAAGCAACGAAGTACGGGTTAGAACTTGGATGGGTGACTGCTGTCACTTTATTACTTATCTTTTGGATAGCTATCGATATATAGTAAATTAACTACATATAGCTATCCAGTGATTTTTTTCACCATTTTGGGAAGATGACCCATACCCTTGGAATTGGGAATTTTAGCGGCATTTTCATTAACATTGGGAAATTTTTTTGCATTAAATATATTTATATATTTATAAAAAGTGTACACTTGCTTATCAGGCCATTTAATTAAATAATCAATGTCATACTAAATTCAGAATGGGGAAAACTTTCTTTATTTTATCAAGGAAGTATGGCAAGTTTCAATTTACATTTTTGAAGCTTCAATTGGGAATTTTTACCATTCAATTGGGAAAAAAAGATACTATTTGCGATTGGGAATATGACCCAATAACGGCTATAAAAATGGCCGAAAAAAAACACTGCTATCCAAAAGCTATAGTAAGATAGGGCCTGCGGTTCAATCAAAAAAGTTATAAACATAAGTTGAGTAAAACTCTTTTACTACTAGCAACAGTCCACATACTCCGAACTGTTTTCAGACACCCGCTGTGCAAAAAACTATAACGAATATTGAGCTAGCAGTTTCGGAATAAGACATTTTTTCAAATAGCCCATTTAGACTATTTGTAGTCAATAAGTACTCATTTTCTCAGGAGACATATATATATAATTAAGTCACTGATCAGTCTGATCTTTTATATAATGAAATGCCAATTTCGTTATATTACAGACACGTGTGTGCGTGAGTCTGTGTGTGTACATGTACACAATGAATCTATATGTAGTCAATAAATTTTATGAATCAATTTTACAATGTAATGAATTGTAATGCATCTTAGATATTTTACAGACTTGTGTGTGCATATTCATGATGATACTATAAATACTAACTTTCTTGGTCAATCTGATTATCTATGTTATGAAAGGTCACTTTGTTATCTATAATTAATTTTTATTCTCGTGCGTGCGCGTTCAAAATAACTTTATATGTAGTCGATTTCTACTATTTTCTCCAGAGACATATACCGGTATGTAAACATCTAAACTTTTATATAATGAAATGCAACTTTGATATATATTTTATAGACGCATGTGTGCATGAGTCTGTGTGTGTCAGTGCAAGCACAGTACACGATGAATCTAGTCAGTAAATACTCATTTTCTCAGTCAATCTGGCCTTCTATGTAATAAAGTGTAATGCCTATCAGATATTTACAGACGTGTGTGCATATTCACAATGACACTACATATGTCCAATAAATACTAAATTTCCCAGTTAATCTGACCTTTTATGTAATAAAATGTAAGTGATCATTTGGCATATTTGACAACACCTGCCCACAATATCTCTTAACACTTGACAATTTACATTTTTTTTTCTATTTTCATGTTTCTCAATATATGCTTGTGAATAAGTTATCAAACACAACCCCCTACCCCCTCAAGTAACACGTTGTGTTCCAGATACAAAACACTAGAAACATTATTTTGTGTTGGATGCACAAATTGATGGCTTGGCGCAAGACTGGACCAAGTCACTTTTTGAAAATTGTTCAGGAGAAGCAAAAAACTGATTATATTCTTTAATATTTGGATAAGAAGGATATAACAAAGCATATTTATACCTAATCATACATGAATTTATGCTATGTAATTTAATTTTCATTTTTATAACTGGAAATAATGTATTTGAGAAGTGGACTCATTTTGCACTGAATATCTTGGCGCAAGACAAGTGCAACTCTACTTAGACCTATTATGCATTTAATATTTCAGTGCAAGACAAGACCAAGTTGAGTTGGGCTTGTCTAGCACTGATACATTAAGAGTCATTCTAGACCAACTAAAGTATTTTAAGTCTTGAAGGGAATTGTTTTTATGTGAAATAGGTTCAACTTAGTACAGAACTCTGACTTTTTAAGATTTTTTAAGATAAGAATTCAAAGGTTTTTTTTAACATTTCAAATCAAAATTTACATTATGATTGTACAGTCAGTTTGGTAACAAGTAATGACTTCATTGGCCTCTGCCCTTAAAATAATAATTTAGCTTAATAAATAATAAAATATATAATCCGATGCAAACAGGAAGATTTTTTTCAAATTAAATATTCGGAACTAGATGCTAGCCTATAGATCTCAAATAAGAAATAAAATGTTATTGTGTATTACAATATACATTAATTATTTTTTCGACTGAAATAATATTTTTTAAGATAAATCGCCTGCTTTTCTTTTTTTTCTTTAACAATGTTATGTTTATAACTTTACCAAGTACAGCTTAAAATCACCCAGGCTATATCCATTTATCTAGCAATAAAGTACTAGCTATACCTATAAACTGGTGTCATGATCATTTTATCATTTTTTGTTATGTTCAATTTTGTGGTTAAATTACCAGCCCCTGTGTGATTCCTGGGAGTCATATGAGTTATGACAAGTAAAGGATCACTGGCTTGTGTTTGTTGTAAGAAGCGACAATTTGAGTAATACAACAGAATTTGCTGAAACCCTGCAGTTCTGCAGGTATGAAGGTTCTAAGTTCATTCTTCATATTCATTTGTTGATGTGAATTTTTCATCTATGTGTTAATTTGTTGTTTTTGTACATGTAGAGTAAACCTGGAATCTTCTTTCCTATTGGCATCAGATAACCTACAATGTGTTGGTACACCGTAAAACCCTATTCATTCATTTTGATTAGTGACTTATATTTAGAGACTGACTGCTTTGGAGGCCTTTTACCATTATACAACGATTCAACATATTTATGTCAAAATTATCACAAAATTATTTCTTTTTTGTCTTTTCTTAACTGAAGGTCAAGGAATTTATAAATGTAAAAGGCAATTTCATTTGCTCCTTGACATGATATGCCTTCATGCCATGGAAGAATCTGTTGAAGGTCTAAACAGGCTCATAGTCTTAAATTTCCCACCCCTATCAAATTCTTTGTTTTGATGTGAAGTTTTTGCTTTTAATGTATTTTCCACAGTCCATTTGCATCACAACTTTTTAGAAGCTAAAGCAAGAGCATAAATCACACCTTTTCTTTTTGAAATTAAGCTTGTGAAAGGCATTGTTAATTGGAGGTTGAAGATATAAACACACTTATACCTGGCTCTAAAACCCTTTGTTTGCAACTTAAATATTGGCAGTATTGTGAATTATATTAGAAACTCATTTATAAAATTAAGTTCCTTAATTTGAGCTACCTGATCTGGAGAAATACTATTAAGCCTTTAAGGGTACTTTCCTGCTTTAGTCAGGTAAGTCTACATCAGATATTTTGTTTCAAGTAAATCCACACTTTTTTAAAGCCATGTCTACCATTGCATGATCTATATCTGGCAAATGCAAGAGAAATGTTTTGCATTACAGAAACAGATTAACCTTCTGTTCTGTTCTGTTCTGTTCTGTTCTGTTCAACTTTGAAATGCTATTTTCTGGAATTGATGAAAATGTTTTAAATTTTTTTCCCATCTGATATGATTTGGCGACATTTTGACTTATTGGGTTGTGTTATCTCCTAAACTGCTATATATCCTTCTCGAGTTCTTTTTTCATTCACAATGTTACTTCTTAAATTTTCTATTAATTTTGTCTTCTTCATTGTGGATCATCTTTACTTAGATCCATTTCTTCCTTTATCAACACTTCAATATCAAAATTTATTGTTTGACTACCCCTACTCAGTTTTGTAGCTTAAACTTGTATGTTCAGAATCAGTTACTTCAGTTTCCATGGTAAAATCATTTGCTTAGAAGTTAAATCAATGTAAGTTTCTGGAATAGATTTAGACTATAGCATGTATTTTATGAGGCATAATGGAACATCATCATCAGTTCAGATTATGTCAATATGTCAACAGATATATTTGGTTTATTTATTAAACTCCCCATTATTACTCTTTCAATGCTAGAACCATTCAATTCTGGTTCTGATTCAATTTTTTCTGGTTTAGAAAAAATATGTGCATTGACCAATGCAATTGTATGGCACTTTATCTCAGGAATAGACACAGTACTTTGTTGAGATGAATAATCATCTTTGTCAGAAGTTTCTCACAAATAATTATTGAACTATCACAATCTGATAAACCTGGTTCATAAATTTGTGTCAGTTAAGGTGACAAATTTTCATTAAAGTTGTTGTTAACAACATGTGTACTCTCCATCGACTATTTCAGAGAAATCTTCAAAGTCATTATAGACTCATCTTTGTTTGTGGCATTTTTCAAAAGCATTATGTGTGTGACTTCAAATACAAATGTTTCATGGTTTGGTAAAACAGAAGAAGCTCAATGTCTTACAACTAACAGACAAAGAGTCTTCAAGTTTATATAATTGAACCTATAAATTCATTTCCAATAGTAAATTCGCATAACGGTTCAAACACATGGTATCCAAAGCCAGGTTTTTTATGTGTGCCTAAAATATATTACTTATATTTGTCAATACTATGTTAATGCACAATATCTGGGAGGGATCTAGTATATTTAGGGGGAAGGGTGTAACTTTAATTTAAAGAAACTAAAAAGTTTGCCATATTCAAATATGTGCAAAACTCAACATAATTATAAAATGCAACTAATAAACCATATTATTGGAGGGGGAGGGGGATATAAGACAGTTATTTCCACCACCACCTTCTGTAAACATGTTTGCAAAAACTGTTGCTTAAAATTTAATTGATACAGTTACAATGTTATTATATAAAATTGTCCTTTTCGAAATCTATCAGTCAATACTTATATTATGTTTAATACCATAGTCACACAGTCTAATACTTAAAAATGAAAATCTATGATAAACAAACAATTTTAGTATTATTTTAAGTTTGTTTTTATCTTTTCTTTCAGCTCTTACTCTTACTTTAACATCTTTTTTCTCTTTTTAATTTATTTGTTTGACAACTACGTCACCCAATATGTTCTTTGTTGTAAGGGGAGAGCTAAATCAAATGTTGGAATTACTTGTGCGCCAAACCCATTTCTAAATTATCAATAGAACTAAAATATATTAAACCACTGCAATTATAAACTCTTTTCAAAACAACACAAGTCTATCTGATGCTTTTAATATTGGTATAGTAAAATATTTCACTGCAAGACAAGACCAACTCTATTTGGACCTGTTTTATGTAATATAATTTAAACGCAAGACAAGACCAACTCTACTTGGACCTGTTTTGCATCTATGAAAACTTGTTTTATTAGATAGACCTTTTGTTTCTTATCAACTATATTAAAATAAGTAAGAATAAAAGTCTATTATTTTAACAAGATGTGTATTTCTATGTGCTTTATTCAAATACATGTATGTAAAACAGTGATTTTGTGAAAAATAGTGAGTTGGACCAGTCTTGCGCCAAGCCATCGAAATATAAAACACTAGCTGTAAAGCTAATTGCCGACAGTAATTGGTGACATAGCAGAAAGTGGTGTGAGGTCACATACATAGATGTTGTATTTGGAAAAGAAACCTGATGGGAACATAAGATATTGTCAGCTATTTTAATAAGCTCACTTTGCATGGAAGAGACTTTTTCCTACAGGAGTCCCTAACATGCATTTCAAAACCTCAGTAATAAACTAACTGGGCTACAAGAACTATCTCATGGATTGCAGAGACTGGGTGTGCTCGAGTACTGGGTCATGTTTCAGGATCTCAGGAAATCATTAGAATGGATATAATACATGTAACAAGTAACCAAGCTGACATGAAGCTTTCTTTACTGATTTCAGACTTACAGTGAAGGTAAGACCAAGGAGAAATGTAGGGAAGCTATTGCCACTGCCCTCTCAGGAGAGGAAAATGTTGTTCCTCTGTCACATCTGCTGACATTTTATGAACAGGCATTGAAGTGGCTGCAACATCATGGACTTCACCCTCCAGGTGACACGTCTGCTAGTGTTGCTGGGACAGGCATTGAAGTGGCTGCAACATCATGGACTTCACCCTCCAGGTGTCACGTCTGCTGGCGTTGTTGGGACAGGCATTGAAGTGGCTGCAACATCATGGACTTCACCCTCCAGGTGTCACGTCTGCTGGCGTTGTTGGGACAGGCATTGAAGTGGCTGCAACATCATGGACTTCACCCTCCAGGTGTCACGTCTGCTGGCGTTGTTGGGACAGGCATTGAAGTGGCTGCAACATCATGGACTTTACCCTTCAGGTGACCATTATCATTTTTTATGAATATTAACACTAAATAGCAACTGTAAAAATAATAGTCTCAATTGTTGTTTTTTACTAAAGATTAAAATGTACTCTCAGAGTTATAATATGAAACCATAAAATGTAAACATATATAGGCTAACAAGATGGATTTATATATTCACAATAGATTAAGAAAAAAAATGTTAGTGTTTGCTCTGTCCCCAAATTATCCATGTAAAAGAAGCCTACCAAAAACGTTTTATAGCATTTTGGGCTGCTTTTTTTCCTTATCATTACAATAATGTTACATTTTTCAAAAAAAAAATTACCTGCCTTCTATAATTCTGGGCTTGGAAAGAGCAAACAAAGATTGTTTATGATTGGCTTTACATTACCCAATATGATTGTATTACCTTTGCTTTTTTCAATCTAAAATTCTAATTGCATTGAATACAAAATGTTAGAAGTTTGCAAAAAGTATAAGATTTGTTTAAAACATCTTTAATATTAACATTGTAATATACTTTTTCTTAGTTTTGACCCAAATAAAAAAATGATCAACAAGAACCCAGACACATGACTTATATATGGCATATCCTTTTTTTATTGCTGAGAACATCAGATTGAATCTTTGTAGAACCACCATCCTTCCTCAAGTAATTGACTACCAGTATAACTTTAAATTTAGAAACGAATTCAGTGAGATTTCATGTTGGATTTTAGACTTGGAAGCATAACTGTTTTAGGCCTTGTCAGTTACACATTTCATCAGTTCGGCCCATTAATGAGATAGTTTCCTAGTTTTAACCTTGTTTGTAATAATACAATTTTCAAAACAAATAAATTGGTTAATATTGATTGTCTCTGCATGTACATGTAAATGGTGACATATTAGGTGACCTTGACCTCTTTATATACTTTTTCAGGGATAACATTGATGTGTTCGGAGGTAAGGCTGCAGTCAAGAAGCAAGAAGAAAAGTAATACCCCATATGCCTTAATAAAACAATAAAGGTAGACTGTTGCTATTATTCAATGTTTGCTATCCTGTAAGTATGTTATATTTCTATGTTATGTTATCACTGAAGTGTCTATAAATCACAAAATTGACATCTGATAAAAGTTGCATCAAACACCATGCATGATAAACACAAGATATTTGTCATCTTCTCAATATTGATTTTCAAATCAACTGCACTGTACAATGAACATAAAGAAACCTTGCTGAATTACTGGCAGATTTAGACAAGGGGCTGGTTTGGAACCTGTCCTCTTAGATTTCATTTTTTTTTTATAAAAAGATATCTATTTCTTATGTTTGGAATCTGAAATAAATTTAGTATCGATAATCAGATACACTCCAGTTTGATTTTGTGATATTCTAAATGCTATTAATATAGTGTTGTTTTTTTGTCTCAAATTTACTAGTGAAAAAAAAGCAATAAATATTGAACTATCACAACTGATGTTTGTTGTATCAATCTTTAACTGACCATTTATGATTATCACAGAAAATAGTACAAAACATAGAAATGAAGGACATCCCTGAGATATTCAAAATATTAAAAAAGTGAATACCATGATTAATTGAATATTTAGCATCATTTTTATGTCATCGAGGGCTAAAAGACAATCAGTTAACCTAACCACTGTTTCCTGGGTTACTGAAAGGTTAACCAGTACTCGAGCACACCCCATCTCCCCAAGTATGTGATAACTTTCCCACTTGAATCAGCGTTGAGAGACAAATGATAATGAGACACAATGTTGTATATCAATCATCACAGAGTCTGGTGCCTTGCAGGGTTCGAACTCACTACCCCTATATTGATAGTTAAATGCGTTACTGACTGAACTAATCGGATCAAGCAGTACCAGTTTACTTGAAAATTATGAAATGTTTTTTGAACAATTGGCAACTAAGATTGTAGATATCTTGAGCTCTGTAATTTATCTTCATTTACGAGGGTCTGGTTCTAGCCAGGAAGACATGAAGTGTTAATATTTGGAAACTTTGTAAATATTTGTTTCCCAGTGGTCTAAGATGTTGGCATCTAATGACTGCTTATCTCTCAGTGTGGCATTTGTAGACTTGAACCCAGTCCGATAAAAAAACTGTGTGTGTGAGAATGTTTGCTGAAGGACAGTGGTTCTACTCAGATCTACTCTTAGGTCTTCCCCCATAAGTAAAACTGGATATGTCATATATAACCTGGCATGTGTAGAAAATTGAGTTAATTAAGTGGTCACCCAAGATATAAACAATCGATTAAAGAGTTCGAAGGTAATAAACACTCTGCTTATTGTTGTCTGTGTAACAAAATAATCGATCAGGGAAAGATGGGCGAATACGCACTCCACTCGCATATACATTTTATTTTTTTAATTTTCCAGAAAAATAGGTCGGAGGCGTTTATTAGAGTGGGGGTGTTAATAAGGGAATATACGGTAGTAGGGAGATTTTACTATGGTTGACAGACATTCAGAACAAAAAATTTATCTTGGATATATTTTCCATAAATATGTAATCTAATCCTGAATTTGAAACTATGCTTATTTTCAGGTGTGATTCTACTTGAGTAAAGATTGTGTTGATTTGGTTTTGACAAGTTGCTGTGTCTGGGAAGCACGGGTTAGTGGTTACTACTGCCTCCAAACCACAATGAGGTAATGTCTAGTGCACAATCGTCATTTATGTAGGTTTATTAATGAAAAAATTAATTCTCCTTTTTTTAATTTTCTTTGATTGGCATAGTATTATAAAACCTGAGTGGGTTTGTATGCATGTATCCGAGTGGGTTTGTATGCATGTATCCAAGTAGGTTTGTATGCATGTATCCTAGTGGATTTGTATGCATGTATTTGAGTGGGTTTGTATGCATGTATCAGAGTGGGTTTGTATGCATGTATCCCAGTGGGTTTGTATGCATGTATCCAAGTGGGTTTGTATGCATGTATCCCAGTGGGTTTGTATGCATGTATCCGAGTGGGTTTGCATGCATGCATCCGAATGGGTTTGTATGCATGAATCCCAGTGGGTTTGTATGCATGTATCCCAGTGGGTTTGTATGCATGTATCCCAGCGGGTTTGTATGCATGTATGTCACCCATTGTTGATAATACAAGTTATAGTTTCAGCATTATATGGTTCAAGGGAGACAACACAGTCTGAACATGTAATTGTCCCATCATTGTATACATAAAATTCAAACAAGTAAATATATTACAGGCTCTTTGACCATCTTTGATTATCTTTGATACTCTTTCTGCATTAAATAAGAACCATGGAATAATGTTGTTAACTAATTTCATGTACATTAATTTAGTTCTTTTCCCTTCAATATCAATTCTACCATTTTACAAGAAGTAACTATCCATTTTTTATTCCGTGAAAGTAATATATGCTGTTTGCATTAAGGATTTAATGTTATTGTCATGTCATATACAGTTGATCTGGTAGTGGTCTACAATAAGACATGAATTGGAAGCGAATATAGAAATTTATTTTAGGTTGGTTGTTGAATGAGTTCTCAAGTCTGGAAAATGTTTCCATGGTAAAACCTGTACTCTTTGTTCATTATGAAAGGCCACTGGGTCGAGCCAGGGATCGAACCTGCGACAATAAGCATGAGCAGCCAACACCCTATCCATGATATCACAGGTGTGGTTAATAACAGAGATGTGTACTTGTTATAGGTATAACATTGTGTATATAACATTGTAAGAAGATATAGACTGTAACATAACTTGATTGATTACCGTATCTTTTCACTCGTGTATAGTGCACACTCAAGTTTTAACATCTAAATCTCCGTAAAAATAATATCTCTTTTGTCTATATATAAGGCTCATCAATATTTTGAGATATTGCCACAACACCATTTTGAAAAGACTGTCGATCCTGTCTTGAGTTTGAATCCCCGCCCAGCAACAGTCTCCACGATGAATGATATACGACATTGTGTTTCATTATCATTTATCTCGTACCCCTGATTCAAGTGGGAAAGTTGTCAGTTACTGGGGAGATGGGGTGTGCTCGAGTACTGGTTAACTCAGAGCTTATATAAACCGCTCTCCAGTCCACTTCTTGGGTAGAACCAGTACTGAGTGTTGTTATGAGAGGCATCGGGTCGAGCTGGGGATCAAGCCTGCAACCTCTGGCATGAGCAGCCAACATTCTATCCATTTGATTACCTCTGTGCTTGATACATATTTGCCACAGTTATCAATGGTAGCAATCTAAACTATATGTATCTGAGAATCAGTTCCAGTATTGTTTTATATCTGTTGAAATTTTTACATACATTTTGGCAGGCAGGTCAATACAATTAATTTTAGACGTTTATGGTATATCAGAGCGGTGAATCCAAGTTTGAAGGGTATATATTTTGCTTAGAGAATATTTCTTAGCATCATGGAGGCATCCTACAATTTGTACATAGAAAAAAACATACTGAGAAGGAGCCAGGTAGCCGGTAATTGTTTGTGTATTCTGAGGACTAGTGGTAGAATTAAGGTTGGTAATACTATGGACATAAGCTGGCTATGAATAACAGTGTCTCTGGCCTGGAGCCAGGTTTGGATAACAGCAAGAAGCTTGGGGCCGATGTGACGATATGTCAAAATGAACTGTGCATTAACTTTTACTTATGATCATTGACCACAAGGAACTGACTGTGAAAGAGTGTTTGTAGTGTTTGTCCACCGCCGAAGTTCACAAAATAATTGCTCTAGTTCTGTTTTAAAGATTTATTATGTTATTATCACAAAGAGTAGCATAGCATAGCATAGGATAGAATAAAATAGCAGCCAAGTGATATGAAATGTCGATATATGTATAATTTTAATTCTATCGAGGTATATTTTGTAAAATTGCTTCTCTTATGTTTAAGTAGTAAACAAACACATGTTAGTAAGTTTTATTTATATTTATTGAAATGGTCTTTTTCCCTTAACTTGTATGTATGACATCGAAACAGAATACATATCAAAGTGACATTTCTTTTTACATAAACAAGTCTCTTCTGTTAAACCTGTCTTAAGCAAAAGTGTCCTTTTAAGACAAGATGTTTAATACAGGGTTATTTGCTCTGAAAGCATAACAATGGGAATTAGCAAATGTGGCTGTTTAAAACAAATGGCTGCTTAAAAGAGGTGACCACCTTAACAAACAATATGACAAGATAGATTAAAAAAAATTCTGTCTTGGCTTGTCACATTTTGAACTGTTTATTCGTGTTACTGGTAGTTGTGGTCACTCCTCAGTTTTCTGGGTTTTTTTCAGATGTCTGTACCACAGATGCTGAGATTCGAGTTTACTATGCTGCGGAAATCTAAGCTGCCATACAGATTGTCCTTTTGGTACTGCTGGTGATTTCTTGTGTCAGCGCCAATTTTGAGACTGCCTCTTTGGTTTACTTTGAAAGGTAAATACCCATGTTTCTTTGAATTGGAGGCACAATTTACACATCTGAATGTGAACAATTGGAATATCTTGAATTTGCCTTTAGATAGGGCCACAAGTGAAACACCCTGCTTAGGTAGAATTATTGCAATTTTTATTCTTAAGAAAATGTTAATATTTATTTAAGTCTCGTGCATTATAACACACTATTTCAGTGCATATATAAATTTTTCCACATGGTGCGTTACATAATGTTGTGATGCTTTTAAATGTATCTTTTACGTTACTTGTATATGTTATGATTTGGATGGATAAAGGTTGAACCTGAACATAACATCTTGTACAAGTTGGAGCATAAACTTCCATTCACACAAAAATGTTTTTAAAGAGATTTAACTATAAGTTTTACGCTCCTAGTCAAAGAATCGCTGTCCACAAGAAAAATATAAGCTCCATATTTTGATGGCCAGTGCTATTGAAATAGTCACATAGTAATGAAATAATTAAATAGATAAACAATAAAACTCTTCAATATATACTTTACTTACCTAAAACATATTTTATTGCTTTTTATAAACATGTAGTAGCAAAAGGGTTGGGCCACAAGTTATCCAACATTAAAATTGGCAAATTATTTAATAAAGATGGCAATAAAACATATGCATATATGAAGCAAGAATAAAAAATGAAATTAGATACATTGTTTAAAAATATACAGTATATGTCAGAAGTGTTTATAGAATGATGCTGATGAACCAATTTAAAACACCAAGTTACATAGAACGTTAATAAAGATGGCTTATTAAAAGTTTTAGAAAAACTGAAGTTAGTGACAAAATATTTAAAGAAAAAGAAAAATGTAAACCTTGTTTGGACATACCATTTGTACATGTATTATATTATAGATTAAAAAAAGATAATTATATTTGAAACATTTATGATTTAAATGGAAGATAAAATTATTGAAAAAAGGGATTTTAATTACAAAACATTAATCATAATTAGAGCTCTGCGACATGTTGCACTCACTCGCCATTAAAATATATTATTGTAATTATTCTACATTTGTTTGCAGTTGAGTGCTGTCATGTTGTGGATACACAGCCCCCAACCCACCCATCCTGGAACTTCCAACACGGAGTTGTGTACACAAGTGCAAGATGTTTGCTGCCTCCACATGTTGTTGATTTCTCTGTAATGTCACATGCAGTCTTGATGCCTCCATGTGGTTGTGACTCTGCTTCATTTTAAAATGAGTCAGTGAGGACTTGTGTGGAAACACAGTGCAGAATAGTGTCTCTGGAATGGTAAACATAATAGGTAGTTGTGTATTTATAACATTTTAACCATTTTTATGCAGATATACTCCGCGGTGATTATGTAATTGATATATAATTGCCAAGTTAATAATTTATATAATAGATAATACTGTTAATTCATACAGGCAATAATTGCTTGATTTTTTTAACCCTTTACTCCATAGATACGTGTTTTTCGCACCAATCACACAAAGCCTTTGAAAACTTTTTTCCACTCTGTCAGTTAATATAAATATAATTCACGAAATAACTCAAAAGCCTCTTATATCAGGTGTCGAAAGGCATCTATATTAGAGGTGTCCAAAGGCATCTGTATTAGAGGTGTCCAAAGGCGTCTATATGAAGTAAAGGTTTAAACAAACCTGTCTCAGGGTAGCGAATGGGTGGGTATGTGAAGATAAAAATACCAGAGATTTTGCCTTTGTCGGTAGTTCTCAAATATGTGTAGTGGATTATTGTATTGTTTATCCTGACATACTTCTATTTTTTACGGCTTTCATTCATGGACCTTATATCCAAAGTTATCGCTGTTTTATCAATTTTTATGACAAGCATGTTTTTTAAAAATGATACTTATAAATTTAACAAATCTGTTGCACAGGATATAACATCAGATATATATGCAAAACATTTTATAAATGGGAAAGATTGGAAAAGAATGATATATATAAACATCAGCTATCGTCTCAGAAATTCCAAACTGGCATTTATCTTTTAAGTAATTATTTAGATAAAAGTCATTCTAAAGAAGATAATGACATCAATATCGAATTTTATAAATTATATTGAAAAATGTGTTTACCCCTTTTTGAAAAGAGATCATTGTTAAATTATAGCAGAAAATATATGCAGTCAAAGGGAAGTAACTCATTTTTAATTTATGATCGTCATACACTTAGAAAATCTTTTATTATAAGTTTTGGAATAAATATCAAAAAGAAAAATCAGAATAAATAGAATCAAAATGATCAGTGCCTGAACAGACCCATTTCTTCAAGCGGATGAGGATGTTATATATATATATTACTAAACTGTTTAAAGGTGAATACATGACAACAGTAATTAAAATGTACAAACTGAGAAATAAGTTATACACATGACAGTCAATATTGCTAATTAATAATGCTAATGTTTTGCATTTCAAATGTTAACAGAGAAACAGAGTTTGTAAATTAGTTATATATGAAAACAAAGCATAATATTGAATACCGGTAATCAATATATTTAGTGATCAACTTTATAATGACTATCTAGATCTAAGAAATGGGAGACAACTCTTCCAGTCTTGTCTGCTACAAGATAGTAAGGCTGTTGGTGAACTCTGGTTTTGTATTTAAAGGAAAAATATATTTCAGGTTATGTTGTGAGAATGTTGGTTTGGATGGCTTTCCTGTACTCGTTTAGACATCATTGCCGTTCAGGAACTTAATCAAATACCAGAATCAGATGCCAATGTAAATAATCTCTCTCTATTTATTTTTTATCAGTTTTGCTTGACAAACAGCCTGTGTGGTTCTGGTACAACCTCAAGCTCGTCATTGTATGAAAACAGACAACAGAAAAATTACCATGATATTACGCATGCAAGTTTACGTGCACATAGGCAAAGCTAAAAATGACACTTTAAGGCAATCTTCATAAATACTGGAAATGCAAAAATTCCCAGAAAGCAATTCAGATTTAAACATATCTTATTGGTTTGAAACTTATCAAGAGTCAAACTATAGTGCATGCTGAGTGGATTAAGTGTGTAATGGGCACACCTATATATAAAAAATCATCTATTGTTTAAGAATGAGATTATATAACAGAAAACAACAGTAGAATAAGCTTCATTCATTTTAATTAATACGACACTAACACAATTATCTTTTCTAATTGAAAAAATTGACCTGATAAACTATTATAAAAACACAATTCTCAAGTATCCATATATATAGATATTATGATTATATAGCTAGTTCATATGGTACAGGATGCACAAATATGATTTATAAAGGGATACAGAGCAATTCATGGTGAAATCATTTTTATTCATTTTCGCACATCAGATTAATCTTTACACTATGTTCCTTGATTCATATGAAAACATTAATCTTTCAAGCATAGTATCTGAAAATGCTATTGAAACATTTCTTATTAAACTGGTTAGCTCATGATAGTTTTGATAGTAAGAATCTTTGAAAACACACAAGTGATATTTCCTTGGAAATTAACCCCACACTGCATGATAAAATTAGATGGAAATAGAATATGTACATGTAATTTGTTGTAAAGGTGTCATGTTTAACCATGAAAATGCAAAAATTAATGCATTTCAACCATTTACAAGAGTTATGATCTTGAACAAATATAAGAGTCTGAAAACATACTGGGGTATTCAAATTTTTGTTTGCATCAGGTAGATATATAATTTTCAGAAATAGAGTCTTAGTCTAATAGGTGAAAATGTTTCAAAATTGCTGCATTCCCTTAAATTCATAACAATATTAATATAAGTTTAAATGCAAAAATGAAATATATGTGTTTTTAAGTCAACAATAAATATATACATATATTAATTTTTAAACTGACAGTTCTTATAATAAAAGTCCTCATTTTAAAAACATGAAGAAATATAAAACACCTGTACACCAATAAAATTTTAAAATGAAATAACAACAGAGAACATTTTGAACCTATATTAATAATCTTGCTATTAGGTTCAATATGTTGTAGTTTTTAATTTTGCCTACATAGATATTAGATACAAATGTGGAAATGTATTGGGAATCCACAAAATATCTGTGATTTTCCATGACAAAAAGAGCTAAAAAACACTTTGATTACAAGTCTATTTATACAGTAATGTGCCCAAATAAAGCTGCCAACTTTTATCATTACCAGTGTAAAAGGATCTCTCTCTCTTATTATGTCGTATCACAATATGCACTCATTATTAGCAAGACTTTTCTGTTTCACCTTGTCTAATTATTATTTAAAAACGATTGCTTTTTTCTCTGAAATAATGCAATGTATCAATATAAAATATCTAGTAAAACCAGCTAGTCACCTTCAACTGAATTTGGAGAAACTGCAACAAATGCAGTATCTGTGCAGTCTTTAAGCTGAATATAAACACACAAATCTAAAACATTGATTAAGGGAACTGCCTTGTATTCAACATATTTAGGTTTCACAGAATGCAGATTTTTGGGAGATTCATTTAATACCCCATTCTTTAAAACTATGTTAGGATTTGTGTCTAATTCCTTTATCACAGCATAATGTACAGGATCACATATACAGTTTAGCTGACACATTCTAGAGCATTTCGGAATTATCTCTACATATCTGTCAACATGTCCAAATTTTTTTGTCATCCCTATCACAAAATATAACAGTGTATGAATTTCTCTCTTCTACTGCTGTGTATTGTAATGACTGAAAAACTTTACCATCTTTTAACATTTGAAAAAAAACATAAAATCTCCTTACGGTGTGAACCAAATACTTCTGTAACTGCCAGTAACTGAGCATTTGGAAGAACACGTACAACACGGCGACCAACAATACCGATTCCTTCACCGATATACTTAGCTACTTTTTTTGGTCCAGTCCTACATAAATTTGAGTAAAACAAACCAAGAGGAGTTTCCTTGTCTAGCTTTCCACCCAACTCTGGTAAATGCAATAATGTAGAAACAGCAGAGCTTATTTGTATTTCAGGATGCTGTGTTCCGTGAAACAATTTGACTAGTTGGCCATTCATACTTTCAAATGGAAAACAGCCATACACCCATAAAGGACCTAAATCTTTGACAACTTCTGGTAAATGAATAAGCTGATGAATATTTGCAGACATGTGCCTTTCACCATACAAAGCTTCATGTAAACATACAAAATAAGTTAACAGCGTCTTGGCTTTTTTAAGAGTTGCCTTTGTCAAGGAATCACTGCTCAATAAATATATGGCTTCAACAAGCAATATATAATGCTGGTAATATTCAACCTCGAGTACACCATACATAACGGGAACTGAATAAAACAAAAGCCATGACCTGCATTCATTTGCTTTCCAGTACGATGAATGCTCCTGTATACTTCTAGGAATCCTGCTTACAAAATTTGGTGATTTTATATTCAATAATCTTTTATCTACTAAACCCGCATTCTTAGAAACAGAAAAACTTTCTGAAGAAAATTTTGAAGAAAACCATAGCGTAAGAAGTCTGCGGACAACACCAAGGAGAACTGTATGCATGTAGTCAATAGCAGTACCTCTAATCACATCAAGTTGCAGATATGAAAACTATGATGGTCCTTTTATTCCACAGACAGCCTTATTCTCTCTGACTGCTTCAGCAGCCTGTAACTTTGTTTCATCATGACTTCTCAATGGACCATAAGGATCTGTTTTATCAAAAGTAAAAATTCTGGTATGTCCTTTACCAGCTTTAACAACTTTTCCTTCTTGTTTGCATCTAGGACAGTCAAACATACCATTGAACTGTGTCATATTTAAAACAATGGATTTTGCAGGCAAGTCGCAAGTCCCACACAAAAGAGTAGCTTTAACATTGATTTTACCATTACAATGGTTACAGTCAACATCAACACCATCATTGTATAAAGCCTGTAATGTTGTAAAAAAAGGCTTTAAAAAAGTTCCCATAGATGGCTTCATTTCTCCAAACCAGTCCACCAAAAAGAAGGTTTTCTGCCTTTGTCTGACTTTTGTATGGCAGTTCATTTATTGCAAAGAAAAGAGGCCATATTCCATATTTAGAAGACTTGAACAAAGCTACACCATCAGTGTACCGCATCAGAGAAATATTATTTGGATTTGACAAGAAACCATTGTTTTCAAACTGTTGCAAATAAAGGTGACCATCATAAATATCTTCAATTCCCTCTTCTGATTTCTTTTTTCTTTCAAATCTATGAAAAAGTTCTTCATGAAAATCACAACGTTTGAATAACTTCTGAATCTGATCAGCAAGTGGTATTTCAACAAAATATGACACAGCCTTAGAATCAGTCAGTTCACAATTACAACTAGGACAATTAAGGACATCTGTTTCAATATTGTACAAACACACAGAACAGTATTTGTGAAATGTTAATACAGTGAAGTTTTACATATGTTTGAAGAAATGCAATGAAGGGATATATTAAAGTCAAGATCTGACAAACATTGTCCGGAAAGACCATGGCGAAATGCAAATGTTAATATAAGAAGCATGCTTTGATCCAAAGTAATTGAAGCTCCTTCATAAATTAGCTGTTGTCCTTCATTCTGGCAATTGTTTTCTTGATATTCGTCTTTAGCATCTGTATCTTGTAAAGTGTCGTACAAGAACCCAGCACTACAATATTGGCTCCCATCGTTTGACTCAGTAGCAACTGAAAATATAGCAATTCCATTTCAAATAAAATGGAAACATGCAGAGCTCCAGATAAGATTTGAGGGGTTTTTTTTATCCCCTAGTACTTTTACATTAAATGCTAAAACATTAATTTCAAAAGGTTTTCACACTGTTTTTTCTCAAATGCAGATTTTACATGTTTTCTCAGAATCACAAACTATATGCAATCTTGTCAATGCAAACCATTTAATTGAAGTGTTCATTTAGTGGTATGTTTCATTCCAGTCAAGGTGGTGATTCTGTATGCTTCAAAGTCAATCGACTTTTTCCTCACTTCTGTAACTTTGAAAAATCTTCTGCCAAATTATTCAGTATCTAATCTTGCTATTTCATCTTCACTGAGTAAGTGGATGAATTAATATATATATTTTTGAAAAGTATCAGTGTCTTAACATTTTATGTATATAAATAGTATAAAGTACCCTTTCTTGGTTTGCAGCGTCATGGTCTTAAATCATTTTCAACTAGAAATGAGGGCACTGTTAGTTCAGTCAGTAGACTATCAATTCAAAGGATGCAAGTTTGAATCTCGCCTGTCCAGTCTTTGTGCCGATTTATATATGACATTACATCTCGTTGTCACATGTCTAAAGATCTAGCAAAGAATAGTTAGGCAAGTCCTTGTTGGTATGAAAATGACACTACATAAATATTAAAATGTGGACAAGTTTATAATTTATTTTAGCTTGATTGTGATGAAAGCTCAAAGCTTATATGAACCACTCTCGAGTCAGCTTCCAAGGTAGAACCAGTACTGAGTGTTCTTTTATGAGAGACATTTGGTTGAGCAAGGGGATCAACCCCACAATCTCTGGCATGAGCAGCCAACACTATCCATTTCCCTACTACCCTGATTTTTTAATATTTTGCATAAAATTACTTCAAATACCTGTGGTGTCGATGGCTTCATCAACAGATCCTTGGCTACCACTTCCTAAAACCAGGCTGGTTTAAAACATTTCTGGTGAAAAAAAAACAATAATGCCTTTATATTTTGTCTTCTTTGGTTCCTTATCTATTAGATAACTTAAATAATACTATATGTATGAAAATAATATGTGAATTATATTAATTAAAAAAGAAAGAGAATGGAATCATTACACGAAAATTTAAAAACAAACAATACCCACCCACTTTTTTAACATACGCAGCTGATATGCAAAGAAACAAAACACATTTTTCTATAAATAAGCATTCCAACTATAATTTTGAAAACACCTGACTAATCCATCATTCAATATGCGTATAGTCTATATTTATACTGACGATACCTTTTTCCAAAAATTGAAATATGCCGTGTTTTTCTTTGTTTTTTTTTCGCTGGAAAAGCGTAGGCAATTAATGGATATATTAGCAATGTATTAAACTATAAGAACCTTTCTTGCAAGTTGGTGGTATTTGTTGCATCTTCTCTTAATCTTTTCAAAAGTCTCCACTTTGTCGTTCGAGGAATTTCAGCATTTTCCTCTCGAAATCGTTTATTGTACGTTCCAATATTTATATCGGCCGCCATTGTTTTACCATAATAAAGCTGGTTCCAATTCCAAAGAGCGTTGCAGAATTTACCCAGCATCCGCAATGCGGTGTTGTTGAAAAAATGCACCGACGAACTTACTCCTTGACTCAAAACTATTAACTCGCAAGTTTGTTTTATTTTATATTTTAATATGTACATCGATGCGGAACAAAACTTTATTCGTTACAATTATAAATTCAATTATGTTGAGTGAAAATGCAATACGATCTGCAAAACTTTATACCTGTACCAATGCGATCAGGTAGAAGTTGCTATAACACCGCAGCTGCTGTATCTGACTTGATTGGTCAATTCAAATACCCTTTTCGGCGGGTTATAGAACGAGTATTCCAAACAATAACAAACACAGCATTCATCATAGCCGTTTTGAAATGTCGAATATTGATGTAACTGCATTGCTTAAAGCAACCGAACGTTCTGCTCAGGATGCTCAAAACACTAAACCACAAATGTTTAGTGTACTGGGTTTTGGAAAAGAAAACTACCATTATTCCGGTCGAATATATTACGGACAAACAGATGAGAGAAGATGGTGCTTTTACTCAGGCCCGATTTAGAAAAGGTGGCAAAACCTATCCCATTAAAGTCATTAAAATTTCAGGTAGGTCAATATTCTTTTCATTATCAAAATACAAAACAAATTTAATGTTTAAAAGAAAATTCCAGTAATTGATGATACATTCTGTATACCAGCGTCCGAGATTTTGTCACTCAACAGTGACCTGTCATTATGTTTACTATATAAACAAAAATGTGTTGAGTAGGAAAAACGACTCGGATTAATAGAGTAGATTATGTAAACGTTTGTTATTAATTGGATTGAGATTTACTACATTAGCATTGCTTGTCAGGAACTTAATAAAAAATTACCCCACCCACATTTCTATAATGCTGAATAGATTATTTTTTAATTTTGTATTGTTTATAAAATCTTAATTTGGTTCATGCTTTGACTTGATTGTAACTATATGGTTATATGTGTTTTTCCTTTTGGCAATAAGTTGTTTGACTATAAAATACTGTTGATTTTTTTCTTGTAGGTAACATAAAGGAGCTTGAAGACATGCAGTCATCAGTTTGTGAGAACCTACTGGAGCAAGAACTGGGTGATGATGAACCAGAAGGACCAGTTAAAGAATCCAGTGATGTTACAAAGGTGATAATATGTAATAGAATTTAATGAATATTAAGAAACGTTTTATGTCATTAAAGGCAAACAAACTATCAGGTAACCTATTACCACTCTTTCCTTGGATCCCGGAAGGTTAACCAGTACTGAAGCACACCTGTCACTGCGGGTAACTAATAATCTTCCCACTTGAACCAGTGTTAAGATATGGCAGTGAGGCACAATGTCGTAAATTGATCATTTAATACAGACTGGTTATGTGGGGATTTTTACGTTGATTTTCTCAATTTAAAATAAAGGTTTCGCTCTAAATTTGTAGCAATTTGTTGATGTGACATTTTTTTTTATATTTACTTTTAGGTGTCTTCTACTAATAAAACTAAGAAAAGGAAAGATGCCTCATTTGTACCAAAAAAATCTACAAAGAAAATGAAGAAAGCATGTGCCGCTGGGGTAGTAAAAAACGGATCAAACAAAGAACAAACAGTCATAAATACTACTCAGTTGAAGGCTGAAGCTGCAAAGAAAACTTGTTGGGAAATCTTGAACAACCACGATTCTGAGTCCATATGCCTCAAATGTTGCACAAGACTGCAGTACTGGTAAATAGGATAATCAACAAATGGTATTAAATTAAATTGTTCATTTGAAAAAAAAAGGCCTTATTTTGTTGGGGGGGGGGGGTGGGGGGGGGGGGGCAGGCAGAAGGCATCATACGATCATGATATAACTACACTATACTAGAAAAAAGTGAGTGAGTGTGCATATTGTATTCTGTTAACTGCAACTGTTTCTCTGGACCAAATTAGAAATGGTGTTCCTTTAAATGAGATTTTACTCTTAGTACCAATCAAAAACCCTTAACAAATCTGCATCACTGACTGCAATCACATGACTTACTTTGAACAATATTGTATAGCTTAATCTTTTACATATAATATGCTAAATTTTACCTTTTATCTCATTTTTCTTAAACAATGGTATTAAGCTCAATAACACATGTGTTTTGTTACAATAAACTAAAATATTTTATTTGAACAGACCCTCAGGATCCATTTCCATGGAATTATAGTTCGCACTATACATGGACTCCAGCTGCTGCCAGTAATACTTGGCAAGATCTTGAGTCATCTACTGGTAGTTGTTTACAGCTTTTGCAGTCAGATGTGCAGTCTCCTTTTGAGCAGTTGGAAGGGCAGTTAGCAACAGTAACTGCTGAAAGGGATCAAGCCCTGATCAGAGTATGTGAGTTGGTGGCCGAACGTCATTACCAGGTACCAGTTTATGATGTTAGATTTGATGATATGAAGCCTTCCTTTTCACTGTAGCTACAGGTCTACTCTATCTTGTACATGGTTATTTGTTGAAGAATGTATACTGCAAGTTAACAACAGAATATGAAAAATGGTTACGGGCACATATCTTAGCCATTTTTGACTTGTTGGCACAAATTAAAAGTTGATCTTTATTAACATTTGATGCCCTCTCCACTTCACCAAGGGCTTTAGCAAACATCATGATCATCATATACTTGTCTAAACTGAAAGACACATAGAAGCACTCTTTGTTGAAAGTTAGGAGGGTATGTCAATCAGCCTCTGTATAGTGTACTGAATGTTTTATGTTGCACTATTTCATACATAACAGGATCCTAGCTGGTAGTTTTATGATTAGTAAAAACAATTACTTCAATATCCTTATTTGATAGTATATGTTTTTTTACAGTTGCAACGCCCAAGAAAGTAGCCTTTCTGAAGTCAATGGTCAACTACTTTTCAGCTAAGACTGATTGCTCTGGTGGTTCTAAGACCTTCATTGAAGAACATAGTTCTTCTTGGGTAAGTAAAACTCTGTTGTGTTAATGATGTTTATTTTCACTTAAGGAAACAGTAGAAGGATCATCGCGTAATTCATTCATATGGAAAAAAACTCGGGAACTTGTCAATCAAGATAAACAAGTCATTCATATTAACCATAAAATGTCTGGGTCTATCTGTGCTTCCCTGTGGCAAGGTTGTAGGTTCAAACAATAGCTCCATCAATGATTTTTTGCTAGACATATTTCCAGTTTATATGTGGTTCAAATTTATATGTGGTTCAATGGTAGTTCAATACTCAGTCTTGTATTTATTGAGACAAAACATGAGTTTGTTGTCTTCACTTGTAGAAACTTTATTAAATTTAATCCATATAGTCTTTAATCATTGTTGTTAATTAGGTGTGCTGTTTTGTATTCAATGAAAATGACAATAAGGCTCATTGTTTATATGATGCATCATGCAATTGAGGCAGCTACATATAGTTAAATTTACATCTAAATACATGGAAACAAAGTCATGAACTATGTTTGTTTATCAACTAAATGATATCTTTTTTTGTTACAGTCTGCTGAAACATCTTTTCCTGTTTCAAGAAGGAAATTACCATTTGTGCCAGCCACACAGGACGATACTTTGTATATGGCCACATCGCTGCAAACCAACCCTCTTTCCTTTATTCAGACACAGCAGATCAATACACCATCCAACGAACACCCTACATATTTTCAAACACAACAGACGAGCCAACAATTAAACCACCTTCATACACAGCAGATCTCTACACCATCAAACCACCCTCAGACACAGCAGATCACTACACCATCAAACCATCCTCAGACACAGCAGATCACTACACCATCAAACCACCCCCATACACAGCAGATCACTACACCATCAAACCACCCTCAGACACAGCAGATCACTACACCATCAAACCACCCTCAAACACAGATCACTACACCATCAAACCATCCTCATACACAGCAGATCACTACACCATCAAACCATCCTCAGACACAACAGATCACTACACCATCAAACCACCCTCATACACAGCAGATCACTACACCATCAAACCACCCCCATACACAGCAGATCACTACACCATCAAACCACCCTCAGACACAACAGATCACTACACCATCAAACCACCCTCATACATAGCAGATCACTACACCATCAAACCACCCCCATACACAGCAGATCACTACACCATCAAACCACCCTCAGACACAGCAGATCACTACACCATCAAACCACCCTCATACACAGCAGATCACTACACCATCAAACCACCCCCATACACAGCAGATCACTACACCATCAAACCACCCTCAGACACAGCAGATCACTACACCATCAAACCACCCTCAGACACAACAGATCACTACACCATCAAACCACCCTCATACACAGCAGATCACTACACCATCAAACCACCCCCATACACAGCAGATCACTACACCATCAAACCATCCTCAGACACAGCAGATCACTACACCATCAAACCACCCCCATACACAGCAGATCACTACACCATCAAACCACCCCCATACACAGCAGATCACTACACCATCAAACCACCCTCAGACACAGCAGATCACTACACCATCAAACCATCCTCAGACAGCAGATCACTACACCATCAAACCATCCTCAGACACAGCAGATCACTACACCATCAAACCACCCCCATACACAGGAGATCACTACACCATCAAACCATCCTCAGACACAACAGATCACTACACCATCAAACCACCCTCATACACAGCAGATCACTACACCATCAAACCATCCTCAGACAGCAGATCACTACACCATCAAACCATCCTCAGACACAGCAGATCACTACACCATCAAACCATCCTCAGACAGCAGATCACTACACCGTCAAACCATCCTCAGACACAGCAGATCACTACACCATCAAACCACCCCCATACACAGGAGATCACTACACCATCAAACCATCCTCAGACACAGCAGATCACTACACCATCAAACCATCCTCAGACAGCAGATCACTACACCATCAAACCATCCTCAGACACAGCAGATCACTACACCATCAAACCACCCTCAAACACAGATCACTACACCATCAAACCATCCTCAGACACAGCAGATCACTACACCATCAAACCATCCTCAAACACAGATCACTACACCGTCAAGACCCTCAATCTCACAGTCACCTCTTCAGGTTGTTGTGAATTCTGAGTGGAGCTCTCCAATAACTGTAAGTGATATTTTACCAACCAAGAAAAAAAGCATTGCTGTTTACTGACTGACAGGCACAATCCTTTATATATGATACTGGGAAGAAATTGTATTAATTAAATTCATTAATGGACTAGACATGTCTATATACAGATCACTACTAGTAATACAAAAAAGCAATTTTAAGTAATCAGTTAAAAAATCTAATTTAAATACCAAAGTAAGAGTATATTTACTTTAATACTTAATTCTGATTTATATGTAAAAATATCATAATTGACACATGTACATTGTGAAAATATACTATTTATTGATTTTTAGTAAAAAATATAATTTCATTTTATTTATTTTTACAGAAATATGGTGATCACAAATATGAGCTTGTTGGGGACTCTGGTGTTTACATAACCAAGTCCAAGCATGCTCAATTGGCAATGCAGGGACATTCAAACTCAAGAAAGGTGTTATTGCGGCTTATGGAGATGCTGTTCGAACAGAGGACCATGGCCATGTCCAGTGCCTGCAGCTCAAGGTCAGCTGTGAATAAAAAGTGTGACCAGGGACAGACAGTGCCTATTCCGCTAGAAGTCAAAAGTGCAATGATAGGTACATTATACACTATCTTTAACCAGCCTGACACAAGGGCTCATACCGGTACTGGTGGTTACCAGAGCTCTGACAAGTTTTTGTAACAGTAACTGCTTTATTCTTTGTTTTTGTCAGATATCAAATTATTGACCTTTTAAAGCTAATCTGAGTAAAGTTCAAGGAAGGCTTTTGGCTTTTTGATTCATTGTGTGCATTATTCTTTTGATTTTTATTGAACATGTATGGCAATTGCCTAATATTGTAAGGTATTTCATAATGTTTGGAACATCATTCATGGCTTTTTTGTTTAAACATGATGAATGAATGAAATGTAGTGAACATAAAAAATGTTTCCAATGATCTCGGTATTAATTAAAACCAAAAGGTAGATTTATTCATATTAAATATCACTTTGATGTTACTGAGGGCTTACAGATAATCAATTAGCCTAACCTCTTTTTCCGCAGGATCCTGTTTAGTTATCCAGTACTCGAGCACACTCATCTCCTTAAGCAACTAATGTAACTTTTCCACTCGAATTAGTGGTGAGAGAAAAATGATTATGAGACTCAATGTTGTATATTATTAATCATCGCAGAGCTTGTGGGCTGGCAGTGATCCCCTGGATTGACAGTTTGACTGGTTTCAACCAAATGAATCTGCCTTTCATGCAGTTACCAATTAAATTTAATGTTTAATAATGTAACAAGGTCACCTGTAGCTCTAAAGTCACAGTTGTTTTCATGGAAATAAAGGTTTATTCATGGCAATTGTTTAAAGTAAATTGCATTTGCTTTTATTCCTAATGCAGTTCTTATTCAACTCTGTAGACTACAGTGTTCCAGATAAGCTTGTCTTGAAATGAATATTTTACTCCTTGAATTTCATATGCAATGCTTTATTTCCAAATTTTAGGAGTCAAAATTAACATTTTAAACAAATTGCTATTTAAGATCAACCTATCAACACTGAAATCACTAGTATCCAATGCTTATTTTACCCCTTTCCTGAAATTTCAATGCTTTATTCAGAAATCTCAGTGCTTTAATACCCCTAAATAGTGCTTATCTGAAGCACTGAGACTGGTTTTAACAAAATGAATCTGCTGTTCAAGAGAAAATAAAAGAGGGTTCAATGTTTATGGTGTTGATCAATGTTTATATAACATACAATACTAGTAATTCGGTCTCTTCAAAACATCAGTAGAAACAGTCTTGTGAATTTTCCAACAAAGACATTCATCATTAAATTCATTTTTTTTTGCAGCTTATTTAGACACACTGTGTTAAAGGAGATGAACTTACAAAAACAATACGAGAGATCAACTCAATTATAAATAGCAAGTGTGGTACAGCAAGAAGATATATGAAACAGTGAAATTTTGTCCAAAATTAATATTTTATATAAATCAGTTTGTATCTTTTAAGATTTTTTTTTAAATTTTCAAACTACATGTATAGCATCATTACGTTTATTAAAAAGAAACTCGCATAATCAATTTAATAAACTTATTTGTTAGCAATAATACTGGTATCACCTACAATATCTTAAAGATTACTTTCCTGAAAGTCACATCACTTTTGACTTCTAAGCATTCTCAGTTTTTTTATTTTATTTTTAAAAAAATGACTACATTTAGAAACACATGTATTGTGTTGTCAAGTTTTAAAATATAAAAACTATTTGTATTGGATCACTACCGATGGGTAACTTGTTTCATTAGCAATTAATGTGTGCTTCATGGTGTCATTGTATATTTTAATGTACATATCATATTTTAATTATATTACATGTTTTTTATGTTCTAGAGAGGTCATTATAATTATGAGGAGGCTGTTGGTTTTAGGCATTTATAAGTAGATAAGTTGGAGTGCCAAATCTGTAAATAACAGATATGATATAATGCATGATTGATATTTGAATCATATTTTTAAAGTTATTTGAGTCATTTTGTTCTTCTTTTTACTTTTTTGTTCTTGAGAGTGATTCTTATGAAATGTACATTTAATATTCAAACCTGTTATTAAATTGTTGATTTTAAATCATTTTTATCTTTTACTTTATTTCAATATTTTTTAAAACACCCAATATAATACGACAAAACCTTTTTACATGTTTAATTAATTATGCATGTATTTCTGTTTCTGTAGGTAACGAGCTTGTTTTCACATTTGATCGTAACGAGCACACTGTTGAACATTGAGCTCGTTACGATCTTATTTTGGAGCTCGTGCGAAATTAAGGTCGGATTTGGAACAAATACGACTTCGTAACAGGCACATGGTGAGCTCGTTGCAAGCTAGAGACGAGCTCGCGACGAGCTTGTTGCAAGCTAGTGACAAGCTTGTCACAGGCTCACCACAAGCTCGTCTCAAGCTCGGTGCGAGCTCGTCACAGGCTCACCATGAGCTATATCAAGCTAGTGACTAGTTTGTCACAAGCTCGTCACTAGCTTAATCAAGCTAGTAAACGTTCCAATTAATTGCTCGTGACAAGCTCGTTGCTAGCATGTAACAAGCTTGTGTAATGTGATCGTCGTTTTTATTGGGGGTACGCCGTAAAACCCAATTCATTCATTCATTACTTGACAAACACATGTTAAAAATATTTATTATATCTTGAGCAATTATCTCACTACATTTGTTTATGAAGTATAGATAGGGGGGGGGGGGGGCAACTTTCGACCTCCTGTTTTATGAACTGGTAATTTATAACTCCAGGATGTTAAATGAATGAGGGTACAAACAGGATTACTCTGCTCCAGCATTTGGTAGATATGGAGTACAATAATCTGTTTAATTCACTAAACTGGCTAATTCATGCAGTCAAACCTGTGTAAGTGGTCACCTCTATTAAGCAGCCACTTGGCTTATGCAGCCATATTTGCTATTTTACACTTCTATGCTTTCAGAGTATATTAAACTGTTTTGAGCAACAGCCTGTCTTAAAAGGCCACTGTTTTTCCTTTCCTTGACTGGCTGCTTAAGAAAGATTTGATTTTTCTTTCTGCACATTGATTTATTGCTGTAAGTTGACATTTTGTGTCGGTACTCCATAATCTCGGTGAAAAACAGAAGTTTCTGATCTGTACGGACACGTTTTGTCAGTTTCTGTGAGAAAAGTCATTTTGTTGTTGTTGCTGACAATAAATATTAAATAGAAAGATGACATTTTGAATTTGTGCAAGTATTCTTATGTCACAGTATGGTTTACTATTGCCAATTTGTCCCAGAATCCAAAGGTTTTCATAATACCAATCAAAATGGTATGACGATCTCAGAAAATTAAACATGATTTATGGGTTTTGTTGCTATTAAAATGAGCATTTATATATATAGATGCCATTGAAGAAATTCCATTTCCCCATTGACGACTTGTATTGGCAATAGTGTTTATATTAAAAACAGACATTGAATAGTTGGATGAATCTAAATCTGCTGGACATTAGCATTATTTTTTGACAGAAAATGTGGTAAATTGATTTTAAAAATTAGGTAAATTTTTTTATGAAATTGTATAAAATTGAACCCATACTGCCGAGGTCATGGGGTTTGAGCTTAGCTCGGTCTAACAACTGTATGAAGGGATTATGGTTCTATTCAGATTCCTCTACCAATAAAACTGTATGCCGTAATTGTAACCTATCGTGAGTTAAATTTTAAAAAATATAATTTTTTTTTTAATATTTTGGAATTTTTCATTTCAGTGCAAGCTGCAATGTATAACTGTCTACAGTAAACACCCCCTACTCAGGAAAAACAACCTGTTTGTTGTCTGTGACAGGTGTAACACTATTGTCACCATTAACATACAAGGACAGGTCAGTGCTCTCCCTTAGTTCTTGTTAATAATAGACACAGATGGACTTGGACCAGAAACCAGGGGTTCAAAATGGTAATTACATAGAAAAATTGACAGTGGATATTCAAGATAATGCTGGTGTGAAAATAGCCTTCATGGGTAATATTGCAAAGTTGACTTGTGTAGAGAGTATATTTTCCCAGAAAATGGTCCAAAATTGTGTACACACAATTATTGTACCATCATGCACATGTCACTATAATAAACTTTTTACTTATAATATTCATATTATATATGCTAATTTATTTAATTGCATGTGTACCTTGTGTTTTAAATGTAACATGGGCCGAAAGCCAATATAATTCAAATAAAATATATTGTCAGTCTATTTTTGTAAGAAAAAGTGATTTGTATAAACATTGTCCATTGCTAATGGAAGGCGTTGATAACCTGCCAAACATTAATAAAGGGTTGTGTTTTTCAGATCATAAGAAGTTTCTCCAGTGGTAAAAGAGACTGGAGACTGTGCCACAATATCGCCCCTTGGGTCGTGGATCTTCTGTGTGGTAGAGAACACTGTGTTGTATTGTTTCAGTATTGCCATGGGCAAAATAAAGACAACATTGGCGGTTAGTATAATACACAAACATGGTCAATTTTTAAAAACTATAAAATTGAATGGGTTAAATGCCATTTTCAACACATTTCAGGTTATATATGGCATATCCAGTTTTATTGATGGAGGAAGACCTCAGAAGGAATCTAGTAGAATCACTGTGTTTCTGCAAGTAACTGGCAAACTTTCTTACATAAAATGTTTTACCCAGGTACAAAGAGTCACACTTGTCGATCTGTCAGTCGGTCAGTGCATCTGTGGACAATTTTTGTGATCACTATTTCCCAGCAACCATTGGCTCCTGCATTGAAATTTCACGAGAGTGATTGGTACCAAGCCTAATGGTGCATATTGTTGGCATGTTGCACCCAAATAATAAGAGTTCATTGAGTTGTGACCCTTTAAGTTTTCTGACATTTTTTTGCTGTTTCTTGGCAACCATTGGTTGGAATTCAGTGACACATCACAAACGTAATTGGTTACTCTAATTGGTTCACTGTGTCAAAGGGGGTGGTAAAAGGGTGCAGTACATGTAACTGTGTCGGTGGGGGAGGGGGGGGGTCATCTGAGGATATTCATCACCTTCAGTGATATTTCTCTTTCAGAATAGTTTACTTCTTTGATTTTGTACTATCTTTAAATAGACTTTTTTGTAGCTCATTTAAATATAAAAATGAAAACAAAATAAAACAGTGAAACTTTTTCATTTCTATAAAAAGAAGGTATTTTAATGAAGGGAGTTTCGAGACTTTAACAATTTTAGGACTGGCCCTTTCTTTTATAGATTAATGTTTCATGCAATTAAAAATTATCACACTCTAAGTAATCTTTGATTAAACAATGGGTGTCTTCAACTACTACAATATGCATATAGGCTGTTTGTATGCGAGACATGATCAATATTGAAATAAAACAAAGGGAAATAAAACAAAATTGAAGGGGTGTCTCATAATATTTTCATTGAAAAAGTTTGCTTACTGCTTATCCATGTTATGATTGCTGACCCCACAGGAACACATTTATGTTGAACGTTTAAATTACAACAACAATAAGTATTTTAAATGAAAAATTGCATGCTTTACTATCAAATTTTGTTGAATGAACATATACCTTTTGATTCATAGAAATAAATTCAAGTGTTGCCAAAAGTAGTGTATATATACATGCATGTTTTCTAGGTGTCATCCAAAATGCCAGTTGGAACACCTGATTACGTCTCACCAGCGCTGATAAATGCGATGAACAGTGAATGTGTGAACAATTACCGTACAGAGGTTGATTTGTGATCTCTAGGTATCTGTATGTATGAGATGCTGTATGGTAAAACAGCCTTCACTGATGAGGCAGGATCTATGGTGGCTACATACTCCAATATCATGAACTTTAAGGTACAGTTTATATACATACAATCATATTACAAATCTTTTGAAATGAATGTTTGCTTTAGACAATGCTCCTTACCTTTGCATCCATCCGCCTGTATTTTAACAGCGGGACACACTCCCTTGGTTTTTGGAATTGTCACTGACAAGTTGAGGTCGCTGGGGTCAAATATTCAAAACAGTGTACAAGGTGAATGGCTTTTTGAGATACAGCAACATTTGATTATTTCTAACTTTATTATTAGAAACTTAAAATAGAGAATGGCAGTAGTGAGCGAATAAATCATTAACAATTGTGTCAATAACAAGAACAGAATGTTTGTGCATGTAGCATACTGCATCTGCTTTATACTGCAACTATATGTCTTGCATCACTATTACATTTCCCATTGTAACACATATGTCCAAAACACAGAAAAAAAATATTCTGCAGCATGTGTCTGGGATCAAATTCTTCACTGGTTCAAGATATGCAAATGTAAAGGAAAAAAAAGCATGCCTTGTCAAGGTTTTTTTTTTTAGATTCAATGCTTTTGTGATACCTATCAATTTCCAGAGTAGTAATATGTAAACTATTCGCTGATGATGCGGTTCGAACCAACAATTCTGAAATGACACATAATTGCCCAGAAATCTGGTATCACTACCAAATTTTCAGTGGTGATTTCTAACACATGCTAGTAAAAAATTAATCACTGCAATACAAAGTTCTAAAAAAAAGAAGAAAAAGAGAACTAAAGTTTTATTTCTACCTCCTCCAGACTGCAGCGTGGTCTAGTAGTAGAGCGTCCGCCTCGCATGCGGAAGGTCATGGGTTCATTCCCCGGCCGGGTCATACCAAAGACCTCAAAAAATGGTACTAGAAGCTTCCTTGCTTGACGCTCAGCATTTAGAGGAGAGTTCTAGGTCTGGTCGGCCCGGTGTCAGTATAATGTGACTCGGTGGAGTATCATACAATGTGTCTACAGCATGATACTCCAGTGTGACAGCGCTTACAATACTGTCTCAAGTAGACATCGTCGCGATATGACTGAAAAATTGTTGAAAACGATGCTAAACACTGTACAACAACTACATCCTCCATCTGTAAGTCGGGAGTAATCAAAAGAGATAATAGTGGTGTGAGTCCTATAGAATTATAAATTCTATAAACTACACTGTCACAGAAATATAAACTACAACATTTCTTTTTTAGCAACTCGTGCATTTGTGCCTTAACTACACTAACTCAACCATTTCATTTTAGCAACTCGTGCATTTGTGCCTTAACTACACTAACTCAACCATTTCCTTTTCAGCAACTTGTGCATTTGTGCCTTAACTACACTAACTCAACCATTTCTTTTTTAGCAACTCGTGCATTTGCACCTTAACTACACTTACTCAACCATTTCTTTTTCAGCAACTCGTGCATTTGTGCCTTAACTACACTAACTCAACCATTTCTTTTTCAGCAACTCGTGCATTTGTGCCTTAACTCCACGGTAACAGAAATACAAAGTATGTGCAACATCTCTTTTTTCAGAAACACCACCATTTGTGCCTCAGCTACAAAGTCTGAATGTTATATCCAACTTTGAAGAGTTTGCGAAAATCAAACACCCTCACACATTCGAGGATCCAAAGAACAAAAATAATTTCTCGGGTAAAATGCTGCCCTTTGTTGACAGTAACAAAGATACATAACATGTTAACATTTGTTTAATTTGTTTATTTTTTTACCTCAAAGTCAATTACAGTAGAACCACAATCCTTTTGCAAGTAACTGACAAACATTTTCACATAGATGTTCTGGACTGAGCGGTGCTTTCTGGGTTTGTGATGTTTATGTACTAAGTGAATTTGCGATATCAACGTATTCACACATTTGTTTGTTTGTGTGAACATGTATGTGAAGGTAGGCGCGCGGGCGTGTGTATTTATGTGTGTTGTATGTGTAACTATGGTTACAAACTTAGTTGGCTGGATCACGAATAACTAGAATACTACAGATGGCTCGAATGTCTTATCTTGTCCCAGCCAAATTAATGTTTCATTTCTATTATTTTACCTACAATGTAATAAAGTCTGACATTGCTTTTCAATAATTTATGTATATTTTGCTGAGTTGATTTGTGATTGTCATGACATTTACATTTAATGCAAACTGGTAGCTAAATATATTGATATGTTATCAATAAGTTATAAATACGATAAAAAAAACAAATCAAGGTCTTTTCTGTATTGTAATTAAATTTGAAAATATTGTTCATTAGTCAAATGCATTTCTCTCATCAAGGTCTTTTCTGTATTGTAATTAAATTTGAAAATATTGTTCATTAGTCAAATGCATTTCTCTCATAAATAAGACGTGTACACAATTTTTAAAAGTGTACACATAGGATATACTAAAATATTGACAAGTGTGTGATATGAATAGGATATGATGTTAAACTTGGCTCGAACAATCCCTGGCTTAAACTATATTGTCCAGTCCCATCAAGTTTGAGCCAACAAATTCTATTGTATCTAATATTCAAACTTTTACATATATATTGTTAAAGTAAAACAGTAAAAGTGTACAGATTCTAACTTAGTCAGACTGAAGGACACAAAACATATGTTTTAATAAGTGATTTTTATCAGATGGGTGTGCTGTAAATTTTCCTGTTTTTGTGGCAACGTATTGGTAGAACGCTTGTGTGTTTTTTTTCAAACAAAAAGTTAAAATGTTACTTTTATCAAGGAATTATATAGAGATGGAAAGGTAACTGATTGAGATTGTGTGAACGCTTGTGTATTCATGCAAAATCTCACAATATCTCATTTTTAAAGGGGTTATATGGGCAAGTCAGGCAAACACGCTGTTAATCCAGACTTTTCCTGTATGCAGTGTGCACAAAATAATGCTTATGTATTGACGGATAACCTTTATTTACTTGAAAGTTATCAAATTAACAGTAATTGAATATTGGCCAAAACTTAATAAGTCCCGCAATAAAGTATTGCGCAATGTTTACATTGAACTCTGTAAACTTCGCAAACAAAGCCTCTAAAACGAGATAGGGAATGAGTCTTCACGATGTTATCCGATGATTGATCGGAAACCCGAAGGCGGTTCGTTGAGAATGGCGAATGTAAACAAAAACAAAAACGTGGCTTCAGAAACCCGATGTTTGTAATAAAGAGGTTATGCAATTAGACACATAAGACGCGTATATCTCTAAGTTATAAGTGTATCTTCACGCTGGACATGTGTATTTAGGACAGGGAATTGACGTTAATATGCCAATATAATCCCTTTAATTATCTTAACTTCTATTCATCTCAGGAACACAAATAAAATTCTTACACTGCAGATTAAAATTGTCATCAAAACAATACCATTCACATAAATGTGTGTTTAAAATTGTTAAAGTCCTTGTGATTATAAAATGTGTATACTTCAGCTAAAATAATGACAAATTATGATAATTTTTCCTTCAATCCTCAATATCTTTAATTCAAGAGCATTCTGGGTGATCAAAACATGTTTAAATATCTAAGATTACATACAACTTCAGTTTATGTACAATAAATCAGCTGCCTTGGAATTATGAATGATTAATTTGCAAATGATGAATCCTGTTTCAACAAAATTTAGTTTCATATCCTTCTATACAAGTCCTTGTTTTCTGAACCCCATCTACAAATATATGTGAAGTTTTTAGATAAGCTCTGCTTTTTGGCAACTGTTCAGTTGTGAGTTACCAAATTTTGATATGTATCAAGAGACAGGTATCCCGATTTGCAATACATTACTAGGCCGTTCTTAAAAAAAAATTGTTTGCCATGCTACTCACTCAAAATTGCAGCTACCCAAACATTTTTATTGACTTTCAAAGCTTTGATTTTTTTCCTCATGATTTCTGTCAAATATTCTTTAAAATGACTATATTAAAATAAAATTTAGCAAAAAAAAATAATTATTTAACCATATGAAAAATACTGGGTCAGAGCACAGCAACATCTTTTTTTAAAATGGCCCAATACAGATTATAATTCTATACCTGTAAGTGTTTAGCCAACCACCTACCCCGGATGCTACCACCTGACCGTACAATATGTAAAAGTTTATTGGATCCAATAATTTCTATATTGTACAGTTCAAAATTCAAGATGGCGACTAAAATAAAGAGGAAATGAATTTAGTAGAAATTTCAATGATGAAACCAAACAACCGACAAAATGTTCCGTATGTATTGTGGTGAAAACCATATTGATTTTCACCACAATACATACTCGTACAATTTATTCCCATATTGTACAAAACACTGTAAAATGACTTTATATTACTGAAAATGTGATAAACTTCACAAATAACTTTTAACATTAAGTAAAATATCAAAACAAAAACTCAATTTTCAGGATGGATGATTTTCAACAAATAATACTAGCTCTAGTACAGCACTGTTTGTATGTTAAAGCAAACACTAACCTGGACAGGGGTAATTCTGTGTTGGAATATTCATTTTACTTGCTGTATTGCAATATTTTATTGTATTTTACTATGTAAGAAGCGTATTGCGATATACTGATATTTCAATATATTGCTACAGCCTTACTTAAAAATGTTAAGTTTTCTGTTTTGTTGATTCTGGTTCAGAACAACCAGATTAATGGTTGATATGCAATGAGTTGTTTGACTTTAAATCAAGCATCATTGGTGTGGATGAGCTTTTTCTATGGTGAAAATGAATTCAGTTAAAAATAATATGTACCATGTTTTTTTGGATGACCTTGAGTCCTGCAGTACATATAAATAAGGCTTCATTGATTTTAATTTTTGTGTGTTTCTCTGTTTTTCATATACTGTTTAGCCTAAGCCGACAATTATTGTGTTACATTGGTCTTACATTGACAGCTTCACCTCTTAATAGTCTCGCTATGATAAACCGATATGCTATCTGTAAATGAGACATTTAATTCCATGGAATTATCTTGCAAGCATTCGCATCAAAAATAAAGATCCCGGGGGTTAATATGAAAACATTTTATTTTACAGTTTATCTCCAAACCCAGATGTTGGATCTGATCATGTGTTTGACATTGACACAGCAATTAACACGAAATGTCGCAGATCCTCTACAAGTGTTGATGAGAAGTTAATGTTAAAAATGACTGAAATGAAGCGTTTACAGGAGTAATGCAGCCTTCGAGAGGAATCCGAGTGCAATCTCAAGTCAAGGGTAGAACAGCTTAAGCTAACATGTGGAGATGAAGACAACGTGATATCAAAACTGGAACTAGAAAATGAGACTTACACACGTGACCTAGAGAACTATGTAGCACAGACTAATGTAAGTACACGTTTTACACAGGTATCATTGTGAAACTTCACTAGCCTCAGTTGTGTTAATGTTTTACTTGTTGCATTAACTGAAGAAACTGGATATTGAGTAATAATGAATTGATCTGACACGGACTGTCAGTCAAACAAATCGATAATTCCAATTAGCAATAAATATTGTTTTCAGGGTTGCCATTTTACTTTGACAAGCTAACGGTCTATAAGTAAACAAATACATTGTATTACATTGTACAGTATGGGAACCGTTTTATTACCAAGTTTTTTGGTGTCGATGACGTTTTGACCACGTTTGTGATTGTTGCTTTTGCACATGTGCACCGTTTATCCGTTTCTGTTCTGTGCATGTGCCACGTTTTTCAGTTTCAGTTTGTGTTATGCTCATGCATACCATTTTTCAGTTTCACTTGGTCAATATGTTAATGTGTGTTTCGATTAACACTTATTTATTATACAATTTTGTGTAATAAATATGAGCTGAGTTTTGATTAGTAGTTTTCGGTTATCATTCAATTGGTATATTTTGATTTTGAAATCGAGGTAGATCGACAACTTTACATTCTCCTGTTAATAGCAATTCCATCATGACAATGTTTGCCCATTTCACAAACTTCTCTGTATATTCCTAATTTCATATAATTGTTTGATTGCGGTATCATTAACATATATGTACATAATATATTGAAACAATAAGAATGTTTGGTCAGGTAAATAGTTGAATTGTTTATTGACTTAATTAAATGTTTTTACGTCTCTGAATTAGGTACCCAGCTAGTGTGTACATATCTAAAACCAAACATGAAACTTTGAAAGAACATGCTGTTTTAATTAATGACAACAACGTGCAAACACCTGACTATCAATGCGGATTAGGACATGGGGTAATTACGGGTAGATATGTCAACATTAGTTTGTGTTGCGAGTTTTCGTTACAATGCTGTGTAAACAGTACAGGATTAGATAGGTGTGCCAAAACCATCATGATGAAAGGTGTGAATATGTTGATATCGCAAATTCACTTAGTAAATATATATCTATTAGAAAACTGAAATATTGTTTTTTAAAAGCGTATTTTTAATATACTTCCTGAAAAGAGCTGATGACAATTTGTCACACTGGTGTGAAATATTGAGTCTGCTATAGAAATCGACATATTCGTCAAACAAAATGGTTTAACTCTAGCACCATCTCACTGGAGAATATTTAATACACTTCAATTAACACATGGCCTCGGAAAATGGCATATTTTATGTAATGAGACAGATCAAAGGTTAAACGCATTAGCCGTGTTTAAACTTAATTAATACACTTAGTTTCCTACTTAAAGTTAATTTGTATTGATAGTTAATAAAAACACACGAGATAAAAGTACTTTATCAACTTATATAATTATATAATAGATCATGAAATATAGGTCTAAATTTCCTCAATTCATCATGTGTACGGCCAACACATATTCAACAAAAAAGCGCTGGCAGCTTAGGTGTAGACAATAGTCTGAACGTTCTATTATTAATAAAGTAGTGTAACTGTGACAGTCAGGCCAATAAATATATTTAATTAATCAGATTTTACTTTGATCTTCAAAACATATTCAAGCTAACATGGGAAAATATAGCCATACGCAATCCTTTGATTATTTCACATACATGTATATTGTAAACCAATAGACATAGATGTCTATGAACTACAGATTCCCATGGTATTTGAAATGAATGCTACCTAATGTCAATCTGGTTTACACTGACCAACAGATGAAAAAGTTAATACCTATCCAATGGATAAACAATTTGACAAACAACTAATTAGTACATGTACATAACAGTCAATTTATTCTGTTCAATTAATATTTACATACAATGTAAATCTAACCATTTAAATATATAATTTGTAATACTAAGTTGCTTTATAAAAGAAGTTCGAGATATTAATTATAATTTGTGTTGTAATTATCTTCTAATGATTGCTATTCCTCCTCCTCCGTCCTCTCCTACTGCTACTACTACTACTACTTCTACTTCTACTACTGCTACTGCGGCTACTATTACTGCTACTACTGCTACTATCACTGCTACTACTGCTACTACTACTACTACTGCTGCTACTACTACTACTACTACTGTTACTACTGCTACTACTACAACTACTACTACTACTCCTGCTGCTACTGCTACTACTGCTGCTACTATTACTTCTGCTGCTGCTGCTATTACCTTGTTACTACTACTACTACTAGTGCTACTCCTACTACTGCTACTACTACTGCTGCTGCTACTATTACTACTACTGCTGCTTCTTCTTCTACTACTACTACTGCTGCTGCTTCTACTGCTACTACTACTACTACTACTACTGCTGCTACTACTACTACTGCTGATATTACTACTACTACTGCTACTGCTACTACTACTGCTGCTATTACTACTACTGCTGCTACTATTACTTCTGCTGCTGCTGCTACCACTACTTATGATAATGCTTCTACTTAAGCTGATGATGCTGCTATTACCTTGTTACTACTACTACTGACTACTGCTATTTCTACTGCTACTTCTACTACTACTACTACTATTACTACTCTTACTACTACTACTACTACTACTATTACTACTGCTGCTACTAACACTGCTGCTACTGCTTCTACTACTACTTCTTCTACTACTGCTGCTACAGCTAATACAACTACTACTACTACTGCTACTACTGCTACTGCTACTACTACTACTTATACTGCTACTGCTGCTGTTGCTACTACTATTACTACTTCTACTACTGCTGCAACATCTGCTACTACTACTACTGCTGCTGCTGATGTTGCTACTACTATTATTACTACTACTACTACTGCTGCTACTACTGCTATTACTACTGTTACTACTGCTACTGCTGCTGTTGCTACTGCTATTACTACTACTACTACTGATATTAATACTGCTACTACTACTACTACTACTACTACTACTACTGCTGCTGCTGCTGCTGCTGCTGCTGCTACTGCTACTGCTACTGCTACTACTACTACTACTACTGCTACTTCTGCTACTGCTGCTACAGCTGCTACAGCTAATAGGACTACTACTACTACTGCTACTACTACTACTACTTATACTGCTACTGCTGCTGTTGCTACTACTATTACTACTTTTACTACTACTTCTGCTACATCTGCTACTACTACTACTGCAGCTGCTGATGTTGCTTCTACTGTTATTATTATTACTACTACTGCTGCTACTTCTGCTATTACTACTGTTACTACTGCTACTGCTGCTGTTGCTACTACTATTACTACTACTACTGCTATTAATACTGCTACTTCTACTACTACTGCTACTACTACTGCTACTCCTACTACTTCTATTACTACTACTACTACTATTACTACTACTACTTATGATAATACTTCTACTTAAGCTGATTATGCTGCTACATGTATTACTTTATTACTAATACTATTACTGCTACTGCTGCTTCAACTACTACTACTACTACTATTACTACTAATACTGCTACTACTGTTACTACTGGTACTTCTTCTATTATTGCTATTTTAACTGCTACTGCTACTTCTGCTGCTGCTGATACTACTACTTGTACTTCTACTACTACTATTACTGATACTACTACTACTTCTAATACTGCTACAATTATTGCTGCAGCTACTACCAGTACTACTACTACTATTGAAACTACTGCTGCTTCTGATACTTTTACTACTATTACTGCTTCTACATCATCATCATCATCAATCATTATTACCATTATCTTCATCATCATCATCATCAATTATAATCATCATCAATCATCATTACCATCATTCGTTATTTTATGCAGCAACAACAGCATAGTCTGTTAAATCAATATCAGTAGCAACAGATATAACAGCACTATAATTATCACAGTCAACCGTATTAACAGAATCGTTCCATAGTCAAATCACTAACACCACAACGTTCATTATAAATATCATCTCAATATCATCATATTATAACCACCACTTCGGTCTAAGACGGAAGCCCATCTGACTATCAATTCAATACATGTATACAAGATTAATAACCATCTTATAAAATACTTAAAGTTTTATTTCCAACAGACAAAGTAAATCTTATTCCTAACAAGTTCCATTAATTGTAAATGTTCATGTGTAAGATTGTTTGACTTTGATAAAAAATTTTAGATATGACCGGTCAGAACCCATGGTTACCTGTTTGGAACTGTGTTCTATTCCCACATGTAATAAGATTTTGTTTTACTTGCCAGAACGGTTGGTGGATAGAGTTCAATACCAATATCAATAGGTTTAATGCATATTAAAATATAAAACATTTACCACTGAATGCATTATGTTGCTGTGGTGACAGACTCACCACTGATTGCATTATGTTGCTGTGGTGACAGACTCATCGCTGAATGCATTATGTTGCTGTGGTGACAGACTCACCACTGAATGCATTACATTGCTGTGGTGACAGACTCGCCACTGAAGGCATTACATTGCTGTGGTGACAGACTCACCACTGAAGGCATTATGTTGCTGTGGTGACAGAGTTGCTACTGACTGCATTATGTTGCTGTATTGACATACTTACCACTGAATGCTTTATATTGCTGTGGTGACAGGCTTTCCACTAAATGCATTATATTGCTGTGGTGACAGACTTACCACTGAATGCATTATGTTGCTGTGGTGACAGACTTAATACCGCTGAATGCATTACGTTATTGTGGTGACAGAGTTACAGCTGAATGCATTATAATTCTGTGGTGACAGACTTACCACTGAACGCATTATGTTGCTGTGGTAACACTCTTATCGCTAAATGCATTATGTTGCTCTGGTGACCGACTTACAGCTGAATATATTATATTGCTGTGGTGACAGACTCACTGCTGAATGAGTTACGTTGCTGAGGTGACAGTCTTACAGCTGAATGCATTACATTGCTGTGGCGACAGACTTAATGCTTAATGCATTATGTTGCTGTGGTGACAGTCTTAGAGCTGAATGCATTATGTTGCTGTGGTGTCAGATTGAATGCTGAACTTACTGCTGAATGCATTATGTTGCTGTGGTGTCAGATTGAATGCTGAACTTACTGCTGAATGCATTATGTTGCTGTGGTGTCAGATTGAATGCTGAACTTACTGCTGAATGCATTATGTTGCTGTGGTGTCAGATTGAATGCTGAACTTACTGCTGTCTGCATTATGTTGCTGTGGTGACAGACTTACTGCTGAATGCATTACGTTGCTGTGATTACAGACTGTTTTGAATGGTATGTGTTTACTTGTGTTAATTATTTTCAGCGTCTCAGTAAGCACCTGGAGGTGATGGTAGAGGAACGTGTTTCCATGGAGATGAATGCAGAACGAGTGATGGTGGAGCTTAAAGGCAAGAGTTCAGAGGTAAAACACACCTGATGCTTTTTAAAATCTGACTTTCAGTATTGGGTCTACCCAGGAAGCAGACTCGAGAGCTGTTAATATAAGCTTTGAGCTTTCTATTTGCAATCAAGCTAGAATCATTTTATAGTATAAACTAAACAGCTATACCAAATTGCATTTTTACAGATCCACATCTCAAATTTTACAAATATACAATTCATGTTTTCTAGGATGTGATTGCTCAGATAGAAGGAAAAAAAAGTGTGATAATATGTAAAAGTATCACAGTGACCCAACAGCTGCTGACCTACAAGGAGCAATTAAAGATGAGCCAGAATTATGCTGCACAACTACAGTTTAGGATAGATAAGGTAGGTGCAGCTACCAGATTATGGAAGGGTATCGCCGCCATAACTCTTAGTCTGAAATTTGTTGTTTGTTCTTTGTGCAATGGTTGTAAATGTTACTTTCTTCTTAGTTCTTTGTTGGAAATGAAACATTTCACCTTTGTAACTTTGCTATTTGCCTATCTTTCTATATCTTATCATTGTAAAAGTTACATACGTATTGTCTCTTCATGTCAAATTAAACATTACTTGCTGCGTAAAATGTATTTTTAGAATTTGATGTATGTTTCGATATGTGTTTCGGCTGCAGTCAGTCACGAATATCGTTTTATTCCAATGTTCACCCCCTTTTTAATGAGTGTAGGGAATGTATTTGACAGGGTACAAGACTATTTCAACTGTGCTGTAGCTTAATGTCATCATTGTAATAAATCCCAACTTCTTATTATAACGTTCAGTGGCACTGCAAAATTACAGACAGGTCCCCTGTAAACAGCCCAAGAGGTTGCAAATGGAAATATTTGGTCAGCTACCACCATTGCGTTTTTCATAGACTTACATTATAACGTTTGACCAAATTTTCACATTTTCTAACATTGGTGCACCAAAAAGTCCTATATCATATTAAAGTACTGTTCTAAAAATGTCCCCAAAATGGGGTCAAAAGTACCACTTTTTACCACTTTTTGCCCCCTGAAGTTGGGTACCCCCACTTTCAGCATGAAAAAAAGGAAATTTCACCAATTTTACTTTCCATGCAGTTTCCTTGATAAAATGAATTTTCTCAGTCATAGAAACATAATTCTAATTTTTTATTGACACAAACATAATAAACTTATTTTTTATTGTGATCCTTTTATCAGTTTCACATTTTCATCTAACCAGAATTAAGCTTACTATAAAAATATATGCCCTGAACATCCCTATACTTTTTTCAGCCAATCAAAGAGCTCGTTTCAATGGTGGTAGCTGACCATTTGCTGTAAACAGTCATCAGAATTCGCGACACTAAATAAAGTCTTACACAAAAGTGTGACGTTTCTTTTAGGTCAGCCACCACCACTGCGTTTTCCATAGACTTACATTATAATGTTTGACCTAATTTTTGCTATTTCTTCCAATCGCGGACCAAAAAGTTTAGTTTAAAACTTATTAATTTTACTTCGATTGTGAAACAAGTTATTACAACTAAGGTAAAGCATGGTGGAAGTCTTCCTGGTTAGAACCAGTACTAAGCATATGTGGAAAAGTGTCTTGCTCAAGGACACCACACATAGCCGTGGCTGAGAATCAAACCCACGATTCTTCAATCATGGGTTCGGTGCTTTACCACTAGACTACACACGCCACTAAAAAGTCTTACATCATAGTAAAGACTTTCCTAGACTCAAATCAAAATTTTTTTGCCCCCTGAAGTTTGGACCCCCACTTTCAGCATGAAAAAAAGTAAATTTCACCAATTTTACTTTCCACACAGTTTACTTGATAAAATGAATTTAGTCAGTCACAGAAACATAATTTTTATTTTTTATTGACACAAACATAATGAACTTATTTTTTATTTTGATCATTTGCCAGTTTGGCATTTTCATCTTACCAAAATTAAGCTTATTATAAAAATATATACCCTGAACATCCCTATACATTTTTCAGCCGCTCTGGGAGCTCCTCTCAATGGTGGTAGCTGACCATATGTTCCATATGACCAACGATGAAAACAAAGCAACTCCGATTCCACTAGGGACCAGTCGTTATACTTTCTTATACTTCTAGCAGCACCTGTCGTCATAACTGACAATGCCATCTTGTATATCACATTGTTGCATATGCCTAAGTGTGTTGTACAACATGCTTACTGCATAGTTTAATGTTTGCAATTTGAATCACGTGAAACACGTGATTATGCTGAACTTGTTATATTATGACAGGAATTATGTAACTTTTACAATGATACGATATATTAGGATAGACAAATAGCAAACTTAGAAAGGTGAAATATTTCATTTCGCACAAAGAACTAAGAAGAAAGAAACATTTACACCCATTGCACAAATGACAAATTGCAAACTTAGAGTTATGGCGGTGATACCCTAGGCTTCCATACCAGATAGCATTATTTGAATTATAGTGAGGATATTGTTTAAAAAAATATATCAGGATTTTTAAAAAATTTCTAGAATTGGCAAAAAACTTATTTTTCCAATTTATATCCTGCCCACTGGTATATAATTATACTCAGTATTTATTGCACTTGACCTTTGCACCCAGGTTAGGTTAAAATAAATATACTGCTCAAAATTACATAATATTTTCTGATGTATCAAATGTCGGAGTCCCATGATTTCAATTTGGTTTTGGTTTGATAGATCATATTTCTGACATACCATCTTGGAAAGGGTTTGAAAGACAAGGATAAAGTTGTCAAGCAGTATTTGTGTGATAATTATTTTCAGAAAGGGGATTGTGTTTCAATTTAATCACTTCCATTAAATGTTTTTTTGGTCACATTTTGACGGATTTGAAATTCCAGATTATTTATATTTTATTCATATGATAATGAGAAACATATAAAATGATAGGTTTATGTTTTTAATGAGATAAAATGACTTTATTTCAGTTCAACACAATCTTTTACAAGCAAAAACAATGCGCAAACAAACAGATGGGCACCTCTGTTAAGCATCCACCTGTCTTAAACAATCACATTTACTATTTTCATAATGAGATATCACCTGTATTATGCTCTAGTCATTTGTTACTCTGGCTCCCCCAGGGCATGACAAAACTGGGAGTGCAGACTGACCTGATCATAAAATTAGAAATACCTATCTCGCTTTATTTGAACTGGTGTATGCGATAACACTGTCATTATTCAACGGATCTTAAAGAGTATTGGTATTTAACTCACAATATGGTGACATAAATAAACATTACAAATACAAACATATACATAAAACTTAAATATTTATGAATGCAAGGTATTTCTATTTTTACTTTTATACCCAAAATATAGGTTATAAGTTGGTAAAATAAAAACCTGTATTAAGCACCAACCTGTGTTAAGTTGCTTAAAACAGGTTTGACTGTATATTTATATGAGTTTATATTACCACTTTATTATATGTGTCGGTTTCCAAAAGCTAAATCATTTGATTTGTTTACCTTCCATTTTGAATGAACTGCCTTGGGTATTCCGATCAACCATCGTAAACTGCGACAGTGTTAATAATTATGTACAAATGCATAGTTTACGACTGATGTCAATACTCACACTCAGGTCATGATCAAACTTTTTAAAAGAATTTATTTACATGTATATAATAATTTGCTGTATAAGGGTAAGGTAGCCAATGAATCACAGAGAAAATGTCAACAGCTGAACGAAACAAAGTTAGATCACTTACATATAGAAATGGGCTGCGTCCATCCGTGCGTGCAGCCCCTGCACGGTATCTCCTTCAGTTGTGATTGGAATTTTAAATAACTTTTGCACAAATGTTCACTTAAGGACAAGACAGTGTGTCACGCGACTGACTTGGGTCGGTTCTTCAAAGGTCAAGGTCACAGCTCCGTCCATTTGTCTGTCAGCTGCTGTACTGACCTTATCTTCTTTAGTTGTGATTGGAATTTTAACTAACTTGGCCAAATGGATGTAACATTAAATCAAATTTCACATACTTACTCTGTGAATGACTTACTGATAGCTGGAACTCTTGAAGTATCGTAAAAGTTCAGGAAATTCAAACGTGACATCAATTGAAGTTGCTAACGTCACGTCATTTCCTTTTTAATGTTTTTATTTAGTTAAACTTTACAAAATGATGTGACATAGTTTTTAAAAAACTGCGATTTTTCTGAAGAACGCGTAAGCCAAAAATTTGTAAAAAGAAAGAGTTTAATATAGACATTGATATAAAAATGTTCTAGTAGTAAGATATATTTGTTTTTCATTTAAATTTTTTAGGCAATCCTTATGTGGTTTGTAGCAATCTGAGTTTCATTTTACCGGGTTTGTTCAGTTACTTCTGGAATAACACTTGTACATCTCACAGAAACTTGAGATAAGCTGAGGACACATGACACAGAGAAACAAAAATTGGAGAAGAAAGAGTAGAAATGAAAGATCAGATGGAGGTAAGTTCCTCAGTGTCTCAAATCCTTGGTTAGTGAGTTTGAATCCCCACAACAGTCTCCGTGATGATTGATATACGACATTGTGTCTCATTGTCATTTGTCTCTCACTGCTGATTCAAGTGGGGAAGTTATCAGTTACTTGCGGAGATGGGGTGTGCTCCAGTACTGGTTAACCTTTCAGGACCCAGTGGTTAGGTTAATTGATTGTCTGTTAGCCCTTGATGGCATAAAAATGACACTAAATATTCAATCAATCATTAACGCTCAACCGACTGTTCAACTGAATCATGGGTATGGACAAGTGAAATATGAAGCTGCTATCCTGACTGGACAAATTCAGAAATTAAACATAGCATCTCTTTTTTGCAAATTCCCTGTCTGGTAATTGCATGTTTTTAAATCTCGGAGACTCGGAGTAGTTTTTGTAAATAACTGGTGCCGTGTCATGCGTATGCATTACTTTTGGACAATTGGGTACTACTCGCCGAGTACATTAATTTCCCCCACGTTTAAACATGTTGGTAAATGTTACAGAGGCTCTGTGCAGCCATGCATGTGTTACTTTTATATTATCTCGGGGTACTGCCCTCTTTATAAATTGACAAGTAATTGTGATTGCATCCCCATGTAAAAAAACGTTGGAAAAATGTCAATGTTTCAATTTTTTTAAGGGCAAGAAACATTTTTTTTTTTAGTAATTGTGCTTTAAAATTGTACTTATTGTATTTTTGTATTTGTTTTAAAAGCATGCTATGTCTTTTTCAATTGTGTGTGTATATGTTTACTTTTATTTCCCTTCCCTACCCATTATAACATGTAGAGACCACTGTACATCTGTTTACGTCAACAACCATGGCAGATTTATTTTCTTTCGGCCTTGATTTGACCTAGACTAAATTTGTTATAAAAAATATACTGTTAAAGTGACAGTCTAACTAGTACGTTATCTAGTCAGCCAAGTATTTTATTAAAACATGTTCACTTTTTTGTTCTAGTCAGTTTATTTATTTTATTAAGTTCTGTTGTTATATTATTATCTTTAAAGTTAACTCTAATAACAAAGTATATTTAGTTAGTCTTAAGTTTATATCCATAGGACTAGTACCATAATTCAAGATAAAAGTAAGGACAAGTTGTTTTTGGTCAGGACCAGCAGATTTTATAAATGATTGTCCAACTGGACAAGTGAAATTAAAAATTAATGTAATGGCCTGAATATATTACAGAAGTTAAAGTGTGAAGTAGAGAGCAGACTCCAGCGTGACCGTAGCCACAGAGGTGAAGGAGTCGCTGGCATCCCAGGTCCATATGTATGAACAGGAGATGCAGGAACAGAGAAATAGGATCAAGGTGAGTAATATACCAGCCTATGTTGCAATAATAACTTTTATTGGTGAGAGTCAAACAACGTAGATGCTATTCAGACTACTCATGGCTTATCTTTAACATGACTGTCAAGATTCATTGACATGGCTGTCAAGTTAAACATACATGTAAAATTGTCCTTTATTTTGCCTGAGCCCAGCTGATGCGGTACAATAATTATTTTGCTTATTCAAATTAAAATGTATTTGTGTTAACCCCATCATGTGAAACCAATATGACCATCTGACTCCTATGCCCCTGAGTTATGCCCCTTTTTGGACTTAGATTATTGACAAATGTCAAGAAACTGGTTTCCGCTCGATATCTCTTGAAGGATTGGATGGATTTGATTCATATTTAAAAGAAACATATATGGTGATAAACTACAGCTCAAGTTTGATTTCCGTCAAAATAGCTGCATATTAATTAAGTGTTCTGGGCTCTGATGGGCTGATAGTTTCCGACCTCTAGTCTTTATTTATGGACCGATTTTGACCAAAATTTATATTTGGCATTATATCAACAAGACCCAGGTTAAGTTCGACAATGGATGGAATTGGTGCATATTAATTAGGTGAACTAGACTCTGATTGGCTGACGGTTTCCGACCACTAAAATCTTTATTGAAGGACCTATTTTGATGAAACTTTATATTTGGCTTTATTGATATCTACAATGTAGTTACAAAGTGGGGGCATCTCTTAAAACCTCATGGACGTTATCCCACCGGGAATTGAACCTAGAGCCTCTGGGTCATGGAGCATGCATGCTAACCACTAGACCACCGCAACTCATTTTATCACAAGTAAATTCATATTATCATATAGTGATAAAGTACATTGTCGTGAGTATTCAGAGTATGATGTGATGTAGTTTTACAATGTCATGTATGTCAAGGGCTTAAACCGCTTAATGCAACAATAGACTACTGATATTATATACTAAGAACTTCTATTGAAGATATATAGATTGCATCTGAATGGATTAAACAACCCGCATTATCTATATTGTATAAACATTGTACTTGCAGGAGCGGGAGAAGCACGACTCCCTACTGGCAGAGTTGAGAAGGGAGTTGAATATGTCTAACGTGGCTCTCAGTGAGGCTCGGTCACTAGTGTCGGCCAATCAGAGACAGGCAAAACAAACACAGACATCACGGAGGAAGATAAACCTGAACTGCAACAGAGGATATTTGAAATAGAGGTTTGTATGTCATAGTTGTGGACACTTTAGTGTTTGTTTATCTTGGTTACCAATATCATGAAAATATTAAACAAATCAAAATATTGAATTGAGACATACAAAAAATTTATCATTAGAGGAGATGACACTCATGATATGATGATAAGAACAGGTAACACGTAATATAACCTTTCATATTTCAGAAAAAAAAATCAGCAAATTATTTTATATGGGTGCTTTAAGATCAGATATAGATGCACATCTTTATAAAGTCTTGTGAATTTGTTTTTATTGTGATGAGTTTCTATGAATTAAATGATATTGTTACAGAAAGAAAAAGGATTTAGTGACGATAAATGGATAAGTGAACACTCCCACAAGTTGAATGTAAGTAGGGACAGCTTCCTTCTAAGGTTGAACCTGTAACTCACTTAATCTCTAAAACAGACTCCCCCATATTTGTTTTTGGGTCACTCCATTAACATTTGGAAGGGGTGATAATAAGAAGTTGTTGACCAATATTCAAACAATGTAGATCCAGACCTGGTACTGGTTGGTTATAAAACTCAAAATTGTACTATGAACACAATTTCCAGGATTTAGATAAAAAAACTTGAATTAAAGTGCAAACACTTGAGTCGACCTCAAATATAAAAGTCTATAATAAGCTTGACATAGAAAAATACAAATATTTACATTTATTTTGTTATAATGATTCCACGCATTGTTTATTTGAACATATTTGAACAGCTCTCCTGGTAGTTTAACCAGTACTCAAGCACACAAATCGACTTAACAAACTGATAACTTTCCCATTTGAATCAGTGGTGAGAAACAAATTACCAGTAGATGCAATGCTTTGTATTAGTAATCACAGAGATTGTGGTCAGACGAGGATTCAAACACATGACCCCTGGATTGATAGTCAGACGAGCTACAGACTGAGCTAATCAGGCCTAGTGTGACATGATGGTAACGTTAATTATGGTGTATTTCAGGCAACAACTGAGATGGTAAATAATATGAAAAGCATGAAGTCTCAAAATGAGTCTGATCAGAAAACAAAAGGTGTCTATACTGTTTGGCTACTTGGAAGATCACGTGTCAGTATTTCCAGATCTGTAAGTGTATACTATTTGGTTACTTGGAAGGTCCCATGTCGGTATTTCCAGATCTGTAAGTGTATACCATTTGGCTACTTGAAAGGTCACATGTTGGTATTGCCAGATCTGTAAGTGTATACAATTTGGCTACTTGAAAGGTCACGTGTCAGTATTTCCAGATCTGTAAGTGTATACCATTTGGCTACTTGAAAGGTCATGTGTCTGTATTTCCAGATCTGTAAGTGTATACCATTTGGCTACTTGGAAGGTCACGTGTCGGTATTTCCAGATCTGTAAGTGTATATTATTTGGCTACTTGGAAGGTCAACTGTCTGTATTTCCAGATCTGTAAGTGTATACTATTTGGATACTTGGAAGGTCACGTATCGGTATTTCCAGATCTGTAAGCGTACACTATCTGGCTACTTGGACGGTCATGTCGGTATTTCCAGATCTGTAATTGTATATTATTTGACTACTTGGAAGGTCAACTGTCGATATTTCCAGATCTGTAAGTGTATACTATTTGGATACTTGGAAGGTCACATGTCGGTATTTCCAGATCTGTAAGCGTACATTATCTGGCTACTTGGACGGTCATGTCAGTATTTCCAGATCTGTAAGTACTCTATAAATGTTATTGATAGAAGAAGGGTTGGATCAAATTAAGGAATCCTGTATAACCAGAGATGAGTGTGGGATTAACACATTTTTTATTAGCTCGCCTTTTTGAGAGAGAAAAAGAGTTATTGTCATGATCCTGGTGTCGGCAATGGCAGCAGTGTTATTGTGATCCGGTTAAAGTTTAGTTAAGCTCTTTCTCTGTTTCCGACAAACTATTTATGTTATAGTGACTAAACTTCATAAACACAGTCATTCTTTGGGCTCTAAAACCTTAAGTTAAAGTTTTTGTTTAGCTCGGGTTTGAATTTTCTTTTTTAATATATATTATTGTTTTTCAATAAGAGGTATTGTTTCTGTAAACTCGTCACCAACATGTCAAAAAAATATATATCACTTGTTAGTCTCATTATATTCCGTTCTCCCTGACCACACTGTCTCAAGGCCACTTAACCCTCATTTTTGGGGTCTTGGGTGTGAGTCTAGCTCCAAACATCTGAATGAGAAAAATGTTTTGTAACTTGTGTAGGACAGGGATTCTACTCAGAGTTACGTTGATTCCATTTGGGGAAATCATTTATTTATGTGGGGACTAAATTTCGTTGTATGAAAAAATATGTCCCATACATAGGATTAAGATCTCTAGTATTACATTAAAAAAATTCTTTTTATCTACATATACTTTGTGGTCAGGATAATTCACAACTTTCAACAATAAACATTAAAAGTATGACACATCCTCTCAAGTGTTGTTTGCATAGCAATGTTATTAAAACTTGTAATGTAAAAGAGCTGACTTATTGACATCCCTCCCCCATGATTTCTCCATGTTGCAGTGTGCATGGACTTTCCTGTGTGTGCAGGTAGAAGTCTTATTAAAACATGTAATCAAAAATTCAGATGTTAATGTGCCAGAAATTTTAAATATTGCTGATTTTTTTTCTTTTCTTTTATTTTGAACGGGAAATGAGGATCAGTTGTATACACATATTTCCAGTAGATAAATCATTAAAAATGTATACATAGTGGGGCTTTTTTCCTGTAAATTGGGAAGAGGCCTAAGCGTTCAAGATTGGGGGGAAAACAGAGCAATTGAGTTTAAATTGGGACATATTTTTTAAAGCTTTATCAGACTTGAAAATAAAGAATAATACTGTTAAGATCATGTTTAAACAATTAATTATCAGATATTACAATGTTTGATATACAGTGTTTTTATCCGCTTATGTATTAAGAAAATTTACCACAAAACTTTTTTTTCCATTTTGGGAATTGTTTTGGCCTCAGTTTGGAAAAACATGATTTTTTAATTGGGAAGTAGCCGAATTGGTCACTGTTTAATGAGGTAAAAAGGCTCTGCATATAATGGTGGTTTGATTTTTCTCTATAAAGTTGGTTGTTGGTTACTGCGAGAGAAGATGGCCAGTTTGATGGAGAAGACAATGCAGAAGGACAGCCTTGCTCAACGTGAACATCAGTGTCATCTAGAAACTCAGGTATGTACACTTATAACTAAATGTCAACTAGAAACTCAGGTATGTACCCTTATAACTAAATGTCAACTAGAAACTCAGGTATGTACCCTTATAACTAAATGTCAACTAGAAACTCAGATATGTTTAAAATTACTAATAATGCTTATAACTAAATGTCAACTAGAAACCCAGGTATGTACGCTTATAACTAAATGTCAACTAGAAACTCAGGTATGTTACTAATAATGCTTAACTAAATGTCAACTAGAAACTCAGATATGTTACTAATAATGCTTATAACTAAATGTCAGCTAGAAACTCCGGTATGTATGCTTATAACTAAATGTCAACTAGAAACTCTGGTATGTATGCTTATAACTAAATGTCAACTAGAAACTCAGATATGTATGCTTATAACTAAATATCAACTAGAAAATCATATATGTATGCTTATTACTAAGTGTCAGCGAGAAACTCAGGTATGTAAGCGTATATCTTAATGTCAACTAGAAACTCTGGTATGTATGCTTATAACTAAAGGTCAACTAGAAACTCAGGTTTGTATGCTTATAACTCAAGGTCAACTAGAAACACATATATGTTCTTTTAAAACTTAGTGTCAACTAGAAACTCAGGTTTGTATGCTTATAATTCAAGGTCAACTAGAAACTCATATATGTTCTTTTAAAACTTAGTGTCAACTAGAAACTCAGGTATGCATGCTTATAACTAAATATCAACTAGAAACTCAGGTATGTATGCTTATAACTAAAGGTCAACTAGAAACTCAGGTTTGTATGCTTATAACTAAAGGTCAACTAGAAACTCATATATGTTCTTTTAAAACTTAGTGTCAAGTAGAAACTCAGGTATGCATACTTATAACTAAATGGGATGTTAATTTATTGCACAAGATATTCATATTTAAATCCCTAAGCCACAAGGTTACCGCACGTAACACCAGAGCTTGTGTTGTTCAGCATAAACTAGTTTTTAAATTATATAAGCTGAAGCATTTTGATTAGAATAACATAGTGAACTTTATTTGTTGAATATTTTTGAAATATGAATGTACATTATAATATTATGTAACATGCAAAGTAAACCTTTTTCACATAAGCATTACTTGTCATGGTTCAAGTTCATATCTACTGTATATTCAACAAATAAAGTTCAATGTATATGCAAATAATGTGTTGTGTGTTAAATTAAAGCTGGTACACAGAACAGCAAAAGTCATGCCTCTTGTACACTACCTTTTGTTTCATGATATTGATTAAGAACGTCACAATTTACAGCATTTTTTACATCATAATCATGATTTTGCTGGAGCTAAAAAGTAACTTCATGGGTAGGAGCTCATGAGAAATGAATGACAACGAAAAAGTTCTATATATAGATTCAATGGAGAAGTTATGTCATGAATGTAAATATTTCCAATTTGAATCAAATAAATTATCATTTTTTGAACAAGGTCCTCCTCCAGTGGTTTAAGATGCTGTCATCTACAGACCACTTACCTCTCACTGCTGAGTATGTAAGAAAGTTTGCCAGTTACATCTGATGATGTCTTTTCATTACAATATTTCACAGAAAGTTGACAAGTTGCAAACAATCTGTACAGAATTTGAGAATCAGATAAAGGACTTGGAGGCCCTGCATGTGGAGCACAAGTCACAGGAAGCAGAATGGAAGGAGGCGAGATAATCATATGACAGAGTCACGGAGGAACCAGATACAGAACTAGAGGGTACCACACACAGACTGAATGCTCTCAAACAAGCCATGTAGCTGTAAACTTTATTGTGAAATCATTATCATATCATTCTGTTTCTGTCTCAAATTTTACATGTCAGAGATATAAGTAGGGTACTGGTACATGTATGATTATTGGTTTGTGGAGTTTGTGGACTGTGTAATATACACTACAGTCCCAATATAACACGGTTCCTTGGAGTCAAAGAGCCACTCTGCGATATAGATGGAGCTGTCTTATAACTATAGCAACTATGGAAAATGCCACATGTGGAGCAAGATATCATCTGTGGAATTATATGCAAACGTCTTTGTATCTTTTTCTTTCAATCTATAGTGTAACTTGAAAACTATATTGTTGTTTTCTGACTTTGGTGGCTTAACCTTAGGTCTGACTTATAATAATCCTGGGTCCTTCCTGCCCAAGTGATCAAAGGCCCCGTCTCAAGAACACTAACCTCTCACTGTAAGGTCGTAGGCTCAAATCTTACTTGCTCCAAAAACTTTATGTGAGAATTTATAATCCTGCAAACAAAGTTTGAGAAGGGGTATTCCGGAGTCGATGTGTTTTTTGTTCTGTATGCAGATCAGTCTGTCAGCAACTTATGAAGTGAACTTCTTCCACAGCTTCTATACAATGTACATACCTGTACTGCTGTACAGTGGTTTACTACACTCCAGGTCCTCCTTCATGCCAAGTGGTTTCTAATGACCACTTACCTCTCACTGCTGAGGTTGTGGATTCAAGCCCTGCTGGGTCTGAAATGTTAATGTGGGAAAGTTTTGCCAGTTACTGTTCTGAGGTTTTTCTCCACCAATAAAACTGGATATACCTTATATAATGTCATGTGTTTTACTTCTATACTCCAGACAATCATCACTGTATCCATACATACACTGCTTTACAGTGATTTACTACTGTACTCCAGACAATCATCACTGTATCCGTACATTCTTACACTGTTTTACAGTGATTTACTACTGTACTCCAGACAATCATCACTGTATCCATACATTTTTACACTGCTATACAGTGATTTACTACTGTACTCCAGACAATCATCACTGTACCCGTACATTTCTTACACTGTTTTACAGTGATTTACTACTGTACTCCAGACAATCATCACTGTATCCATACATTTTTATACTGCTATACAGTGATTTACTACTGTACTCCAGACAATCATCACTGTACCCGTACATTTCTTACACTGCTATACAGTGATTTACTACTGTACTCCAGACAATCATCACTGTACCCGTACATTCTTACTCTGCTATACAGTGATTTACTACTGTACTCCAGACAATCATCACTGTACCCGTACATTCTTACACTGCTATACAGTGATTTACTACTGTACTCCAGACAATCATCACTGTACCTGTACATTCTTACACTGCTATACAGTGATTTACTACTGTACTCCAGACAATCATCACTGTACCTGTACATTCTTACACTGCTATACAGTGATTTACTACTGTACTCAGACAATCATCACATGACATTGCCTATATGGTGAAGCAGCAGCTGCAGACAGTCAAGGACAAACACAAGGCAGATCTGGATATGCTGAGAAACAGGCCTATGTGACGAGGAGAGATGTTCAGAGATGACAAATTCTAGCTAGTACAAAGTCTCTTCTGAATATCTTGCAAGGACTATACAATAGTGTATCAAATGCAAAGAAAACCAATTAGTTACTAGAAAACGGATTATAAGCAGCACTTGAGATAAAACAATAAATATGTGCAAGTAACTTGATCATTGAGAAAACAGTTGCAGCTGATTGGGTATGTATACAGGCTGCAACGTATACGACGCTTCAACTACTGAAAGTTGTGTATACTAGCGTTTATCAATACTTGCAATATATAACTTAACTTATATTACAAACAATATATGAGGAGAACAAAGTGGAACGGTTAGGTAAAAAGTAGATAGATCGAACAAGGAAAGGAGAGATTTGGTCATAGGATGCAAGTATCATATATTGTGATTAGCTCGAATATTCACGTACCTTACAAAACTTCAGTTATAGTTCGAAACTTTCTTCATTTTAAGTGGTCATATTGTATTATTCCATGTAATATCTTTCACATGCTAAATTACAGAACCAAACACGTAGGCGCCTATTATTTGCCCTGAAGCAGATGAATACATAACAGCCGTCTCTACAACATCAACCTTCACCTTTAGAATAGTAAATAAGTATAGAAATTAAATAAAGGCCAAAGTTTTTTGTGAAAATAACGGAGAGCAACTCTTTAAAATCGACACAGAGGAAAAAAATAAGTATATTATGAACGTGTTGGTAATTATATATTTCAATATAGTTCCAGTGGTATGACAAGATTAAAGATAGATATAAGTTGACTGATTAAAGTTTTAAAATATGTTTAAAACAAAAAACGTAATACTATATAGTTAACCAACATATGGTACTTACTTTGGAACAATAAATCACATTGCATAATTGATTTTGCAGCATACTGTCCATCCCGGATAAAGTTGTTATTATATTTTTAAACATTTTAGGTCACGTCACAAGTTGAGTGTGGACGGGTTTTTTTTATCGCTCTCCAAAAATCTGGATTTATAAGTAAATTAAGTTACTAAAGTGCAATCAGAATACATAAATACGATGCTGGAATAATGTTTAGTTATAAACGAAATGGATTTTAAGTGAAAATGACAAAAAAAAGGAAGAAATAAGAGGAAAAAGAGCAGTGAAACTAGTGACAAAGGAATTTCAAACAAGGCGCCTAAACACAGACAATCCCCGGAGGGGTTGAGTAATGTAAATATTAGCGGTTTACTAGAACAGGCAAATTCCGTGTTAAATGAACCTGGCACGCCTTCAAAGTTAAATACATCTTATCCTCCAGTGTTTACTACCCTTTTAAACATGGCTAGTCTGGACAGTTCGACAATTTCAGCGACGTTGTCTGAAGGTAGCCAAGTGCCCAGTGTACCACATACCCCACCTCCTGCTACACCGAAGGTAAATAGTGTAACCACTCTTGACTCATCGAAACCCACGAATGCAGATATAATGGCCATGTTAATGAAAATGGACAAACGACTCTCAGCGTTAGACTCCTTGGAGAAAAAGGTCGAAGGTTTCGACAAGGAATTAAAAAAGATATGGCTACATATGGACACTTTAAATTAAAAATCGAATGAGAGGCTGACATGTGTTGAAGAAAAGTTAAGAGTCGTCTGACTTTGCCATAGGTACTGTAAATGATCAAATAACACAACTAAAAATCGAAAATGGAAAACTGAAAGACACCATGGTTTATATGCAGTCACAATCAATGCGAAATAATCTAATATTCGGTGGAATACAAGAATCTGAAAATGAACGACCCAAGCAAACCAAAGAGAAACTGAGACGCTTTTTATGCGAGAAACTTGAACTCGCCCAGGACATTGTACAGTCCTTAAAAATGGAGCGTGTACATAGAATTAGAGTCCCTTCACCACGTTACAAGCATAAAATTGTGTGCAAGTTCCAGGCATTTCCGGATCGTAAAATGGTGCGCAAGCTGCATATGAAATTGGATAAAACCAGTTTCTTCTTACATGAACAATTCCCGCCGGAAGTTATCAACAAACGATGAAAACTAGCCCTGCAGCTCAAATAGGCCAAACAGGATGGTCTCCACGCCTGGATCAGCTACGACACACTGTTCATAAACGGAAAACCAGTGAGAGCATAGGATGGTACCGAGGGTGAACTCAGTGTTCTTGTTTGGAATATAAACGGTTTAACGGACAGTAAAAAAGATAACAGTGATTTTACAGATATTTTATTAAAGCATGACATTATCATTTTGTCAGAATCTTGGACATCCAAAGATAGTGAAATAGATTTTCCAGCATATTCATGTTACAACTTTTACAGGAAATTTAGACATAAACAAGCAAAATGAAATAGCGGTGGTCTGGTAATATATATAAAAAATGTGGTTAAAAACGGTGTTTCTATTGTCAAAAATCATTTTGATAGTATGGTATGATTTAAACTTGATAAACTGTTTTTTGATAATACTATAATACTATCGTTAAATCGTGCATTAAACATAGCGGTACATTTTCTGATATTTTCGATATATCGGCCGGGTTAAAGCAAGGAGAAATAGTCTCCCCTATAATGTTCACACTTTTCCTTGAAGACTTGGAAATTTATTTACAAAGCAATATTGGAAGTGGTATTTCAATTAATGACATAATGCTTATACTGCTATTATTCGCCGATGACATGGGCCTAGTAGGTACGAGTATAGCAGATCTCCAAAACAACCTAAACACTTTACACGAGTATTGTGAAAAATGGGGATTAAAGGTAAATACAGAGAAAACTAAAATAGTAGTATTCTGTAAAAGAGGTAGGGTTGATATCAATGAAAAAAAAAATGGTCTTATAACGGTTATATTTTAGAATTCGTCGATGATTTTAATTACCTAGGTGTTATTTTTAATTATACAGGTTCTTTTGAACTGAATCAACAAGCAACATGCGGCAAAGCTCTCAAGGCCATGAACCTTTTATCCTCAGAGGTAAAAAAAGTATGAGTTGAATCCAAAGACATCCATGCAATTATTTGACGCTTTTGTAACGTCTGTACTTAACTATGCTAGCGAAATATGGGGTTTTACTAAATCAAAAGATATTGAGCGTCTGCACTTAAAATTTTGTAAACAAGTCTTAGGTGTTAAATCTTCAACAAGTAATGCAGGTGTTTATGGGGAATTAGGACACTATCCATTGTATATAAATAGATATTTCAAAATTATTAAGTAATGGTTTAAGATACTAATGACTGAAAATATTATCCTAAAAAATGTATATATGTCTGCATTAGAGTATTGCGAGAAAGGTTGTAAAAATTGGGTGTATCATGTAAAATCTATTTTACTCGAAAATGGTTTCATGTATGCATGGAATAATCCTATGTCTTAAAGCAACACATCCACGTTTGAACTTTTAAAAAAGATTTTTTAATTGAGTTATGAGCACATTTCCCATACCCACATATGATCAATTAGCTGTATATGAGCATATAAACACAATCCGGAACAAAATGATGCCCAAATTATAATGAGTGACTAACTCTTTATAAAACAAGCGTGTAACTCACCCGAGTCAAAAAAAATTGTCAAAATGACTTTCAAGGCAGGTAAAGTACACTACGCACTAAAACGTATTTTAATATGACTCGCATAATTCAATTTGAAGCCAAGTTGGAATCCTCGGCAATTTAAAAATAATTTATAAAGCGTTTGTCACGCTTAATTTGGACATCTTTTTTTATAATTCTAAAGCGTTCTGGATAGTGTTTGTTAGCACATATACAGCTCACTGACCATATATTTATGTATTGGAAATGTGCTCACAACTCAATTGAAAAACTTTTTAAAAAAGTTTAAACATGGATGTGTTGCTTTAAAATCATAAACACTTTACAACGTTATTTAAGCAAAGACTTGTGGATAGTTTTGTTCAAAAATGGAGTTCAGATCTAGAATCAAATAGAGTACTAACATTATACAAATTTTTTAAAACAAACTTTGAATATGAATAATATTTAAATATGTTAAGCACCAGAAAGTTTCGAAGTTGTATAACAAGATTACGCATATCTTCTCACAATTTAAGAATTGAAACAGGAAGGTATTCAAGAGAAAGACTTGAACGACATGAAAGGGTTTGCCATATGTGTAAGTGCTGAAATTGAAGACGAATTTCATTTTGTATTACCATGTCCAATTTACCATGAACTTAAATGTAAATATATTCATAAGATTATATCCGTATACCAAATATATATATTTTATTAATCTTCTTAAATCAAAAAATTAATCAGAAATTGTTAAATTAAGCAAATTTATATCCGAAGCATTTGTAAAACGATGTTCCATAATAAATAATTGATAAATGTGTTCATCCTCAAAAAAACTTAATTTATGTAAAAAAAAATTTGAGTATATTTTACAATATCTAATGGATATTAGTATTGAAATGTCGATAGAACGAATACGTGTGGTGGGGTGCGAGCGTGTGTGTGTGTGTGTGTGCTTTCGTGTGTGTGTGTGTGTGTGTGTGAAAATGTGTGCATGCTATTTACTCGTTATGTGTTTAATTATTTACATGTTATTACAACATTGTAATTTGATGAGAAACTATGTAAAGTTTAATAAAGTATTCTTCTTTTTCTTCTTCATTATTACCAGTTAGTATACCCAATAACTTTAACACGATGTCCATTGTGTATACCTTTTAATTGATATCTATTATATTCAGAGTATATATATTATGTCTCTAACATTCGAAACGTACACTATCTACAAAATGATCTGTTTTGTGCTAGTAAAAATTAAGAAGCCTCACACACTTTTAAGACACAAATATGTTGACTTGATAGCGTACATTACATTATGGACTTTACAAAACTGCCTGTAGACAGAGCGCCTATTATAATAATCGTTGTGAATACGTGTTTAATCTTTCGAAAAAGACAGATTTGGAAGGCACATGTAAATGTTTTAAATATGTATATTTATTATTTTTATGTTTTTGAGGTTCTGTCAGTTGAATGCTATATCTCATGTTATATATATGTGTGTCAATATATAAGACATGTCAGGTATAGGTATTGTTACTTCTAGATTTCTTGGGGATCGTGGAGACTATTCACGGTGACTCTAAACGTAAACCGGGGCTCGGGTTTGTGAGCGCTGATACATAATAATTACTCCACATTTACACTCTTAATGAAACCAAGTCTAATATTTCATTATATTTGGTGCATTCAGTGCTTCAAAGTTATAGTTTTAAGGTAAACTATGTAAGATAATTTTCAAGTTTCATCTGTAAACTTGAACAAATAAAAGAAACAGTGTCGACATTTAAAACAAACGAAGTTGGAGATAATGCCAAGGTTTCTTACTGGTTTTTCATCCTTGTCATCACTTCTTTTATATTGTTGTGATGGTGTCGCCTTTATATTCTATGTCTCCTTTTTTGCTAATACTTGTTATCGTTATGGCAATTTTACATATTCTGTAGTCACGCTCGTCCTATGTGAGAAAGTTTGCCAGCCACTTGCGGAAGGGTGATGATTCTACTCAGATTCATTCTGAGGTCTGTCTCCACCAATTAAACTTGATGTGTCATATATAAACTTAAATGTGTTGAAAATGGTGTTAAACTCCATTAAATACACAACAAAAACATTCTCCATCTTAAAACAGACGGTAGAATGGTTAGTTGTGCTAAACCGCCACATATGTATTCTTGATTGTACCACATTTGATCCAACAGAATATTTATTGATGTCATGTGAATTTATGATCACGTCCCTAACCTAGATATACTGGTGTTCTGTAAATGAAGTCAGTAAATATATTGAAGCTATTGCATAATACTCATTATGCGCCTGTATTTATTATTAAAGATAGGTGCACATATTACACAAATTTGGATTTGAAAAGATAAACGTGGGCATTTTGTCCCAAACTGTAAATGTACATCATTTTATTTCCTCTACACATTGGTAAGCTGAGAGTAGTTCGAAACCCGTTAGCAGAATTAGAAACATTAATAACAACAATGCTATTAAACAGAAGCTTGTCCTCAAACGAGTGTTTTCACAAATTAATGTAAACTATGCAACTCCGAAACTAAAAAGTACTTGATTCTTCATCAGTGGTAATATTCTTGTAAAATCTATTTGCCAGGATTAGCTACACAATAGGTTTAATGTAGTTTTGTGGGGTTATTCTTATTTATATTTATTTGTCTTGTGTTATGTTGGCGTGGGGGTGGGGGAGAGAGCGATGTTGAGTGCTACTGCAAACCACCGTTGCGATGTTGCCACTGAAAGTTCAAAGGTGATGGATTTTGTTTTCTCTCTTTCTGATTGTGTATGTTGTGCTTGTAGTGATTGTTATATATATTGATTGTATTTTGCTACTTGTAGTGCCAAGCCAGTATTGCCTATTACCACGTGTTAAGTGTCTGTATTGTTCTAGTAATGTTTAACCAATATATGTATTGATTCTGACAATCTCCTCTCAATGCTGCGTTTCCTGTTGAAAGTATTTGGTTTTAATTTTTTTAGCTCGCCAGCAAGTTTACATTGTTTTACAATAGTGATTAATTAATATTATTATTGACTTTGCCATTTTATATGCTTAACTTTTGTTGGAACTGTACATTGAATTTTTAAACAAATGATTCATAAACATTTTGGTGGTGTAGTGAATACTATTCGATAAAGGATCCCTGGGAAGCAAAGAACGTGATCAACATAAGCAAATAGCAAACAAGGTTTTATTGAGACTGTCAATGAGAGAATTAAATGTGTAGATCTTCTCATGCCCAACAGCTCCAACTTTTGCAGTATTTTACTTTTGAATACTATTAAATAAGGCACATGAGTTCATAAACTGATTTGTTATAAAGTATCCAAAATGAGTTACTGATATCACTAATTTCTTAAGAAATAATGAAAGAAAGACGATAATGTAAAAAATTATTCAAATTAAATATTGCTGGTTCGGAATTGGGTCTATTTCAATATTTTACTTAAAGAGACATTTTTCTTCAGAAAAAACACTACACCTAAATGAAAGATTAGTAATTTTATTTATAGATATACCCTGTGGAAGAATCAAGTGTTGTTTTTTACTTTAATTATTTGTTTAATCAAGATATTAGTGGAATATCTTTGATACTCATATAACCGGCCTGTGCTTGTATTAAGCATAATTTAACCGCATGCAATGGCAACTATGTTTTAACAATATACTTATACTTGTGAACTACAACGTAAAGGTGCCCAATGATTATCAATTATTTGACGGAAACAAAGTCAAATGACACTCACTAAAAAGTCATAAAAGAAGAGGCCCGAGAAGATCTTGAAATGCGCTATTGGCTAATAATGGTCATAGCACATGTATTTGTTTGAATTTTCACAATGTAAACCCTTTTTCATATTGACCCCTAATGGAACATATCTTCCACCCAAGTCGTACTGGGCAAATAGTAATAGCAAAAACTGACATTTTAATATTCCCATACAATTCCAATATGAAATCAAAGCACTAACGGCATGGGGCTGCAGTTGGCTTGGTGGAGAAGTAGGGTACATATTTCAAGACTCTCCTCTAAGTAGCGTTGAGTTTTCAAAGTTTGACTCCAAGATTTAAAAGTCACAAGAGTCAGATTTCAGTAGTTCATCTTAATTATTTGTATTTTGTTATATTACATAAAACTACAGAACTTCAGCATGATCATGTCCATTAAATTAAAAACAAAACCTAGATGCAAAGGTGTATCGCCAGGTTTGTCTTATTAATGTTGTAATTCTGGATAATAATAAGATCTCTTTTTCGTGACCTTCGATTTACGAATTCTACAGACAACGATAATTTCTCGAGCATTGTCTTTTATTTATCTTTACCAGGTTCATATAATTCTCACCTTATCAATAGCCAACATTCATATCAATTGCTGGATTTTGAAAGTCATTAACATTCAAGTCGTGTCATTAACTACGTACTTGAGAGTTTCCCAATCCATTTGAATATGAATTTGGCTATTTCTGCTAAATATTCATGACCATAAGTTTTTACGTCCAGTACAATTAGATCTCTGTTGAGCTGATTTTCACTGCGCATTTTTAGAGGAGTAATTTGCTTTTATGGGCGATTAAGCGAAAGCGGATAGGCTCTGAACCCAGCATTGCTAGTATGACTCCAGTATTTCTAGTGGAGAAATAGCCAAGAATGAATATAAATAGAATCAGTTGTTTTTGAACACTTATGGTTGACAATTTACACTTGACTGCGCAGGTAATGGATACAAGGGTACTGTCAAAGGCATGCCGAACAGTAGGGCACCGCCATCTTAATTTGGTTCCCTGTCCTATTATGGTACCCATTAAAAATTTCGTACTACGCAGAGGACCAGTCTACCGCTTTCTTGGACTCGTGCATATTCATTACAAATAGCCTCTATGCCATTGTATATTCATGCGCCTTAAAGTCAGTCTATTGTAAAAATGCAAGTTTTTAACAGCAGACCGATAAGGAACAATTATTCATATAGAGTATTAACCCCTGCATTGAATATTTGATAATATAGAATAGAGATTAATATAATGAATATGCATAGACTCCCGCCAAATAATCACGTAATGAAATAGTCGCTTGTCACGTGACAATTTAGCTTCAAATATATTTGTGCAATATTTGCAAATGCTGAAGTTCAGGTTTGCAAATGCTTCCTTTCGTATATTTTGACCTGTCTAGATATTTAATCTTGCGTTTCGTAAATGCGCGCGCGTGTGTGTGTGTGCAGATGCTCGTATGTGTTAATCACGTGACGAAAACATCCGGGGGTGGCCTGTTATTCTAAAATCAGATTTTCTTAAAATACAGAATATTGTATATGCGCTAGAAGGAACCTTTTGCTAGGCAAAATCTTTGACATTTTTATTTGAACAGAGCTGGACTCAAACCGAAGGCGTCCATTATTTTATTTTTCAATACGCTATTTAGAAACTACGTCAGTCTATTTTTAGATGGAACATACCGTATAAGAGATCACAGCATATTTATCTGTTACATAAATTATGCAAAACAATATATAAACAATTAATGTGTTACCTGTATTAGACGATTCTAACTATAAATAGAATGACGTAGTTTCACAATAGCGTATTGGGTTTATATATATGTGTGATACTTCACGATTAACATGTTCACGGTTATGGGACGAATAGCATTTTTTTATTAAACTCCCGACGTATATAACTCGAAGAATCATAGGTGCTATAGTTTACTGTCAATTTACTGTGTCCTTATTGCCACACTTTTGTACACAGACCAAATGCGATTCAAGGGATATATTTATGATGCTACAGCATGTCTGTTTTTATTCTGCAGTTTATGACATAAACTATTGGATAGATGAAACAAAAGACACCGCAGTGACTTCATTTTACAGATGCAACTGCTATGCCCATGGATAGGATATTTTGGGAACACGACCAACCAAATAACTTACTGATAGATGGCATTTGTGTAAGAAGGCGTATGGTGTATAACTACTTTCATGTGTGACAGGTCATCACGTGGATTTATTTGTGAAGATTGATGAAATATGGAATATATTATTATCTACAGCTGTTTGAGTCACATAAATTATGGTGAAATATACAACATATATTATGAAAACGCAAAACAGAAAGAGATATAAAAAGCATTATATTTAGCCCGAGTGTATACATATACCATATCCTACAATACTTATTGTCTGTTGGTGCTATTGGTTGTTTACATCAGATGTTACTGAATAATTTGGTACGTCCTACACTGATGCCTATTTTTCATTTCCAAATAAGTTCCCTCTGAACGGTGAGTTGCGTTTTCATGTATTTTTGTGTTACGCTAACATATCTTGCGTGTACATATACATGTTTTCTCATACACTTGTTTGCTTTAACCATTATTATGTATTCTATACACTACTAAAACAGAATACCTAGATGTGTTTTGAAACTAGTTCATAAGAGAAAATGTAGTGTATTTTAAGTGTTTCACATAGCATTAATGAAACATCAGCCACATACAATGCGTGAACGGAAACTGGCGATTATGTCGTTGGAGGGAGAACTTGGAAAATGGATTTTAACAATCACTTGTACTAATGTTTTCAACATGGCAATATTCGCTTGTATTAATGTTTTCAACACTTGTATTAATGTTTTTCAACATGCCAATATTCACTTGTATTAATTTTTTCAACATAGCAATATTCGCAATATTCGGATTCATTATACGCACCACTGTTATAACATACTTGTATATACAGACACCTGCCGCGTAATTCTGCTCTCCTCGACTTTCAAGATCAAATTTACTACTTAAAATAATATTCAACAATGCAAGAGGTATATAATACTGATTTAAACAATAATTATAACACGTTCGTGTATTTTTTCCAAACAATAAGCATTCAGCAAAAACAATAACCCAATCTAATGTTTTCCAAATCTGTAATTGCACGAATAATTATTTCCAGTCAGTCCGCCAAAAAAAGGAAAATGCTGCTACGATTAAAATTGAGTGACGCAAGGTGCGCGAATTAGCCGTTGCACTGAATTTCCCGACACAGTGGTATATATACACGTGGAATTTAATCAGCCTGTATAAGACTTCCTGTAAAAGAATTCCAGTGTTGGGTGTCAAACTGTCCAGATTCGCTCTCAAATCTTCTTTCTATCCAAACCTTGTCGCCCTTTTCCATATGAATGACCGTTGTTTCAGAATTACAATCTTTATGTACGTCATCTCCACTTCTTACTTCACCGACTTTATTTCCATCATATACGATGTCTAGAACACTCCAGTCGTCATTGGTGGAACAGCAAGTAACCGAAAACAGATAAACCCCGGAAACTGGTGCCTCGAAGAATCCATGTTGCAAGTCAAAAGCTTTCCCGATATTGACAACCTCGACATCATAAAGAAGTTTCTGTCCGATATTTAATTTGACGTCAGCAGAAAGACGAACTTTGAATGCTACGGGACTAGTGTTCGTACTTGAACATTTCCTTTCAAGAGTTGTTACTCTATTCGCCAAATCTGCTTTCTCAAGCTCCAGCTTGAGAAGGCGTTCCATAAGCTGGTATTCGTAGGTAAATCTTGTACAGGCTTCAACATCTGAACATAGTGCACCTGACTTGGGCAAAAACAACACACATAAAATGATTATGCCTGCAATCATTTTGTTATTTCTTCTATACGGCTGGCAATGTTACTCGTATTCCCTTTATACTCGTATTAACCCACTCCTTCTTATCAATAAAACATCAATTACTGTTGTGTAGATGTGAGCCGCTGAAGATCAACACGCGCCGAGAAGTGTACAGTTGTGCTATGTTTAACTATGAAGTGGTTTAGTAAACGATTAAACAGATACTCTAGAGTGAAACACGTGTCAGAAAGTTTAGGCAAATATGACTCTAATAGAACCTGTACGGAATGTGACGCCCGTAAAATTTGGCGCAAGCCAGGCGTTATTACATACAAATCAAGGCGTAAATGTGTTTCCTGTAGAGTATGAAAACCAAGCGTAAAATGAGACGTTAATCAGACATTACCATCGCGAAATATTCAAATGAGCTAAAATTCCAGGCTTAAAATGTTAGAAATCAGCCGTAAAAAATAACCAGGCGTCATAATGACCTGGCGTAAACAAGCAATATGTCTCTGGACAAGAATGTCCTCGCTGTAGGCTTTAATACAAGCTTGAATAATATGGCTTCTTATTCTTTACCAAACAACAGTATGTGGAAAATATACTAATTTATAAAACTAATAAAGCTAATTCATACCTTTACTTCCAAAAACGTATAATGCTAAACAACAAAGTTATTACGGTCTCATAAACTTTGATGTCTTTGATAAGGCTTCTGTTTCACCAAACATTTGGTCATGATATACTTAAATATTTAAAAACTAAATCCTTTTACTGATTATATAAATAGTGTTTGATAAATGTCAGTCAGTCAGTCTTAGTTCTTGATTTACTACACTTTTTTCTGTTATTTTAGTATTAAAGTATATACTTAAATATGTTGGTGAAACAGAAGCCAGGAGCTAGAACCATTCATGAACTATTACATCTAACAAACACAATATATTTTTCATTTTGTAAAACTTTATTATACATGTTGCACTAAATATTCATTTCTTGGAAAAATGGGTTGGCCCCTGCTGGTGTTCAGGGTTCAATATGTTGAGGTGACTGAGTTATATTTTTGTTATAGGTTGCATATTCTTATAATAATATAGCTACCCTAATGGTCAAAAATTGAATTGAAGCATATAAATATGTATTATATTAATTCTTAAAAATCCACGGCATCTATATAAACATATAATCATATCGAACGCTCACCATGAACTTCCACTTTTGAAATATCTAGTATTAAAATGGATCCTTTCTAGAATATATATTGCTACATATTCCTTAACACTAAATTATGCCATTACTATCACGTTCTCATATTTTTCCCCAAATATCAAAACAAGCATAATCGTTAAAAATATATATAAAGGAAACATTATGAACACAAAGCAGTTTCTCTTTAAATGAAATATTTAAATTCTCTTAACATGTAAATCAAGACAACAGGTTATTCACTCACTGGTCTGTTTTTATCATTTACTCGGTCTATGTAGGTTACCGATTTCATCTAATACATTATCATGATTCTTTAACAGTGGATGTTGCTGGTATTATGAATATAGATAAACAAAGCCGCTTTTAATACCGTCCTACAGAATTATCAAAACGCTTTTGCCTTCAAAAATTACCAAAACATGAATTACATTTTATATTAATGTAGGCAATATGGTTCCTATGGAATATAGCACATTCAGAACCAAAGGTGATTAAAATGTCACGTTATATTGTCATTTCCAGTACTATATTTCCTACCAAAAATATTTGTATTTATTTTTCATCAACATACACATATACATACATTGAATATTTTAATCCAACTTCTTAGATAAATTCATGCAAATAAAATTTCACAAATCTTTTGTATCGTTGCATATTATTTACAAGTACACTTTTTTGCAGTCTTTACACTCTTCAAAAAGTAAATTAATTACTGTAACAATTAATTTAAGCCAATTTGTCATACTGAAAGATCAGCATTGGATATTTGATTTTTTGACATCTCATGTTTAATTTAAAACCTCAGATAGGTTCAAGTTAAGTCTTTACTTTATGCGCAGTCCTAATACTTTATGTCATAGTGGAAACTTTGCTTAAGATGAGAAGTACAAAATTTAATGTCTTGCTGGTACACCTTGATGAACATTCTAAGTTCATTCTTATCAGTTACGCATCATTTTGAATTACGCCTCGTTGACAGATATAACGCCTGGTTGACATAATAACGCTTGGCTGACTAAAATTACACTTGGATTTCAGAGAATACGTTTTATAATTATGGTTGTTTTGATAAAGAGATTACGTGTCCTGTGCCTTTCCGCTTGGTTTGAGACACACAACTACGATTTCCGCCTTGTTTACGCCTCACAAACCAGGCGGATTACGCCTGATAACTTCGTACGGGTAGAAATAATATCACAGCATGAAAATCTAAAAACATGTAAGACTAGCTCCATGATCCAAAGATTCTGTCAGACATACCAGGACGATGTCGCTGAAAGTACTTCTGATAATAAATGAACGGTATGTTAAACGGAACAAATAGGAGACAGTTTAAAATAGATTTTGGAGAGGCACGAAACTAAAATAAGGAACTTTTCAAACAATCACATTCATAAGTATTTCAACATGTTTTGAAGAGTTAACATATATCAACTAGCGAAATACTCTTTTGGCCCAACCGTCGTTCCATACTTTTAAACAATTGACATTCATATTGCATTTCAATTCATAATAAATCGATCTATTTGATATACAGTCGCTCAATTAAAAATAAAAAGTTTACGACTTTCAAAAACTCCATTTAACTGTGCATACGATCTAAAAGGAGGTAATGTAAATATTGTTAACACCCGGCAGGTAAACAGTGTTACCTTAAATAACTTAAAAGTACTTAGCCAGTTGAAAATGTATTGAATTACTTTCAATATAAGTTTTAATTAAAGAATGGATTGAATTTGCATTTCAATGTCAAACATAGCTTGTTATTTGAACAAGTTTGCGTGACTGCGCATACAATCTGGAAGACGAATATCCATTTAAAGATGCATCGCCTTTTATAACTTTCTGCTCAGTAAACGATGGAACTTTTATTGAATCACAAAGAGGAAGGTCCCATTCGAAGAAATAGTTAATTTCGTCCTGTTGTTTATCTTTTTTTTTGAGAAATTTGTTTACACATAGATCGGCATTTTCCATTATATTCGTCAGTGTTTTAGTATAACCCGATGCAAGCCAATGAATGATTTTATCGCGGGTCGCGTTTTAGTATTTGGCCAACAAAATTAAAGAATTTTTTTCACTAGAGAGCCAAAGTACAATATAAGTTATTGAACAGAATATCTTTAATACATGATGTAGGATATAAATGTGCACTTTTACTGCTAAGATTGAAAAGTTGTCGGCGATATAGGTGAGGTTCTTTAAAGGGACACGTGCCAATTTTGAACATTTATTACCGACTACCATTTCGGAAAACCATTACAATAATGCAAAAGTAAAATACCCCAAGAAATATACTCAAGGTAACACGTAGTTTTATTGTTTAAATATTGTTTAAAGGATTATTCATTAAAATAATATCCTTGTATGTTATTTAATATACTTATAAACATAATATGTTACATATACAATTCATCAAGATATAACTGCAGTAATAAAGTCATTCTTAATGCGAAGGAGATACTTTTTGATATTTTTTTTCTTTTCAACAACATATTTGTACAAAAATAGTACAATTTAGATAAACCGCAGTGGTGATCTATGGGTCGAGCGACCTCCTCGCATGCAGAAGGTCGAAGGTTCGATCTCATCAAAGACTTAAAAAAGGGACTAGATGCTTCCTCGCTTGGCGCTCAGCATTTAGAGAATCGGTCTAGGTCTGGTCGGCACGATGTTAGTATAATGCGATTTGATGGGGTATCATACCATGTGTCTGCAGCAAGATACTCCAGTGTGGCAGCATAAGAAGACATTGTCGCGGTATCGCTAAAACATTGTTGAAAGCGACGCTGAACACCATACAGACAATACAAAACAACGAGGATGTTTATAAATGTGGGCTTATTGTAAATGTTCATGACATTGATATAAACTTCAAAGTACATGTGATAATAAATCATGTAAATGTATAATATTATTTAGGGCAAATGTTACGAGAATGGCAACAACGTTATTGCCCGACAGCCAGATTACCTGCACACCAGGTTAAATACCGAACCATCACCTGACTAAATCGAACGGTCACAGTGTCCAGGGATGTATATATAGTTCAAACAGGATTAGTGGTCCAGTGGCTAAGGCCTTGGACTGTGAACCCAAGGACCGCAGGTTCGACCCCCCGCTCCTCCAACTAAAATACTTTCGGATGACACTTTAACAAAAATCGAGGTCTCATGTATCGATACTTTACAATGGGCATGTTAAAGAACCAGAGACGCTACAAAAGGGTCATCTGTATCTTTGCCTCCAAAAATTTAAAATTACTTAATTTCTTCTGGTGGCGTCGCCCATGTGGGAAACCAGTGGAATAGATAAATAAAATTATCAAAATACTGACAAAGAAAATTGATGCAAGCTATCTAGCCCTGAAAGTTTCTACTGTTATATGCCAATAGCGTACGGAAGGCTACACAAATGAAACAGAATGTAAAATGTTCATTTTAGACTGGTGACACATGTCCATGGACGTTTCCATTCAACTTCATGCACTATACTTGCCTCAGGGAATGGAACATCTAGCCGGCTAAGGACAGTTATTAGGTGGTAAGCCATGACAGTTTGAGGTCAGTAAAATGTTACTCCATACCAGTTTCCCATTTATGAGGTATTTATTCTGTCTAAGTGTTAGTTGGATAACCGGTTATATTCTCTAATAGAGCAGTGGCAAGTACTTATTTTACATTTATAATTATATTTTTTCATATTTTTAAATACAATTTAACTGGTCAAATACAAAGGCAATAGTTTGAAATATAATATTATTTGAAAAAAGAAATAAACCGAAATTTGACTTAGGATGTTGACCCGTAAATTGAAATTATGTATATACCAGTGCATTATTTCCATTTGCAAAAGCATTGTATTTTAATGACACTTCTCATAGATAGCTGAAATTAGTAATTTTGATTTTTTATAGCACACAAGTTAATTAAATCGAATTCGTTGGAATTCTTAAATTGTGGTGAATGCGAAATACAGTTGAAAAGACGTTTTATACGAAATCTATATCAGAGAAGATAACACGTTGGTGCCATTTCATATCTTTGTCCATCATCAGTGATTGAGCGTCTGCATCGCATGTACTGTATGATCAGTATATATTACGGTTAACTGAAACTGATCAAGGTTAAAGAACTGTTAGCAAGATGTGCAGAGAACTTGACAGATGGTCCTTGTTTTCGTATATGTGGAGGATGTTGGTTCCTAACTCAAAACTTTCTGGGTTACTAGCATCTTTTACACGGAGAATCTGTTCGTTGCTTAATTGTATAATTGGAAAAGTCTTTTATTATATCAAGACAAACTTTAATACTTATTCTCTGCGAAAGAAGTTTACATGTTTAAAGTAAAGTTCACATTGGGACCAGGCAATATGATGGTTGACCTTGTTAATATATTATGTGAGAATAACGTTGTCGAATCAAAAATCCTTTTCTTGTTGTGTTGTGCTAAATATGATGATATTCGTACTAAATATCTCGGCCGCTGTGATTGGGACTAACTCAAACGATATATTTCTATCAAATCGTTTAAAAATAGCTAAGTGTTGCTAAAAATATTTAAATTTAATACCGACGTTTGAAATAAGCAAACATATCCTTTAAAATAAGATTATGTCGTAAAATAATGGATTGTAACGAAGTGATACATATGAATTGTTTTCGCACAATTTTTAGATTAGCACGCATTTAATATAGAAAAAAGTAAACTTTTTTTTCTAATTCAAGGATGTTAGTGAAAAGTGTTCAAAGCAATAATTATTGATAAAACATAATTATATCACTTGATAGAAAGGAAGGCATGTAAACGAGTGTGAGATAAACTTTCATGTTGTTTGATGATTAATGCTGCTTTTATGATCCCATTTGTTTTCGTTTTTCAGGCAACAATGTCACTTGCTCCTCTAGCAAATTATGGATTTTCCTCAGCTCCGTTGCTAAGTCCAGCACTTCATTCATACTGCTTTGAACAAAACTACCAGTTCAACCCAGCATTTAACAGCAACAATTATAATAACTACCGGACTGATTTTAACGTTGGGCCTGATTCCCAACCTGGTTTTAACCACATCAACGATTTCAACGCCTATAATTTAGGCGTTGGACACAAATTGACTTTAAATAGTGATAATGGTTACAGTTTCCAAGCAATCCGAACTCAACAAAACAATGGATTTAACCATGGTGAAAAGAAAGAATTCACAACAAACTTTGGAAGACAAAATGGCTTAAAACATAATGGCAATCCAGGTCTCAACTTCAACAATGGCATCCAAAATGGATTTGACAATACATTTATTCATCAGAACCTAAGCCAGCATAATTATAATAACAACAATGACCTCGAACACATTTGGGGAAAACAAGGGAAGGAACACCAACTGGGACATGTTGAGAAAGAGGAAAAAGACAATCAAAAAGAATCAATTCAAGACATTCGAAGGCTAGTTATATTGATGGTACCATTTTTTTTCTTTGACAAACCCACAGCCTCCTATTTCGCAGCAACAAAATTACTAAGCGTGGCCCTGTCCAAACTCGGTGTCCATGACGCGCCTAATATGCTCATCATGTTATTTGTGCAGTGTGTGGACATTGTTGCGCTGTCACGAGGGAGGTTTGCATTTGTCGAAGGCTATGAGGCAAACTGGTACCAAGAGCTGTATGACAATGCACTCACCCAGCTAGGCATATCAGATATTGTCAGTTTTGGCTCACAAATGTTTATGCCAAAAACTCCAAAACCAACTTATGTAAATAGGAGATAGCTTTGTTAATGATTTTCGTATTCTCAATATGTTTCAATATGGTAAACGATATTTAAAGTTATGGAAGAAAACTTTTTGACAGTGAAACTAACAATAATAAAACCTTATATATTTTCATTTATGATGAAAGAAACTTATTGTAAACGAAAATGTTAACATTTACCTTTCAAATGTGATTTACTATGGTACCCGAATTTTATGTCTGATGACAGGGATGTAACGTCTGTTTAAAACAGTCATAACAGAAGAAAAAAATAGTGCCGGTAAAAAACTTCCTTAACATGCCGTTGAATGAAAGACAGTAGCTTACCAATGAATATAATTATGCTTTCAATAGTGACATGCCGTGATATATTTGAAGACAACTGCATGTCCGTGAGACAATAGTTCAAAATCCAGATGGACCTCATAGTGGAAGACTACTTTTTGTCAGTGAAATATTATTAATTCCCCTTTCATATACTGCTCAATTATTTATTTTCTTTCATTTATAACTTTAAAAATCAGCAACAATAATTTCATTATTTGTCAATGCATTTAGGATATCCATACATCACATATTTTGACGGGTTTATATTGATACATGTGTTGTTTAGTATTAAGTTTACAGCATGTTATTTATTGCATGATTATGTTCTTGTGCTTGCTTTGTGAACGAATGTCATTATTAAATTAAAGATAGTTTTTATATTAAACTAAGAATATTCTTAACTTTGATTCCGATAGAAGATGTTTTATTGTATTGCATTGCAAATGTAAGTACAGTATCTAGCCGCCATCGTTTAGCTAGAAAATGGGTAAACAAACAATAATTGCCATTTAGCCTTTTAAGTAATGCTAAACATTTCTGTGTCTTAACTAGGTAAGTCAAGTATCATTGTTATGTTTTATTCTCGTGGTCAACATTTTCATGAGCCTATCATATATTAAACGGTGGATATTATATGTGCATTTACATATACATTATGTATCCATAATGTACTGGTTGTTCAAATGTCAATATCTTATGATATTTAAGAGGTATGGTGGGTGATGGGGGAGAGTGGGGGCGGGGGGGGAGGTCGATGATCACAATTTATTGGCATTTAAATGTTGGGAACAGTATCTATAATATACACTAATAAACTGGCTATGATGAATTTACGACCTGTCAGTAACATGTTAATTGACAGTTTTATTTAGATCAATAGGTCGACTAAATGAATATTTCATGTTAATATTGGAGCCAGATCATTTATTTTCAGTACTAGATTCGAAATTAAAGGTAGCAAAGCCTGTCGGTTCCACATTATAGAAGCCATACGTTTTTCATATTCTTCTCAAACAAACACGTTTTATAAGACTGAGTAACTATACAGTATCCATGACAAAACATCTCTGTCTGAGCAATTCGAACAAATAAAATAAATAATAACTTACAGTGCAGTAACTAAGTTAAACTACAGTTTTCCACATTAAATCTGTTTTAATAAAGAATCTCAACATTTGAGCGACAGCAATCAACTACAATAAAAAGATTCAGTAGATAACCAGACAGTGTAGATAATTTTAGCTAAAATGGGGCAGTAGTGTAATGGGTAGTGTTGGCCGCTCACGCCAGAGGTTACAGGTTCGATCCCCCGATTGACCCGGTGCCTCATTAAACAACAAGTAGTTCTGGTTCTACCCAGGAAGCGGACCCGAGAGCGTTTCAGAGAAGCTCTGAGCTTTCATCGCAACCGAGCTAAAATAAATTAGTATAAACTAAACAAATGGACGCATTGAAGTCCCATTAAACTTCTTTGATATACATGTTTTACTTACGTTTAATATTGCTTAAACAATACCCGTAAACCCCTTATTGATTTCTGTTTAAAATCATACAAAATAAATAACATTAATCGAAATGTGTATTTCTTAAACGAGCGACCTGCTAGGGTATTTGTTTACAAATATCCACGATTATTTTCCGGCAATCTCCGCCAATGTAAATTTATACATGAACTTTGATGCGCACATTATTCAGATGCTCAGATTCGGACAGGACGATATAGAAAACAGAGAAACATCACTTTACGCCACGATCCACTTTCTCGCTACAAACACTGAGAGGCTACCGAGGGTGGTTTGTTTAGTACGAGGGGTTATCCAGAAGTTCATTGACAAATTTAATAAAATCCATATTTATGCAAGTAAATGAATATATTTTTCACAACGCAAGCATTGATGTATTTGTCATCGATGTACAGTGTTTTAATATATTATCTATGTCAGTAATAATGATATGGTATCCATAGCATCATACATACAGGATTAGTGCCGCAGCTCCAAATGTTGAAGAATTCGACAGATAAATATGTGAAAAATAACAATCCTTTTCCTGTAACACTCGCGGTGAAGCATATATTATTTAGGACACATCATCAATGTCTGCATGTGTCATTCCAGCATGGTGCGCAGGTGTTAGGTGTTATAAGTTTATTTAAATATTTGTTATTAAAGTAGACTCATTCATATGCAAATATTGCATCTGATTAAAAGGTGGAACAACGAGCAGCAATACAGTTTGTGTCAATATTAGCAAAACACTGATTCAGGTGATAGATATGCATAATAAAGCTCCGAGGAAATTATTTGTAGTGCATTTTGTAATCTACAAATGACACAAACGGTACAGTGTGGAACGAGAAACAAGAATGGACGATAACAGGTGTGGCGTCCTCTGTCTAAATCAAGCAAAGTCACATCAACGTGGTAAAAAGTGCCTCAATAAGGATTGCTGTAATACAATTAATGAACTATGCTGCGAACTGTGTATAAGTTACAATACAGTTCACATGAAAATAAAGAATAAATAGCATGCTGAGAGAGCTCGCTGGGTTCCCCAATTGCTAAAAGAGTATTAGTGGAGCGACGAGTAAGAGTAGGGAAATTACTTGTTGGAAAATTACGAAGTAACGTATATCTGGCCTGCGGCAGATAGGCGTACATGACATGTTTAAAATAAATGTTTCTGTTTTATTGAAATATATATTTTTTTCATACTTTGCATACAGTTTGCAGTTAGATTAAATATAATACATGTAAACCTCCAAACAAAACAGACATGTCATGTTCATAATATGAGATTTGTCCACGAACTTCTGGATAACCTCTCGTTCACTTATTAAAAAGTAATTTTATTTTCAATTTTTATGAACGATATGTCGCTTCCGTGCGATAAATTAGCTGATGGGTTCTAGTTTATTAATAGACTGACAGGTATAAAAGAGATTTTTCTTAAAAAACTGTAATAACCACAATAAATTATTTAATTTTTAACCGTATCCCCTACAGTCCCCAATGCTATGTTTGTAACTGAAGTATATTGATCATGTATTACTGATCGACGCGTTCCCGAACAAGCTAAGTGACTCTCCGTTTTCTACTTTGTAAACAAAACTGATTATTATGTGCTTATTATGTGCTTTATATTTATTTTTTCGTTTGCAAAGTTTCTCAGTGATCAAATAAACATGTATTCTATCATCTGGAGGAATAAAACTGACTTAAATTAAAACTAAAAACAATCGTTTTGGAGGTTAAATGAGCCTTTTATAAATATAATGCAGGTAATATGCGTTACTGATCTTATACACTCGATGTTCAAAGTCACTACTATCAGTATACAATGTATATATATATATAAAGGGAGCAAATTGAAATAACAACAACAGAATTTACGATTTGTTGGATATATGATATATATATATATATATGGAGATATAAGTATTTGCGAATAACCAGACTTAATCGTACAGACCAGATTACTGCGAGCGCGCAAAGCTACATTGCAAACCATATACACAATATTTTTCAGGTTTTGAAAATAATTTAAACAATAACAATACATACATACATAATAAGGAGCACACCCACTGGAGAACTTTATCCTAAACGAGTCTCATGTGCCATTAGTTGTAGTTATGTCCTTTTTTAAAAAAAAACATATATCATAAATTAACTTATATTATAAAAATTCAATATGTGTCTCTTTCCGAAAATGTGCACACCAGCTAAAGAACCATAGTGTCTCGGCTGCAAAAACACTAGGCTGTTGATCCCTTTCAATACAATTTCTTGCCATCACAATATAACCTGCATAATGTATTTTGTTTTTTAAACATTCACCTGAGTTGGTATTTTTATTTGTAATACGACAAAAGCATTCGAAACGCACGATATTCGTATCAATGCAACCCAGGGGCCGAATTACTTACTAACGTTTATAAGTTTATGAACTTATCAATACTACCCAGGGGCCGTTTCGCTCACTAACCTTTATAAGTTCCTAGAGTAAAATTTGAAGTTGCCTAAAAAAAGGTCGGGAGTTTCATTAAGTGTTTCGCTTACATCATTGTATGATGTTTCGTAAGCCTTGTAAATATGTTTTTCATAAATATGCAACAGACTGCGCAAATTAAGTGTCACAATTTGTTCGCACAAACGTTAGTGAAATAAACCCCAGATTCAAATCCCGTTCGTTAGCAGTCAAATTGCAACCACAGATGCTCAAGTTTCCTTCTCCAGCTAGATCCCAATTACAGTCACCATGGCTACCAAGAATAAACTATATACAGCACGTAATAGAGCTTATTTCCAAATAAATCCAGTTGATGTGATTATGTTATTTTATCCTAACAATTCAGGGGCAATAAATAGTACAGAGTATCTGACGTGAGCAAATCCACGGTTGCTTACATGTATATATAAATCATAAGACTGTAGCTTACATGTTACTTACTAAAGTATAAGAAATAAAATTATAATTATCCAGTGTATTTACTCATATTTATGTGGCCAGAATAAATGACACTTTCTAAAAAAATTTAATGTTAATTATTTATTAAACATACATGTACAGGTCTCGATGAAAAAATGTGCTGAAATGAGAATGGTGTTAAATATTTGATTATACCTAACATGTGCAAATAGCTTCACTTAATTTGATATAACTTTCATATATAGTAACGATGTTTTTCAGTATACATAATCTGCAGGGTTTTTTTTTAGCAATATATTAATATCTTGAATACGTTTTCACTTTTAGCTAATGAATATCACAATACAGCTTATACAGAGTAGAATATTACATAACCGAACACATTTGAACAGAACAGAAAATGATAAATCATTTTACTCAGACATTATCTACAAAGTTTCTCGTCCATATAACGATTATATCGGCGTCACAAACATACTTACCAATGTGTCTATCTCCACATTGGACGTGTCGAACATTGAATACTATTATGGAATATGCCAATTCCACTCGTTCTATGTGTATTACATTCATTAGAACTCGGGACGGCAACATTTGGAATTGCTGCTTTTAGTATGTAACTTTTGATTTAAGGGTTGCGATTTTTTAACTGTTATGACTCAATGAAACTATGTCCAATGGTTATAGTTGTTATGTTTTATTTAAACAAAATGATTGTTTAACAGCGTGTTATCAGTGAAATATGTCAATATGTGACAGAGATAACTACGGTGTCCCGTTGGGGGGCATCTCGGCATATCATTAAATTAAGTAATTGATTGATTGATTGATTAATAGAATATTAAGCCTCATTTTATGTCATCGAGGGCTAAGAGACGATCAGTCAACCTAACCACTGTTTCCTCGGATCCTTGAATTTTAACCAGTACTCGAGCACACACCATCTTCACAAGTAATTGATAATTTTCCGACTTGAATCAGCGGTGAGAGACCAATGATAATGCGATGCAATGTCGTAAAACAACCATCACGGAAATTGTGACCGGACGGCAATTCGAACTTACGACCCGTGGATTGATAGTCAGACGCGCTTATGAGCTGATCGGGCCTGGCTTAAATTTAGTTAAGTCGAAACAACGAAACCACGATAAGTCTGTTTTATTTCCATCGTTAAGAACATATATAACCAGCAGCAGACGTAGCCATCAAGGCAGCATGAACGTTATTGATATACTAGTTTTGATATCGACATAAAGAAATGACAACATGGTTCACTGCATTGGAAAGGTTATTATCAAATGACGTCATTGGAGACTTATTTTTCTAATAATAGGATTTATTTTCAGAACGGCTGTTTTAAAATTGCGTTTGGTGGTGTCAGTACTTAGTTGTTAAACAATGACAATAATGGAGAAGAGATGCACTTAACGTTTCAATACTGTGTTGCGTCCCTTGTCGGTAATAACTCTTGCACTAAAACACAATGGTTTAAAGAGGTATCGATTTATTTTGCAGATATAAAAAAAAAATCTCTAGGTTGAAATATACAGAACTGGGAATGATTGGGTCCACACAAAAATGAGATGCATTTGATTCTAGCGGGCAGATTGTTTTGAAAATTATTGGTTATTGTTTTAAAACTACTGAAGTGAATGACTTCTGAAGAAAATGGAATGTAATAATGTTTACTTTGACACTAAAGCAAAGGCTGAATAGACGCACATTTAGTTCTCTCTTGGAACTTTTATTGCCTATCTCTCAGTTCAGTGCACGAACCAGTTACCAGAAGCCTGAATATATAGAAAAAATGAAGTAGAGAGACATGTGAGCCATAACCTTATGTCAAAAACTAAAGTCAAATATATAGATGAATGGTGACAAATAAAATAGAGCCCATGGTTGATTTTAGACATTTTGAAACGTGACTGTATAGCAAAAACTAAACTAGAGTATGTGATTGACTAAAGTTGATCTGTTGAGATATGACCTATGACAAGAACAAAAGTAAAGTTTATGGTTTACTTAAGGCAGGTAGATGTTGAGGCATGACCGTGTGACAAAAAGAGTCTATGAATGACTTACGCTGACCTGTTGATACATGAATTTAAGATAACACTAAGGTAGAGTTTATAAATGACTTAACATAAGTACCTGTTGAGACATGAATTTATAACGAAAACCTAAGGTAGAGTGTATGGTGTACTTCAGATAGGTTCCTGTTGAGACAAGACCTTATAATAAAACAAAAGTTAAAATTGATGATTTCAGGAAAATACCCGTTTGAACATAATAAAGATAATTTCCTATCGCTACGTGGCATTATTTCAAAATCTAAAATTTAAAACAAATACATACCTGTTAAGGTTTAGGTTAAGGGTCTACGGTTGACGGGTATCTGTTGAGACCTGACCTTGTGCCAAAACTAAAGCTGAGACAATGATCGATTTAGGACAAGATATGACCTTAATACAAACGCCAAAATTGTACTTCTTGTTAAAAAAAACTGTTTAAACCAAACATTTTGATAATTTCATTTTCGAATGGGGTTTTATTTCATTTTCAAAACATTTCAGGTTATAAATTGCATGTACAGTTTAACCTTACGGAACTGAGTAGAGTCACCGCCCTTCCGCCAAAACTGGCAAAGTTCCTTACTTACAGGTTTTGGATAAAACTGATCTCGAATGTACAGCCTCAGTGGTGAGTTTTGAGTGATATTGATATGGTTGACTTAGACAAGTACTTAATGAGACATAAACTAAAAATGAGATTGCGGTTTGCCTTACACAAGTATAAATTGAGACTGAGGTTTTACCTTCTTATAAGAACCGCAACAGAGACTAAAGTTTTGAAAAATGATTTTATCTATTGAGACTATGTTTGACTTATGATAATGACCTTTGTTGACCTGATCTATCACAAAAGTAACTAAAGTTAAGACTATGTTCGATTTAAAACAAGTACCTGACCTTTTGACAGAAGTTAAATTTAGGTGTATTGTCATTATCGTTTTCTGTCACAAAAATCAACAGCCAGAGTTTGCCATAATAAATATTGACAATTTTATATTTTAAATATACCATTCTCAATGACACACATGAAGTATTCATTAATTATTGATTATTAAACTAGGATTGATATATGTAATTAATGTTTATTTACATGACATTAGTGTAAACAGTACATTTATGCAAGTATAGAATTGTTTTTTAAAATTAAAGTTTTGATAATGCTAAAAGAGAGATAGATACTACGTTGAGTTATATGTCGACATATCCATTGAGTATTAATTGGATCTTATATTCATTTGTTCTAGTATACGCTTAGGATTGGTGTAATGACCACTGTGTCAAGAAGAAAGAATGCATATGACTAACACAGACACAGTGCTCGGGGTTGTTTGTCACTTTTAAATAACTATTCAGGTTTCAACCAGCATTCTGTAATAATGTAAACTGCTATATTTAACCCTCGATTCATTTATCACTGAAGCGGTCATGATTACTTTATCAAAGCCTTGAGGTATGCTATGGTTGGAATAGATAATTTAGAATGAATTTATCTCTTGAGTACATTTTATATATAGCAAATATATATTGAATAACAAACTTTTGCTCAGAATTTGAACGTTTGGGTCAATAATTGAAGTCATTGCACAACTCAGTTATAAAAAAACGTTCAGATACAATTTCGATAATCAATTATTAGTTTAAACAACAAGACAATTATCTATGCTATATATGTGGTAAATTTACTATACAGTATACCATAAAACAATTTAATGGTTTGAAGGAAATAGTGTGAATGCATAGGGTGTCATTTATAGCACTAAACACTAACATGCCCCAGGAAGTCTCGACATCTGACCAGTATGACTTGATGAACTCAATAAAATGTTATTTTATACAAGGTTCATATTATATATATACATGTGGTAGTTTTGTTTAAATATAAGCTGGACTATTGATTTTACTCTCCGCTAGAGCATTGGTAAGTAAAACTTCTATTGTTTGGCATAGTATAATACATTATGACATTAAGGTACGCAACTTATCTGACAAAATACAAAACGCCTGATTTCTTAACACAGATTTATGAAAAATCAAATTATGTTAAAATCAGAATATATTTGCAATCACTATTTAAGTTTTAAGCAATTACTTAAGATAACTTTAACTTTAAGAAAAGAAAATTTAATATGTTTTACAAAAAAAACAAAACATTTATCTCTTCCGGTACATTATACACTATAATACAATACCCAATAAATTTAGTTACGTTTATCTCAGATAAGAGTCTGTAATAGGATTTTGGATTTGTTATTAAAATGCTCTCATGACAGAAAAAGTACTTGTCTAGATAAATACAGTATTATAATCGCCAAAACATACCACTTCTCTAAATAAATGTTTGTATATTTCTATCTACATTTGTATATGTCTACTTATTTAGACAGGCAATTAACTTCGTATATATAAACTTGGAACAGTGTATTCCAATGTGACCCTGTTTGTAGTAAAACGAAGAACATGTTATGTATTTATCTTTATATTTTTTTTCTCAAAATTATGTTCTCTTTGTTCATTTGTGTTGGCAGGCAAAATATGATTGAAACATGTCTGACCCATTTTTGGTCACACGATTTGTATAATTATATACAACAACGCACAGTATTGTGCGTCTAAAATATCTAGTGATGACACACTGAATACTGTCTGTTAAATTCAAAACACAGAATTATGTGTTTTCAGAATTAAACAAATTTTGTATGACACAGAATGAATTGCGCTGAAACTTCAAAATAGTGCCGATGCAAATTTGGATAGGTAAAACCACCAACAAAACATCCAATTTTTACCGTAAAAAAATCTTTATAGTGAATTATTCGGACAGATACATGGAACATTGATTGTCTCATTTCTGCTAATGGCCATAAAAGTTGAGTTCTTGTAACTGCTAGATCTAACAATAATAATAATAATATTAGACAAGGTTTATTGTTAACGATATTGATAGTTGCCTTGCAAAGAATTTAGCATCATTCGTTTTAATCATACCAATACTTAACTTGGTAGGGATTTTATAAACATTAGAGTTAAGATAACCTCTCGATATTGACTAATTAAACCCTATAACTCTTGGTTGATTGTAATACGCTGATATTTGCAATAAATTACCTTCAGATTTCACATAATCATTATCATAATTATCAATGATATCTTTGATAATTAAGTTGTATTTTGAAACCGGCGAAAACAAACCAAGATGAGCACAACATAAGCCATATAAGTAACTTGCATAAGGACACGTATAATTAATGGCACTATTATAATGAATTACTGAATCGTCTCAGAAGTTATGTGTATTCATCATAGCACAAGTATAACAAAATGGATTTGTATAAAAATCATTAGTGATGGCAGTGCAATTAATTCACTGTTTTTAAAGCTTTTTTATAACATTCATTTTGGGCATAAATAAGAACGTTTATTTCATAAAATTTGTTAATGTACATGCATTAGGGATTTTAGATACTTTAAAGGGGCTTAAATTTGTAATAATAACAATTATGTTTTGTGCAGCCAGAAAGATAAATTAATATCATGCGATGTTGGTTGTTTGATTCTTACATGTAGTATGACAAATATTCGGCTATATAACTCAAGGTAAAATGATATTCTGGGTCAGTTTTACAATATAACATGATGCCATTGAGACGTTATGACAAGTTGTAGTCGGCGTGTGGATTGTGTGGAGCAATACATGCGGTATATGAGTAAGTACTAATTATATTGTATGTTTTTTTTTTTTTTTTATAGTTTATTAATTTAAATGTCCGATAACGATATTTCTACAGAGTGAGATTTAGATTACTTTTTATGGTGATTAATTGTTGATTTCTATTCAGACGATAATGCAAATGTTGCAATACATATATTTAAAGTACTGGGTGTAGATATGTATTTTGCTACCATGAGATTGATAGACAGTAAAAATGAATGCACTGTTCTTACATATGGATAACACTTCAATAAAACTGATAGATGGTGAGGAATTAATGTACTTTTATTGCATATCGTTAAAACTACCATGGAACTGATAGTTGGTAAGAAATGAATGTACTTTATTGCATACTGAAAACACTTCAATGAAACTGATAGATGGTAAGAAATGAATGTACTGTTATTGCATATGGATAAAACTACCACGAAATCGATAGTTGGTAAGAAATGAATGTACCGTTATTGCATATTGATAAAACTACCATGGAACTGATAGATGTTAACGATAAATTTAATGTTATTATATATTGAGAAAACCGTGAATCTGAGTTTCTATTATATTTGTAGCGATTTCAATAAATTAGTGACGTGGGTCTACCCCAGTAAAGTCCATCCAGGATTCATACGGTGGTAGTGCCGTCATATGGACGTGTAACAGACGTATTCGTCATAAGAACGTTTTGAAGATCCTGACGTCATAGTACAGGCGTCGCAATGTGTTTCAGACTCAGAGCAATGTAGATCATGGGAAGACAATCCTGTTCATTCAACAATAGTCACAAGGGACAATTGGACATTTAATCCACGACTCCAGACACGGAAGTAGTTTATAAATATTCAAGTGTATCTTAAAACAGTGAAAGACATTCAATATAAAATGTGGCACATAGTTGTAACACGACATCAGTTAAATTAAAGTGTAGGAAAGCGGGCACGTGAAATATGTTTTTGAGCAGTGGCAGCAATTTCTAAGCTATGAGAGACCATTAGTAAACCAGTATTTTTATGTTTGTTGAATAAAACTCCGTTTTATATATATTTTATAAATGTATATTGTAACTGAATTTATTTAAATAAAATTAAAAATTTAATTTTGAGTATATACTGTATTCTTCCTTACTAAAATATCTACACTTGGTCATTTTTGCACAGCATCATAGCTATTAAATGAAATTAAATGGACTGGACAGTAGTTGTGACAATATCAAAAAATGTAAATATTGACAATTCAAGATTCAGAACTTCATCAATTAAGGTTCGATCAAACAGGATCACGATCGAAAATGAATTCTTGTGCTTATATTACTAGAGCTTTGAAGTTTGGTAAAAAAAAAACGTTGAAAAATGACGTGTACTCAATATCATATTTTTTTATGAATCGTATTTTTAAACAATTCAAAGACATGTAATTCACTCACCAACGATCAGAACAAGCTATACTAAGAATGCGTCATTGATGACATGTGTTTTTGTTATTTCAAAGAATATAATAAAATAAATAATAAATTTATAGTCACGATTGAACCAGCAAGGCAACAACATCAAAGAGTGCAAGACTTAGTTTAGATGGTCCAATGACCATAACCTCAACATTTAACGGCATATTTAAGAAAGAAAAATAGTTCTTGACTCTAAACTACATGCGAGATTGGTTACGATCAATTGAAAGAGAGGCTTGCTTCGGGTACAAAAGTAAGGTTATGAAAAACATTTTCTGTATGAAATTCACACGTATTTACGTATAAAAAGTATGATGATCTGTAAAATGGAAATTGCATGTACTAAAGTTGCGCTTATACACATGTACCAAAAGATGTAATGCCGATTTTGACGATATTATGACAATAATTTCAACCGTCAAACAAAAGAGCCGAGCAGTTATAGTAATGAAACAACAATGTAATTGACAAAATAATTAATGATTCTAACAATCAATGTCAGATTGGTGTTGATCCATAGGTTAAGTTTATGTATTATTTTACAAGAAAGTAAAAAATACATAGCAACTAAAGACCCTATTGTGATGACATCAAAATCATTACCCTTTATAAAATATACGACCAACCTACATCTTAATATCATATAACCAATGTGTAAGAAAAACATGCTGTAATGTTCAATACTTGATAAACTGTTTACGACAATATTTGTATCAAACATATGGTAAATTATACACACGATACTATACATTTTAAAGTTTGTGTTTTATTTCAAGATTTATAGAAAGGTGTTCTTCTAAAAGAGTAGCTTATTTCTTAAGAGATTATTCAAATATCCAGAGTTTAAGGAATGCTGATGTTTCAGTTATCTAATGTTTTCAAAAGCTAGAACAGAAATCCAATGCTTTGAAAATCATAAGATGTTATACGAATTATCTTCTCTGAACGCCAAACAATGACTTTGCTAGTGCTATTGTAAAATGTATGATAAGACACGGTATACGTTTGTTCCAACAACCTCGCTATATGATTTAAATAATGAGTATAACAAAATCTTTAATATACAGTAAAACATTCAAATATTTAATTACATCCATCTATACGAATTCTCACAAACGATATAGTCAACGACGTGCTGTACCTAAACATAGGTAACATTATATAAACATCCAAACCACTTTCCACCCCATCAATGTTTTAATCGTTGTCTTATTGTTTTATCTACTTCAAAAGCATTTAGTGTAATGAATACCTGTTTTATATTGTCCAATAAGGAATACTGTAGTTATGATTCAAGTTTTTTGTCTTTTTCAGGCAACAATGTCACTTGCTTTAGCTAATTATTGGTATCCTTTATCACCATTGCTTAGTCCAGTACTTCTTGCTCAAAGATTTGAACAAAACCACCAATTCAATCCGGCATTAACCAACATCATTTTTGGCGGTTACCCAAGTGGTTCCATTTTTGACGTTGATTTCCAATCTGGTTATAGCTTCAACAACGACGCCTTCAACTTAGACAAAGAATACCTACCCATTCTAAACAGAAACAACGGTTACAGCTTCCAATATATCGAGAATCAACCAGACAATGGATTTACTCATGGTGATGGTGAAAAGGAAAAATTTACAATGGAAAGTCCAAATGGCTTCAAAAACAATGCTTACAATGGTTTCAACTCTAACCATGGCTTCCAGAATGAATTTGTTAATAGTTATTTCCAATATGATAAAGAGCAAACTAGATTTGGAATCAACACGGAAACAACAAACGACCCACAAGAAATATGGGCAAATCAATGGAAGAGTCACCTTGAAAAGGTTGCGGAAGAGGAAAATGAAAGAAAGAAAAAAAACATTCAAGACATTCGAAGGTTGATTCTCTTGATGGTTCCGTTCTTTTTCTTTGACAAACCCACAGCTTCCTACTTTGTAGCCACAAAATTATTAAGTTCGGCTTTCAGAAAGCTCGGTGTCCACGACGCGGCCAATATGCTCATTCTGTTAGGTGTGCAATGTGTTGACATCGTGGCGTTGTCAAGAGGTAGGTTCAAACTAGTCGAGGATTATGAGGACAATTGGTACCAAACGTTGTATAGCAATACACTGACCCAGCTTGGTATTTCGGATTTGATCAGGATAGGCACTCAGTTTTTTATGCCTCAGGCTCCAAAACCAACTTATGAAGAGAGGAGGTAGTCTCTTCATTGGTATTCGTCTTTTCAAATGATTTATACATCCGATCGTTCCCGATATATAATATTTAGTTTGTAGTGAACATAATGGTAATTGTTTCAAACGTGTTTTCCACTTGAAGAAGGCTACCAGCCTGTAAAAAAATTACACTTAACAATCGCTTTCCAATAGAAAGTTAATCCGAATGAAATTCCAGTTATCTCTGTTTCAAAATTGAAAGATAAGAACAAATATGATGTACAATGGAGACGACCAATCGCCACTATAAAAAGGCCGCTAACACTTTTTTTTTAAAAAAAAAGGATTCTCAATTAAGGAAAATACTTTGCTTGTAAATAAAAACAGTTTCAAATGAGATTTATCAATGTTTATCAAAATGCATTCTTGTCATTAAGACAATAGTAATACCAAATTCAGTCTTTTTAGATGAAGCCAATTCTTTGTTTGTGAAGCAGGAATATTTTTTCTATTTCTTCTGTGATTAACTGTTTGATTATCAATATTCATAAAATAGATTCCATCTCGACGCATTCAAGTGTTGCTTTCATCATTCATTCCCCATGTGTATATTGATGCATTTATTATGAAAAACTGAAATTAACCTTATGTTATTTATTGCGTTATGATTCTTTTCGTGTTCTTGTTTTTTAAAAGACTTTGAGCAATTAAAGACATGCATATTTATATTTTATAAAATACAAAGCATTTACTATAATTAATAATTACCAATCTTACCATGGACAATTTTACCATGTTTTTTATTGTATAAAACATTGCTATCATCTATTAGTGTTTATTCCAGAAATAAGCCACCAGACAGTCAGTGGGCCAACTATTATACCAAATTGCAAACTGGATATTTCAAAAAGATGTTTTCATCTTATGATAAATATTTAAACATTTTGATCTTCTTAAGAAAACAAAGCATTTAAGATGATAAAGACAACGGTTTGCAACAACAAACTGCCGCAGTTTGCTAGTATATCAGCGCATTACAGATCTACCCATACATTTGTATATCATACACCTCAGCAAGCATATATATACAGAATACAGAATACAGTATACACATATTTTATTTGACTTAAGAGTACATGACAGCTAATCATCAACGTATCAAAATAAATAAACAAATCATGCGTTGAAAAACATATATCATTATATGAAATAACAAAGTAAACGTGTCTATATATACATATATCTATATACTTTACATGCATTGTATGGTTAGACTGAGAGTGAAACAAGAATTAAATGGATTTTGTTGAAAACAGTTTCAACAACATTAAACAACGATTCGTCATTTTGAGCAGACTAAATCGTTCGTATATGAGTTTGTTTCGACCCTGAATATATATGTATATTTGCTGCTAAGTCTAGGTCAAATAACTTTATACTATAAATATGAACTTTTGTGTATTTCAGTAGTACACCGTTTTGCACATAGCGTCATTGACTGTTTTGGAATGTATTGTTTGTGACATTTAAATGCGTTTCTTAGTATCGCTTTTTCAAAGCAGCTGTATTGTTATTATTTTGTTATCAGACAAACTATAAATGATATACTTACCACCTGGCTGTATGGGGAACGAGAAATAAAAATAGTTGTTTTTAATATATTATGAATAAGGGTATGAATATATCAGTTTCCACTAATCATATTTCGGTGTCAGTGTCTAAAGAAAATGCCATTTTCAATAATTGATTGACGCTTATATAATAAATATATCATGAGTCTAATATACTGTTCCGAATGTTATATGACAAAACTATATTTGTAACAATATATTTGTAGAAAAAACTTGTTGCAATACAATATTTTGCGATACAGATGTGCATATTGAAATATAGCATGACAAACATTATAGCATTTGGAAAACCAGTTAACAATTATTGATAAATGATGGCGCAACATATTAAATGCTACGAAAGAACTTCATATTGTTTTAATAGAATGAGAAATTATGATATGAAACTTTTTTTTCAATTACTTTACCAAATTTCACATTAAAAACTAATGGACTACTATTGAGGTGTTATGTTGTTATTGTAATATGGAAACGTTGTATTGCATATTACAATAAAGTTTTAGGCTTATCGTTGCTCCTCAAGTTCTGCTATCGTCAGATAAATGCAAATCGGATAGTATTGCTCAACTTCAGGTACGTACTGAATAACGAGACATCGATGTACGTCTTTGATTGTGTTCAAAGCTGCTTAACAGCAAACATGTTTTGGTTCCTGGTTCCCTAAGTATATCATGTAATAATTGCTTGTTTAATGTTAAGCCGCCACGGTTTTGAGAAAGTAATTAATGTTGGCAAACGTTTCACTGTACTAAACGCAGCCCTGGCTTTTGTTTGATCATTTTATTTTAAGTTAAAGTCAATTCCTTTATTTTGACTGGTATTAGTATTGCATTTATTCTATTGTCAATGAGCTCAGTTAATAGCGCGACTGACTATCAATCCAGTGGTCAGAAAGTTCAATCACTGCCCGATCAAGTGTTCGTTGTGATTGATTTGCGTCTCATTGCATTCGTATCTCACATATTTTAGGCTAATTGCTCGTCTGTTAGCCCTCGATAACACACACATACACACACACACACACAGACACAAACAAACACGCGCGCACACACTTACACACACACACTATTATACTAATACACACTCACACACACCATGACCAAACACCATGACATCTTGACCCGCCTGTGATTTACATTTGAAGACTAATTTTCAAAACATTAGTATTATGAAATATTGTTTCTAAGATAAATGTGCCCGCCCCAGTAAGCTCAGTAAATAGCGTGTCTTGCTACCAATCACATGTTCATGACTGATATTCGACATGGCGCCTCATTGTTATTCATCTCAGTTATCGGTTACCTACGGAGATGGGTGTTCCCGAGTACTGGTTCACTTTCAGTACCCCAGGAAATAGTGGTTATGTTAACTGAACATCTGTTATTTTCATTGCATAGAATGACGTTAAATTTGAAAAGAAATATACATGTATTTGTATATTTTGGCCGCAAGGGAAACGCACTGCATCAAACAGAACCAAGCGATTGCATTAACTTGCAAGGGAAACGCACTGCATCAAACAGAACCAAGCGATTGCATTAACTTGTCTAACACTTAACACCATCTAGCGGTCAACATCACAGTGTTGTCAGTAAGTCAGTGTCTGCGTCAGACACCATGATCTGGTGTTTATGACGACCTTTCCATTGACCTAGCATGTATGATAAACAGCCATACATTTAACGAGATTTTATGTTTCGCAGATTTACTGCATTTTATAGATTGAGTGTCCATCTGTTAAAAGTTGAAGATATTAAAATAAGATTTATATGTATGAATAATTTTAACTGCCAGTTTTGTTTTAGGTTCAGTAAGTTGACTTTGTTTCTGCACCAAACAAATTATAGCAAATGTAGAAAGTAATCAATACTTTGTTTAAAACAAGAAATAGTATCGACTTTGCACTATTTTATACAAATATTTGAGTATTCCTTTCCTAGCATATTGTCAATGTGCAGAATTAGCTTCGATGCAATTTTAGTGTGTGCAAGCTGTTCGAATTAAAAAAATATATATATATAAATAAAATAAAATAAAATGAAATAAATAGATCAATAAATAATATAATGAACGAATGAATGAATGGATAAACGAACGAACGAACGAACGAACGAACGAACGAATGAATGAATAACTTATTAAATAAATATAAATGGGAAAAAAGTAAAATTAATTAAATAATTTATTAACAAATAAATACGCAAACAAACAAGAGCAACAAACACAAACAAAGTAGATAGGTAAAATAAATAAATAAATAAATAAATAAATAAATAAATAAATAAATAAATAAATAAATAAATAAATAAATGCTTCCTTTTTAATAGAATCACATATCATTTCCTTTAGATATATGAGTGTTCTCCGTGTCCAAGTGGTATAAGGCGCTGTCATCTAATCGTCGCTTACCTCTGCACGAGTTTACTACTTGAGGCCGTGGGTTCGAGCACAGTTCGGTCAAACATATCTATATGAGAACGTTTGTCAGTTACGGAAGGACGTACAGTTTGGTTCTACTCAGATTCATTTCGAGGTCTTCCTCCACCAATAAAACTGGACATGCCATATATACCCAGAAATGTGTTGAAACTGACACTAAACACTATTAGAGAAAATAAAGATTAAACAATATTAAAGAAAATTAAGATTGATATTTTTCAGACGAAATTGGTAAGCGAGACCTGTATCACACATTCAATAGCAATACAGATATTCTGCACCAGCGGTACGACTTGAAGTCTGTATATGCATTCCAACTGATCCAATAAATACTTCACCCGCTACCGACTGCTCTTTTATCTTTTTATCCCAATAATTTTCTTCTCAGCCGGCGTGGTTATCAAGCGAGGTGTCTTGTTATCAGAACATTTGTAAATTGGTAGCCTGGTATTCTAAGGTCATCACACTTGTCCTCTTCTGATGGCAAATGTGCATGTTTAAGTAACAGAAACATGCATAGTGTATACACAACATGATTTTATTTTGATAACTGTGCATGTTTAAATAACAGTAACATACCTAACGTATACGCTACATGATTAATGTGCATGTTTAAGTAACAGTAACATACGTAGCGTATGCGCTACATGATTAATGTGCATGTTTAAGTAACAGTAACATACGTAGCGTATACGCTACATGATTAATGTGCATGTTTAAGTAACAGTAACATACGTAGCGTATGCGCTACATGATTAATGTGCATGTTTAAGTAAAAGTAACATACGTAGCGCATGCGCTACATGATTAATGTGCAAGTAACAGTAACATACGTACAGTAACATACGTAGCGTATACGCTTCATGATTAATGTGCATGTTTAAGTAAAAGTAACATACGTAGCGCATGCGCTACATGATTAATGTGCAAGTAACAGTAACATACGTACAGTAACATACGTTGCGTATACGCTTCATGATTAATGTGCATGTTTTAGTAACAGTAACATTCATAGCCTATGCGCTACATGATTAATGTGCATGTTTAAGTAACAGTAACATAAGTAGCGTATGCGCTACATGACAGTCACATACGTAGCGTACGCGCTACATGACAAATATGCATGTTTAAGTAAAGTCACATACGTAGCGAATACGCTACATGATTAATGTGCATGTTTAAGTAACAGTAACATACATAGCGTATGCCCTACATGATTTATGTGCATGTTTTAATAACAGTAGCATCAATGGCTACATTATTAATGTCCATGGCTACATGATTAATGTGCATGTTTAAGTAACAGTAACATACGTAGCGTATACGCTACATGATTTTATTTTGACGACTGTGCATGTTTATTAACAGTAACGTGCATAGTGTATACGGTACATGATTTTATTTTGATAAATGTGCATGCTTAAATAACAGTAACGTACGTAGCGTATGCGCTACATGACAGTCACATACGTAGCGTATGCGCTACATGACTAATGTGCATGTTTAAGTAACAGTCACATACGTAGCGAATACACTACATGACTTATGTGCATGTTTAACTAACAGTTACATACATAGCGTATGTCCTACATGATTTATGTGCATGTTTCAGTAACAGTCACATACGCAGCGTATGCGCTACATGATTTATTTTGGCAAAACGATTGTTATCAAAGAATGCCACATCAAAATAAAAAATGAAAGCACGCAAATAGAAGTTTCATTAATCTATTAGGACAGCATGTGAAATGGCTACTCTTAAGTTGGTAGTTAACACTATTTAGAGTTCGCCAGTGTCCGTATCTCTTTACACTTTTAGATAATTGAACGAAATTATAGAGTATAGTTTCATATACTATTTGGAAGACTGATTTTAAATGCATTTTATTTTTACTCCGGAATATATCCATAATACTTACAAAAAAGAACTTAAATCCTCATTAGCCTAATTTTTCGGTTTCGGAATAACTCCAATTCTCATTTCAGTGATTTCTCATTTGTTTTGTACAAACAGTGTATGTTTTCCTTACACAATAAATTCACTATAGGAATTAAAGAACAATATTTATGCTATACGGTTGTCATTTGAATTTAATAAGAAAACGTAGGAATCAGAAGAGAGGACTCTGAAAACAGGACAACGTCAACATAAATAGCGTAAAGCGTAAATTCTCATATAATTTGCAAATACAAGCTTTGTAAGATTCTGGGACCGATTTCACTAAACATCTCAAGCTGAGATTTTCCTCAACTTAAAATGTTCATTTCTCTTAATGATAACTTAAACTTATCACACATTAAATAATTTAAGTCATAACAAATATTTACTCATGGTAATGAAGTTATAGCGTTTCAAAAAAATTGAGTTGAGGAAAATCTCAATATGAGATCTTAAGTTAAACTGTGGCCTGGTCCATTGACACAGCCGTATATTTACCATATGAAGACGTTCATGAACAGAGACACGGACCATTTTGTTTGATGGTTTATCTCTTAACAGTTTGAAATCACGCTTTCCTTTTTAACTGTGTGTCGACCAGAAGCACTAGGAACAACTAGGGCTTAAATTCATTAACAATTTGAGTCTGAGAACCGGACAATTATACATAAAATTATTGGTAAGAAATGTGATTATGTAACATTTTTCTGTTAAATATTCATTAAAACTGATTGAATATGCAAATTAATGTAATAGATGATATTTGAGTCTGACATTTTTGATATTTTGAGTCTGAGTCAAAATCTCAGACTCAAAATATTGATGAATTTAGATCCAGGACGTCGCGAAACTCATAAAGATTTAAACGAACGGAATCGCACTTGTCCTTATCTCCGTCTGGTCGAACTAGTATTCTCTGTTTGCTCTGACTTCTGCAATGTCATCTAACTTCATGTAATATCGCTTGATACGTTATATACATTTACTTGAGCATTTAAGTGAGTTTGACACCGTACTTATGTTGATTCTGCCGTCTTTGTAAGCGACAGCGAGATACAGTAGGACCACTTTCAATAACAGCGTCTAATATTATGATATAATGACCGGGGAAGAGCAAGTTGAGTGCATTCGTTAACCAGATTTATCTCTGTTGTCATGTCTTCTGTATGTATTATACTTATCAATATTATTATTACTATTATCATCATTATTATTACTATTATTATTATTATTATTATTATTATCATTATTATTATTATTATTATAATTATTATCATCATCATTATTATTATCATTATCATCATCATTATTATCATTTTTATTATTATTATTATTATTATTATTATTACTATTATCGTTTTTATTATTATTATTATTATCATCATTATCATCATTGTTATTATTACTATTATCATTTTTATTATTATTATTATTATTATTATTATTATTATTATTATTATTATTATTATTACTATTATCATTATTATTATTATTATCATCATTATTGTTATTACTATTATCATTTATATTATTATTATTATTATTACTATTATTACTATTATTTTTATTATTATCATTTTTATTATTATTATTATTATTATCATCATTATTATTATTACTATTATCATTTTTATTATTATTATTATTACTATCATTATTATTATTATTATTATTATTATTATTATTATTATTATTATTAATATTATTATTCAACATATTCATATTAATTATTATTGATATGATTTTATTTGAATGCTACTTTTGTGTCTGTGTTCTTGTAAAACAACCTATCCTGTGGGGCAGCTTTTTCTTTTTTCATGCCAGAAAATCGAGGTAAACGAATGTTAATGCTGGGTTAAAAACAGTAGGAGGTGTATATTTGTATAGTTTTGCAATTATTTAGAAAGATATTTTTGACATTTTGTCTTCGATGTAGTTTAGGCATGTTAGATACTCAATTATGTTTAGTATGTATCGCTTTACCATAACCGTTCAATGATTAACATTTTTAATTGAATAAACATGTTATTAAAGAATCAAATGTTCATGCATTACTCCGTGAGAAAAATTAAACCAGCACCTGTTTGAGAAGTGTTTATATTATAGTAACGAAGGAAGCGAAACTGTGTAGTAATGCAACCTCAACTTCTACCTCGATCAACATAAAAATGTAAATAATGTTCAACGTTAATATGCTTTACGTTTGTATTATTTTTAAAGGAATGCAATGTTCAGTTGCTGTGTCTTTCAAGAGTATGAATGTGTATGGGCTTAAATGTGATTTTACTTGAATCCTACGGTCATTTGCTACGTATGTGTTAATATATTCATTTTAAAAATTTGAGAATGGTAGCTTCTGCAAAAGAAGATAAAGTAAGATACTCTAAATTGGCTGTCCCTATTTTAGACTCAAACTTTTTCTTCACTTCTTCCGTGTCATAGCAACTCATACTTGCCGTTATAGCTAAAAGAGTCTTTCTGCTTTTCAACGCATTGCTATTTTTCTCCTCTTATTGCAAATTCAAGACATTTACTACTCCAATAACACTTACACCACAAATGCGTCCTATAACCGCACCACGACCTACTCCTAATCCTTCATTTACACCGACCTACCTACAACCTCTAGCCCAGAATCACAAATACATGACGCTCTTCCAAATTACAACACGTATATATTATTGGTTTTAGCACTGATAAGTTCCTTTATTTCATTAAACAACAATCTACAAAACAACAAAAACCCTATGATCTTAGAAATTACAAATAAAACGGGATCCACATCTCGTTCCGTTCTGTCCCTACCAACCTGCATTTAAAACTGTTCATTTCTATGCTTGAAACCTATCCGTGTTCAAAGAGTTAATTTACGCCTAGTCCCATCCATCCATTTTAATTGGCAGAAATTTAAGATACAATATTTGCTCTATATATATATATATATTCTATTTCCGCCAAAAATACCGAAAACAAACATTTTTACAGCCCTCAAATTCATAAATATCCTTTCCATCTACAATAAACGCTTCGTCACTCAAATGTGGGTTGCTCACAACAACTACTGCATCGCAATTGACACTGTATCTTCTACAGAACTATGGAACAATGATCACTCAAAGCTTCTTACAGGTAAGTTAACTATAACCCATTAACCTACTATTCACATTAGTTACAAAAAAAACAAATATCAGAGCTGTTTTTTTAATTTTATGCATGTCGCATATGATCAAGACTTATACATATATATACTAATTTATACATGTATCATCAAGTAATTAAAATGGATGTTCCGTTTTTGCTAGGTTCAAACCCCACCGCTGTCATTAAATTTTACGATTACTTAGATCACAGTATTAGGACACTTTAAAACCTTTCGATTGGCCGAGTAGACAGATGAAGACTTAACACAAGTGAAGTTGATATGTTTTCAATAACTTAATGAAGTATTAATTTTTATATATCTAAATGTAGAGTTACACATACACTGAAAATCAATGTTTATATTTTCACGCAATGTTGTGTTCAGTTACTAATTTATAGAAGTCCAATTTCGAAGTAGTAGTAATTTATATATTACATTATTTTTGAGGAGTTCTAAACTTCCAAATGCCGAAACTATAAAAAGACCCCAAATAACTCCTAGCATCCCCTTATATAGAAACACAACCCCACAGTGTTAAATAGAACACACCACACAGCTTTAGACACAAATGGCTGACATAAACACAGACGGTGTCTATCCTGACATGGTCATGTAGAAACCTTAAGGCTTTAACACATGCACACCAGTGTCAACACATACATGGTGGTGTTAATGCATACACACTGGTGTTAACACATACACACACATGTCAACGCATATACACCAGTGTTAACACATAAACGATGGTGTTAATGCATACACACTGCTGTTAATATATACACACATATATCAACGCATACATACCAGTGTTAACGCATACACGATGGTGTTAATGCATACATACTGCTGTTAACACATACACACAAATGTCAATGTATTCACACCAGTGTTTACGCATACACGATTGTGTTAATGGATACACACTGGTGTTAACGCATACACACAGATGTCAACGCATACACACCAGTGTTAACACAATCACACGGGTGTTAGCGCATACACACCAGTGTTAACACATAAACACTGGTGTTAACGCATACACACTGTTGTTAACGAATACACACCATTGTTAACGCTACAATAGTGTTTACAAGTGTACACACGTGTTAACGCATACACACCATTGTGAACACATACACACTGGTGTTAATGCATACACACTGGTATTCACGCATACACACCACCAGTGTTATCACATACACACTGGTGTTAACGCACACACACCGGTGTAAACACATACACATTTGTGTTCACAAGTACATACAAGTGTTAACGCATACACACCAGTGTTAACGCATACACACCGGTGTTAACAAGTACAGACAGGTGTTAACGCATACACACTGCTGTTAATAAGAACACACAAGTGTCAACGCATACACATAAGTGTTAACATATACACACTGGTGTGAACAAGTACACACACGTGTCAACGCATACACACAAATGTTAACACTTACACACCAGCCTCAACGCATACACACCAGTGTTAACGCATAAACACTTGTGTAAACGCATACACACCAGTGTTAACGCATACACACCAGTGTTAACACATACACACTGGTGTTAACAAGTACACACAATTGTGAACGCATACACATCAGTGTTAACGCATACATGCCGGTGTTAACAAGTACTGACAGGTACTAAACACTGGTGTTAACGCAAATACAATGGTGTCAACAAGTTCACACACGTGTTAACACATACACACTGGTGTTATAGCATACACACTGGTGTTAACACATACACACTGATGTCAACACATACACACTTGTGTTAACAAGTACACACAAGTGTTAACGCATAAACACCAGTATGTATGCATTAAACCAATGTCAACGCATACACACAAGTGTTAACACATACACACCAGTGTCAACGCATACACACCAGTGTTAACGCATAAACACTTCTGTTAACATATGCACACTGGTGTTAACGCATACACACTGGTGTTAACGCATACACACTGGTGTTAACACATACATACTGGTGTTAACGCATACACAATGGTATTAACAAGTACACACAAGTATTAACACATACACAGCAGTTTTAACGCATACACACTGGTGTTAACGCATACACACCGGTGTTTAACACATACACAATGGTGCTAACAAGTACACACATGTGTTTACACATACACACTGGTTTCAACACATACATACCAGTGTCAACGCTTACACACCGGTGTTAACGCATACTCACCGGTGTTAACACATACACACCGGTGTTTAACGCATACACAATGGTGTTAACACAGCAAGAGTAACCATACAATGATTTTACATTTTTTAAACACTGTGTATTAAGTAAGCACAGAATTGTGTAAACACAAGTAACCCCAATATTAATTATAGTAACTGAAACAACACAAGAAATAACATATTTTGGGTTAAAATAAATTAATATTAATCATCATATTAAACAAAATCGCAACTCTGTTGTTATACTTTTAAAGGTTGGAACGATTCTTCAACACATCACTTATAAACAAGTAGAAAATAAAGCGTTAACACTATCTGTGAGGCATTTTTGAATATCATGTATAGCGGTATGTGTGTCAAACTATATAATGTGATATGCACCTGTACGAGGGTTGTGTTACACCTGTAAGTTTATCTTCCAATGGACTTATATGGAAATCGTTTGAGAACTTATTTTACGAAATCTTTAAAGATTCGGTAAAAAGTTTACACTAATATCTATACAATGATTGTAAGGACTGTAGAACTTTAATCTTATTGAATAATAAAAAGTGCATTCGTATAAAAGAATGCATTAAAAAAACAGTGTTAGAAATGAAAGAACATTTCAATAAACATGTACAAATTTACAAAGAATGCATTATATATAAAACGGTATTAGAATACAATGATATTTCTGTATACAGGAAGATCGGCATATCTAGCCTGGGAACAATCCCGTTTGGGAATATTAAGTAGTATCTAAATTGTAATGTAGATGGATCGTACTGTTTATATATTGTCCATATTCGCGATTGAAGTTGTCAACACACACATGTTATTATAACTTGTAATGAGGGCCTGGAGAAAGATAGAATATCACTTTATTATAACAGATAGGCAATATTATGTTGAGTATTTAGTAATCACATAGTCTATAAACTGCTCATATTCTCGAGTTGAAGTAGGCATACACATATGTGATTATAACTGGTACTGATGGCCTCCAGGGTGATTATCTATTAATCATATATATACCATTGGATGGTATATAATCAGTGGTTAGTAAACAGCGATGTACAGGTCCTTATTTTCCTTTATAAGGGTCGTGGTGTTCTTCATGCAAGATGTTTTAGTTTGTGGTTGCTCATTGTCGTTTGGTCGTTTAGTAGATATGAATCATGGAATCTGGAACATTGTTTATACAAAACTGAAATGTAACACCTGAACTTATTGTCTGGAATGGATGATATTGAATTGGCATTTGTTTTGTAGATTATAGGATATGCAATAGATGGAATTAATTCTCAACTGCTGGTATGATCGAAAATTAACAGTTATTTGAATTTAACAGCGATTTCTTCAACGCGTCATCACTGGAATTTTCACCTCACTCAAGTGCAAAAACCCTTTGGAAAGTGGTTTTATATAAGCCGTCCGTTCAGTATGGTGGTAATAAAACAATGTTCAGTTTCCAAAACAATAAGTACGTATACTTTATATTCACAGGTCATGTATTGAAAGAAGCTCCGTTTGATGCCTGGGTACATGGACATGGTGTCGATGTCCCTCTACTTATTGGTAAGAGTATTGATGAAAATATTAACCAATATTTCATAATTACATTCAGTTTATATGATTCAGAATCAATATACCCGTGTAATATGGGAAGATAATACACTTACATTGAGTAACTGATTTTATATTTTAAGTTGTGGCATATGTTATACATTAAATTATTCAAATATACGTTTTTTCATACCCACTTTTTCAAATATTTTAGAGAACGTAGGCATGAGGACATCAATGACAAAAAAAACCAGTAATCATATAATTATTATTGTTATACAACTATTTCCATTATAAGTAAGTAAGTAAGTAAGTAAGTAAGTAAGTAAGTAAATATTTTATTATAGTGACATGTGTATACAATATATATTACAAATAGTTATATACAAAAAAAAAAACAAGCACCCGGCCCATTGGACCTATAAGTCACCTAAACTATTAGGTATATCCTGTACCTGAGATATTATAAATCCCTTATAGGCACAACAGCACAAGAATCCCAGTTAAGCCCATTTCCATCCGATGTTTACAACTGGACTTGGGATTCTGGGAAGTATGAAGTCCACGTTAACCAGATGTTGGGACAATTCAGTGACGTCATCGCTAAAACAGCATTACAGCTTTACCCAGCTGGCGTTAAGACGCCAGAATACCAACTAACTACGATGACAAGCGATTTGAGGGTCACGTGTCCAAACAACTATTTAAGTATCGTTGCTGCGACGTCGTTTAAATCGCTGATATTCCGCTACGTGACGACATATTTTCCTTCAGCGACAACTAATCTGTCTTTTGGAATTCCATACCCAACTCGATTTTCATTTCACAGGATTGATATATAAGCATTTTTCGGCACGATGGACTATATCCTTCTGTCACCTTGTTCCTCAGACAAACAATGGGAAGAAAGTGTCCGAAGAGACGTTGTTTCTTTTGTTAAAAATGTCTACCCGAACAACATATTTTGGAAGTCATTTCCGTCTTCCACGGCTTTATTATCTAATATCACATATATAACTTCTGCATATCATGTACCAGAATGCGAGTTTTGGATGGCAAATGGGTTCTTTTCGTATACATGGATCAATTAACATATGATCAGGTATTACGATATAATGTTTATAAAACAGTCATAGTCATTTTTGATTTGATATAATCAGCATAATATTGTATAATGAGTAACAGATTGTCCAAATCGTATTGTACCAATTTAAAACGTGTATAATCTATGCCAAAGCATCATGCCGCCTTAAACAAATGGGCTATCAAATTAAACATTTTTCGGAAACATAAGTTAAATCTTGAATCAGTGTTGATAAATGTTAATCAAAAATAAAAAAAAATACATCCTGTGATTTTATTGATAATTATTTACAATACAAATATACTATCTTCCGATTTTGCAAAGTTACTGAGACAGTGTTGTCTCTATAAAGTGTGTTTTCAGCTGCTGACTAGTGGCGGGAACTGACCCAAGAATGTTCACACACACACCTTTATTTGACACAACACCCCTCTTACTAAGATTATATCGATTTAGAATATCAATGTACATTTGATTTTGAACACATTCACATTGATGTAGAACTTTATCTGAGCTTGTATAGTGGCAGAATAAATTGAGGAACAAGGGCGTATGCTCCGAAACATACCCATAACACACATTCGTGCATGTGGACATGCTTTGTGTTCTCTTGTTCCAAGAAAAGTGAGAAGAAAGTGTTAAAACTGGGGAATGCAAGAGCAGCAATTTGAGACGACAGATGTTAGAAATTTTGTGATATTTGTTCAGGAACTTAATAAGATATGCAGATAATGCTGAAAGTGTATAGGTGAAAAGGAGTAGTTTATTACTATTTATGATGGAATCTAATACGATATTGATATTAAGGTGATTGGTTGTTTATTCTATATTCAATTTTAAGTTGACAATATTATAGAGAATATTTATACTGAAATGTTAGATGTTAATTGAGGTAATCTAATGGGTGTGCAGGGTTTTATTGAGGGACTGAGACTAGAATTACTTTATGTGACAATTGATAAAAAAAGAGATGACTAACGGAGTGATTATGCTAGCATCTTATAACAGAAATGGAGGGTAGATTGGATATCATTAATACAGCTACATATATGTAAAATGACGAAATTGAATATTTAAGCATGATTTAGTATAACTATGATAATTTAAGGAATCAAGCTCTGTTTAACTGTAAATGTTGCTTACATAGCTATTTCATCTCACCTCAGTTGGAATATTGCCCTTTCATAGCTATGTTCATAGCGACAGGTATATGAATGGGAAAAAACATTATCTTAAGCATGTTCAAATACGTAACTCACAATGAGATTACAACACTATTTCTATATGATACAGCTATCGTTTCAATTCATTAAATCTCAAAAATGCTACCGCAAGTACGTACAGGTATACGTCTCACTACACAGTTACACCCCTTTTTTCTTACTTTTAAAAAATAGGCCTATGTACTTTGGTTATGAAATATTTTCAAAATGGTTCATAGTGGCTGTGATTTCTTGCTGCAGATGAGTAGAGCAAAAGTTGGCATAGCATTAACTGCAATAAGACATCACTGGTGTTAAAAATGTGACTTTTATAGGATTTCAACGTATGCATGTATTTATGAGCATTTGAGGACTTCTTTTTTCAAAAAAGCTTAGGGTGTCACTGCACCCTCTTTAAAAAAAAACAAAGTGGTCAACCTACCAGTTATTGGGCATTTTTATGTGTGTATACATTCCTGCTATGAAAAAAATGGTTTTAAAATTTTTTTATGTGGATTTTTTTTTGTCAGTGAAATCCTAGACCTTATTTCATATAGAACAAAGAACAAACTTCAACTGTGTAGTGAGACCTATAAAGAAATATGTATATAGTATGTGATTATTTTTTTCTCATAGCTGCACTCCACGTGTCGTGTTTTTTCGCTATACCACGTGATCATGATACAACTGTAGCTGAAACAAAATGTGGGAAAGTTCGATGAATTCGAAATAATTCGGATAGTGCATTTGACGATGTTTATCTTGTTAGTTACAATGCAAACATACTTCGTCACCTATTGCTCAATTAAATGTGTTTCCAGTTGTTAACGAGCGTTGGGAACTGATCCACAAGTCGTAAATTGAAACATCCGTACCAACCTAAATAAGATCGAAATTAAGAGACATACATAGTAAAAATACAAGATCAATTAAGAATATAAATGTACGCTTTTACATTGACATTGTAATTTTTTCGAGTGTTAATATTGAAAGAAGATGTGTACTCGGAAAAATAGTCATAACACAAGCTTTACATTTACATTCATTCTTGTGTCGCTTTACTCCCTGAAATTACTTAAAAACGCCATAATAAAATTCGCTTAAGCAAAGCGAGAAGAAAAAATGTAAAATTGGGTAATGTAAGAATCGCAGTTTAATGCAATATATTAAGGGTGCAGGAGTAGAATAAGAGAAACGAAATCGAATAGACATAGACAGACATAGACATATTTTATTAAGTAATAAAGGCCTCCGGCCAAAAATACAACATGTAAATGCATCATATAGAGTGACTCAAATTGAATATTATACATTTATACAATATTACAGAATCATATCATGAATATTTATATTCAAAACAAAGTGAAACTATTTAAATACTGTATAAATTAATAATACAGTAGTTTACTCTTGTTAATATTTCTTTAAATCGGCAAATCTAGAATTTTTCTTTTCTTTTAAAAGCATTTAAAAGATATCTAGCAATACTGACAATGCTTTTCTCCTCTTTCAAGCTAAATATTATGTTATACATGTTAAGCGATCTATTTCTTAACCAATTAGTTTTGAAGAAAGTTTGTTTAAAATTTTTATACTCATTACATTCAAAGAAGAAGTGAAACTCATCTTCGACTACAGAAATATTATTTTTCATATATATAGGACAGAATCTTGAATTTTTATCTATTGATAAATGTCTTCCCTTCTCGATCCCTAAAGTATAGGTCGAACAACGAAAGTTTTACAACGTTTTTCTTAAAATATATGATAAATCAATGTCTAAGTATGATTCTGAATACAGATGAGATTTAAAATGTTTATAATGCAGCGATTTAGGAGAATCGTTTAGACCTGCGAGCCATCTTTGTAAAAATAGAAGTCTTTAATGCGGGTTTTAAATAACTGAATAAAATTTATGTCATTTCCAACATCTTGGGCAAGCCAAGCATATCCAAATCCATATGTAAAAAGTAATTCTCTAATATGACTAGCCCATGTTCTTCTGCCTGCTTCATCTATTTGTTTTAGCATTTTATAACATTGTTTAGGGTATCTATGGTTTTCCATACGTATAATTCTTAGCCAAAACTTTACACAGTTGGAAATGTAAGTTATACATAACGGTAATCTTCCGCATTCTCCTAGCGCTAGAATATCAGATGTATTTTGTGATAAATTACAATACTGTTTACAGAATTTGATTTGCACTTTTTCAATTTTTTCAACATACTTGTATCCCCAGATTTCAGAGCCATAACAAAGTATAGGTTTGACCATAGCATCAAATACTTTAAACATATCTACTGAATTTAGATGTCAAAATATATGTTGAAACTAAATATACAGGCAACAGACTTAATACCTTGCAATGCTAACATTTCTTGCGTTTTTGACCATAGCAATATAATTGACCATATAATTAATTTGTCTTTGAAGATGTACAACAGTATCTGAGAAACTTGACACATCATCAGCAAACATTAAGGCTGCTAACTCATTAATATCATCAGAAACAAATATACTACGATCACATTTAGAATGTAGAAATGTAACTAAATCATTTTTAAACATAGAAAAGATTATGGGGCTGGCCACACAGCCTTGCCTGGTTCCAATGTTACATGGGAAAAACTCAGTTAATCCATTATTAACCTTAACACATGATTTTAATTTGCTATACATAGACTGTAAAATTATTAAAAACTTTCCATCGACACATTTTTTTGTAAAAGCATTCCATAGTTTTTGGTGTTGAATACTATCAAATACTTTAGCAAAATCAACAAATATACAATAAAACATCCTTTTCTCTTAGAAAGATACTTTTGTCCTAAAGCCATTAAATTAAATATGTTCTCTATAGTGGTATATTTTTTCCTAAACCCTGCCTGTGACTCATCAATGACATCAAAAGAATATTTGTTTAGTAACTTAATAAGATAAGTGGAGGTTGCATGAAGTTTATGGGAGAAATGAATGAATCAAATGTCTATGATGGAATATAATACGATAAAAAAAGGTGAATAATTGTTTATTCTATATCATGAGATATGAAATCATGGAATCGAATATTTATACTGAAATGTTACATATGCATTAAGACAATCAAATGTGTATGCAGCAAGGTTTTAATTAGGACTTGAGGGAATATATGTTATACGTAGTAACTGACAAAATTAGTGTACAAAAGTAATGAATAGGGTGCTTTATAATAGAATTTCGAGGGTAGACTGAATATTAATACAGCTAAATATAATTGCGCAATTAAATGTTAAAGCATGATTTAGGTTATGGTTAATTAGGGAATCGAATGCTTAATGTTCATATTGAAACATGTAGCTATTGATAATTTTATCGTAGTGACTTACCGAAGACTTATATCAAATTTTGCATTGTCTTTAGTAACTCTTTGATTTAATGTCTGAATTAAAAAAGTTTGGTATCATCAAGGTAAAGCTGATAACATTCTTGATACTTAGTATTATCAGTTATTTCTAAACAAAATTTGTGTTCTGAATTTTAATTGTTACAAATTGAATTTAATTGTTTTTTATTAATTCAAGCAGGATTGTTTTCACAAAATAGGACTAAGGTAGTGTTTAATTGGTTGAATGAATATTTTATGTCGTTTTTATTTAATCAATGGTTAACAGGCAATCAATTAACCCAGGCACTGTTTCCTGTAAACCAATGGTCAAGTAACTTTTTCACTTGAATCAGAGATGACATTTGAATAACAGTGATATACAATGTCGTTTATCAACCGTCACAGAGACTGTGGTCGAGCGCTGATTCGAACTTGCTACCGACTTAATTTAATTGTTTTTTATTATTTCAAGCAGGATTGTTTTCACAAAATAGGACTAAGGTAGTGTTTAATTGGTTGAATGAATATTTAATGTCGTTTTTATTTAATCAATGGTTAACAGGCAATCAATTAACCCAGGCACTGTTTCCTGTAAACCAATGGTCAAGTAACTTTTTCACTTGAATCAGAGATGACATTTGAATAACAGTGATATACAATGTCGTTTATCAACCGTCACAGAGACTGTGGTCGAGCGCTGATTCGAACTTGCTACCGACTTAGCTAACTTGCTAACTAAGATAATAGTAGTTTGATAAAAAAATGTTTTAAACTACAAATTATAAGAATGCATATTTTACGTATGAAGATTAAGAAGTAAATTATGCAAAGCAGGCGAACATGTTACGACTCGGTGAAACAACCCATAATGTGCTTATAAATCATTCAGTAGAATTATATTATTATATATTTGTTTTACAAATAAATACACTTATTTATATCTGCAGTACACAGATTATGAAACCACTGACTTTATAAACATTTTATTATGGTTTTTGTTATACATAATGTGATTATCTACTATATTAATATCATTTGTGTAAAATATACATGTTTCTAGAATCCCAGAAATGGAGTAGTAAAATAAAATATGATGCACTTAAATCACGAACACATAGAAAATTTCAAATTGACAGTTTTTATGAATATGGATATGTTGATCAAGGAGTTAATATGTATAATTATAGAAATGTATTAATATGTACAGATACCCAATTTGATACTCCGTTATTGTGAAATTAGTATCTCCCTATATGAAACAATACAATTACTATGAGCTCACTGAATCTTCTTGAAAACATGTCAGCGTTTTTAAGTACAGAATTAGACTTTTAGTTCATATTTCGTGATTATAAATGCATTGCAGAATTTATAGTGTAATGTTAATACATGGTTTATTAAGACAGATTAGGAAATTGATGTTTCTACATTGTTTGTTGAATCAGATAGTTGAGGGAATCAAATATACAGTGATATACTAAGAAAAATGAGAGCCTTAATCTTACTTACTAGTACTGCAATAAAGACGAAAAATATTACCCCTGAAACTGTAGGTTCGAGTCCTTCGAATTATGGACATGGATGTTTCTATTATCACTGTAGTTTATTCTACATACTGTTAGTTGACTACATATCAAAATCAAAATTTTGCAACCATTGCACAATTGTAAATTATGCTTACTTAGCTATTTTATCACATTTCAGTTGAAATATGAGTCTTCATAGCGATGTTCATAGCGACAGGTGTATGAATAAAAACAAATCATTATCTCAAGCATGTTAACATACGTAACCCACGATGGGGTATATATAAAGATATAATTTTTATTTGATAGCTTCATCGTTTCAATTTTATCAAATCACGAAAAGGCTACCACCAGTATACCTACTTGTAATATTTTAGTAAACAAATATGTATTTTAAAGTATGTGCTTATTTTTATCTTATAGCCATACTCCAAGTGTCATGTATTCTCACCACACCGAAAAATCACAACAAAACTGTGGCTGAAACATCATGTGGGAAAGTTCGAGGAGTTTGGAATGAATCGGATAGTGCGTTTTCATTCCGAGGTATTCCGTATGCAAGTCCGCCTGTTGGAACCTTAAGATGGCGACCAACCGTTCCGTTAAACCCCATTAACAACAACTGCTGGAGTGGCATTCTAGATGCAACAACGTTCGGAGACCAATGTTTTCAGCTGGTTCATTCGCAGCATGTTGGGAACGAGGACTGTTTGTATCTGAACGTCTGGACACCAACGTTAAGTAATTCCGCTCGGTTACCTGTGATGTTTTGGTTGCATGGTGGATCTCTTCTGAACGGAAATGGAAACCAGCACGACATTGGATATGCCCCAACGACAAAACTGGTAAACGAAACAAACATGGTATATGTAAGTGTAAATTATCGATTACAAGCGTTCGGTTTCATGGCACTAGATTGGCTAAAGAATGGATCTCCTACGAATACGTCTGGAAATTATGGTCTTATGGATATGATTGAAGGTCTTAAATGGATTCAAAACAACATCCACAATTTTGGCGGAGACCCAAATCAGGTTAGATTAATAATTAGATATTTTCAAGTAGATTTAATTGTCATCGTTATTACATGATTCTAAAATTTTAAGATTAAACCTTTTTCTGTCAGTTTCTACTAATGTTCTAATTATTTACGCTTTTTATCAATATCGGTATGATTTGTATGTTTACATGTAAGATTTATTTCTGAATTTGGATAATTTCCCTTTTTAGCATTATAGGAGCAATTCCTGACATGGGTTACCTCGACGGTCAGTATTGTGATTGAGAAAACATCGATTTCCTTTGTAGTTTACTTGTGAATGAAAATGAACGATAACATGTGGGATTTTATGTAATAGCTTAAACCATACACTTAGACCTAAATCACTCATTTGTCTTCTATATATCTGTAAAGGTGACAGTATTTGGACAAAGTTCTGGAGGATCTGCAATAGTTGCTCTTCTGGCGTCACCGCTTTGCCAAGGGCTGTTTCACAAAGCCTGGATGTTGAGTGCTTCTCCGATCCTTAATAAAACAGCGTCGGATGCATTTAAAGACAATGAAGTGTTTATTAATAGGACAGGTTGTCAAGACGTAGATTGTTTGTACAACCTGACCTCGTCTGAGGTCACTGACAGTGTACCCTGGAATGTATATCCGTACTGGGCCATGGCTGACCAAAACGACCTCCCGAACATGGGACGATTTGATGGCGCACTGCTGATTGTTGATGGTAAGTTTTAGTTTTATACATTATATATTTTTATTTAAGTTTTATGCGAAACAAAAACACAAAATTAATAAATGACGATCACATCATGTCAAATTGAGAAGTTGATTTTTTTCAAGTTGGATTTAAAATGTGTTTCGTATTCAAAAATTAAAAACATCATGGTTCTTATATATAATAATCGTTAAAAAATGTTTGCACCGAGGAAGAAAGAATGCCGCTGAAAGCTCGACAAAACTTTACGTCATCAATATAAATGCAAAGGTATAATTGGGAACGGAAAATGTCAGTAAGGAACGTTGTATTGCACCGTAGAAATCCTGAAAATTGGTGTTTATGTAAGTCATGTGATAAAAAACTGTTTGAGGGCGTTAGGAGATGTTAGAGTATATACATAACATATTCTTTTGAGGGGGCTAATGAAAATTGTTAATCAGAGATAAATAGTGTTGACCGAGGTATCGCCGATGTCAATATTATTTTTCAAATTTGATAAGGTTGTCAACATTTCTCGTCTGACAGATAAAAATGGTCAAGACCTTGTCAGGTAAACACTAAAACTGGATGAACATTTTACGATACGGATGTTTCAACAAGTTTAAACTACGGCTTGTTGTGTGAACCGTATGCACATCAAAATCGCGCATGAATTATTCTATGTCAGTAAATATAAACCGGCCATAAATAAAAATTATTGATGGAACGTGTTTGAGAAATTGAGCTTAGATAACTAATAATGGGTATAATATATCTAGATATCCCTCATGAACAGAATAATCAAACGTCGTTTGCTAGTTCATTTTCTAACAAGAGTCTAATGCTTCCCTGGGTTATTATTTGAAATACATGTACTATACATTTGTGTTCTAAATATACATCTCATATAACTAAAATAGGCTTTACACGAGAAAATTCAACTTAAAGGCGATGATAAAAGATATTATTGAATTCATATTAAGCACTTTAATCGTTTATATCCTCTTTCAGAGTTATTTAGCAAATACGTTAATTAAGGCAATGTATCAAATTATAACATCGTTTTATAGTTACAACACAAACAGAACATTCCGAAAAGTAGTTTAACTACAATATTTCGCTTATAGTGTACTTTAACTAGGTATAATATATATTTACAGGTTACGTATTAGAAGAAGCTCCATTCGATGCCTGGGTACATGGTAAATGCGTTGATGTCCCCGTACTTATTGGTAAGATTAGTGAGGAAAAATACTATCACTCCACTAATTTAATTCAGTTTCAAGTTATATTGAAATTTTGCATAGATTCATCAAATTCCGTAAGAATATTTATCAAAATAAAAATGTTTACACATCACAAATATGAATATAATACAAAAAAAGTTTAATTAAATGCTATAAGTTTTAGCAACTATGATACTACATGTATATGCATACTTTTTGGTACGGGAACATAATTTATAGAGTGATTATGGATGAAAAGAATGACAAAAGAAAACGATATTTAGATATGACTCATTATTTTATTGTTATTCGACTGAGTGTCATGTATGTAAAATTACATTAAAGTATCTGAAAATACATGTAATTTTCTAGAAATATTACAACTAATATAATTATGCAAATCTAATTTCTCAAACTTTGTCAAAAAAGCTGACGGATCGTTCATGCTTAACAGTTCGCTGGCTGTAATGTTTGATTTAATATTAATATTTATAGGCACAACTGCACAGGAAACCGAGATACACCCGTTACCACACGATGTTTACAAATGGACATGGGGTTCTGGGATGTATGAGAACTACGTTAAGCAGATTTTGGGGAATTTCAGTGACGTCATCGCTGAAACAGCACTAAAACTTTACCCACAGGGCTTTAAGACACCAGAATACCAGCTAACAACAATGACAAGCGATGCAAGAATGACGTGCGCAAACGACTACTTGAGTCTCATTGCTGCGACATCGTTTAAATCGCCAATATTCCGCTACGTGACGACATATTGTCCTTCGAGGACAACTACTTTTCCTTTCGGAATCAATTATCCAGCTCGGTATTCATTCCATGGCATTGATATATTTGCGTTTTTCGGTACGATGGACTATTTGCTCCCGTCACCTTCTTCCTCAGACAAACGCTGGGAGGATAGTGTCCGAAGAGACGTTATTTCTTTTGTGGAAAATGGTCGCCCGAACAACCACTTTTGGAAACCGTTCCCGTCGTCAGCGGCTTTATTATCCGATATCACAAATATAACTTCTGCGTATCATGTGAAAGAATGCGAGTTCTGGATGGCAAATGGTTTCTTTTCGTATGCTTGGATTAATTGACACGTGGTCACATACTACACGACAATGTTTATTAACTGTATTATCCTATAGTCGGCATGGCATTGTATAATGAATAACAGGAAATGTCCAATTGTCTTCTGCCAAATGTGTATACTATCTAAGACAATGCATAGTTCCTTTAAAGAAAATGGTATTGAATTATTAATTTAAAATTTTAAACCTTTTTTTTAAACATTAATTCAAGTCTTTAATCGATGATAAACATTATATATTTTTATATAAAAAGACATCGTGTGGATTTGATGATGTTTATCTTGTTAGTTACAAACATACTTCCTCCACCTATTGCTCAATCAAATGTATTTCCAGTTGTTAACGAGCGGTGGGAACTGATCAACAAGTCGTAACTGGATACATCCATACCAACCTAAATAAGATCGAAAATAAGATATATACTTAGTAAAAACATAAGATCAATTAAGAATATAAATGTACGCTTTTACATTGACATTGTACTTTTATCCGAGTGTGACTATTGAAAGAAGATGTATACTCGGAAAAATAGTCATAACACAAGCTTAACATTTACATTAATTTCATTCTTGTGTTGCTTTACTCCCTGAAGTTACTTAAAAACGCTATAATAAAATTCGCTAAAGCAAAGCGAGAAGAAAATGATAAATTGGTTAATGTAAGAATCGCAATTTAATGCAATATATTAAGGGTGCAGGAATAGAATAAAAGAAACTAAATCGTACATTTGTTTAGTAACTTAATAAGATAAGTGGAGGTTGCATGAAGTTTATGGGAGAAATGAAGGAATTAAATGTCTATGATGGAATAAAATACGATAAAAAAGGTGATTGATTGTTTATTCTTTATCATTAGATACGAAATCATGGAATCGAATATTTATACTGAAATGTTACATATGAATTAAGACAATCAAATGTGTATGCAGCAGGGTTTAATTAGGGACTGAGGGATTTAATGTTATACGTAGTAATTGACAAAATTAGAAGTAATGAATAGGGTGCTTTATAATAGAATTTCGAGAATAGACTGAATATTTATACAGCTAAATATTATTACGCAATTAAATGTTAAAGCATGATTTAGGTAATGGTTATTTAGGGAATCAAATTTTTAATGTTCATATTGAAATACAATAACAGTAAGAACTATATATACACTGAAACTAACAAAATATGAGCTGAATCAAAGCTGACATGTTATTACAATGCAAAAACTACATGGTGATTGGGCTACTGAAATTATTGACAGGTATTAAGTTTGTCTTATATCACCGTAATCAGTATTAGAATACACCCCAATAGAGTTTTACAAATACTTGCACGATAGTGAGAGTGATAAGCATATTTTCGTCTACTGAAACACGTAGCTATTGATAATTTTATCGTAGTAACTTACCGAAGACTTATATCAAACTTCGCATTGTCTTTAGTAACTCTTTGATTTAATGTCTGAATTAAAAAAAGTTTGGTATCATCAAGGTTAAGCTATAAAATTCTTGATAATTTCAGTATTATCAGTTATTTCTATTTTTTCTTTGTTCTGAATTGAAAGTGATACAAATTGAATTTAGTTTTTTTTTTTATTAATTCAAGATGGCATTTTTTCACGGTAGTGTTTGATTGGTTGAATGAATATTTAATGTCGTTTTTCATTTAATCATGGGTAAACAGGCAATAAATTAACCCAGGCACTGTTTCCTGAGATCCTGGAAGGTAAACCAATGGTCAAGTAACTTTTTCACTTGAATCAGAGGTGACATTTGAATAACAATGATATACAATGTCCTTTATCAACCATCACAGAGACTGTAGTCGAGCGCTGATTCGAACATGCTACCGACTTAGCTAACAGGCTAACTAAGGTAGTTTGATAAAAAAACTGTTTTAAGCTACAAATTATAAGAATACATATTTTACGTACGAAGATTAAGAAGTAAAATTATGCAAAGCAGGCGAACATGTTACGACTCGGTGAAACAACCCATTATGTGCTTATAAATCATTCAGTAGAATTATAGAAGACGACAATAGATTTAAATAATCTACCTTAATTTACAAATAAAGACATTTTTTAATATCTGCAGTACACAGATTATAAAACCATAGCCTTTATAAACATTCTATTATGGATTTTGTAATCAATAAAGTGATTATCTATATTAATATCATTTGTGTAAAATATAAATGTTTCTAAAATCCTCAGAAATGGAGGAATTAAATAAAATATAATGCACTTAAATAACAAAAACATTCAAATTCAAAATTTACAGTATTAATGAATATGGATATGTTGATCAATTTAAACTAAGAGAATTAACAGGAATAAATATGTATAATTATAGAAATGTTTTAATATGTACAGATACCCAATTTGATACTCCGTTATTGTGAAAGTATTATCTCCCTTTATGAAATAATACAATTACTATGAGCTCACTGAATTTTCTTGAAAACATGTCAGCGTTTTTAAGTACAGAATTAGACTTTTAGTCCATATTTCGTGATTATAAATGCATTGCAAAGATTATAATGTAATGTTAATACATGGTTTATTAAGACAAATTAGGAAATTGATGTTTCTACATTGTTTGTTGAATCAAATAGTTGAGGGAATCAAATATACAGTGATATACTAAGAAAAATGAGAGCATTAATCTTACTTAATAGTACTGCAAGAAAGACGAAAAAGTATACCCCTAAAACTGTAGGTTCGAGTCCCATTCGCTCCGAATGTACTTGCGGACGGACGGACGGTGGTTCTATGAGGTCTTCATTCACCTGTAAAATAAGATGTGCCATATGTAACCTGAAATGTGTTGAAAATGGCGTTAAACTCCATTCAAAATAAAATTGTTACATATTAACATAGTATTACAGACTTACCTTGGTTATAATTTAATAGACATAATTAGGGACAAGGATTTTTCTTTTATCACTGTATTTTATTCTACATACTGTAGCTTGACAACCGAGTATTATGTGTCAGCATAGTTTGTTATGATTAATATTTTTTTTTACAAATGACACACATATATGTGTTTAATAATTTAAGTTTGATATTTTTTATGGGTACATGTTTACAGCTAAATAAAAATAAGTAATTCGCTAACTAGATATTAAAAATCAAATTTTGCAAACTCTGCTAAACTGTAAATTATGCTAACTTAGCTATTTTGTCACTTTTTAGTTGAAATATGAGTCATCATAGCGATGTTCATAGCGACAGGTGTATGAATAAAAACAAAATCATTATCTCAAGCATGTTAACATACGTAACTTACGATGGTGTATAGATAAAGACATTATTTTTATTTGATAGCTTCATCGTTTCAATTTTATCAAATCACGAAAAGGCCACCACCAGTATACCTGCTGGTAATATTTTAGTAAAGAAATATGTATTTTATAGTATGTGCTTATTTTTATCTAATAGCCATACTCCAAATGTCATGTTTTCTCACCACACCGGAAAATCACAACAAAATTATGGCTGAAACATCATGTGGGAAAGTTCGAGGAGTTTGGAATGAATCGGATAGTGCGTTTTCATTCCGAGGTATTCCGTATGCAAGTCCGCCTGTTGGAACCTTAAGATGGCGACCAACCGTTCCGATAAACCCCATTAACAACAACTGCTGGAGTGGCATTCTAGATGCGACAACGTTCGGAGAGCAATGTTTTCAACTGGTTGATTCGCAGCATGTTGGGAACGAGGACTGTTTGTTTCTGAACGTATGGACACCAACCTTAAGTAATTCTGCTCGGTTACATGTGATGTTTTGGTTGCATGGTGGATATCTTCTGAACGGGAATGGAAACCAGCACGACATTGGATATGCCCCAACGACAAAGTTGGTAAACGAAACAAACATGGTATATGTAAGTGTAAATTATCGATTACAAGCGTTCGGTTTCATGGCATTAGATTGGCTAAAGGATGGATCTCCTACGAATACGTCCGGGAATTATGGACTTATGGACATGATTGAAGGTCTTAAATGGATTCAAAACAACATCCACAATTTTGGTGGAGACCCAAATCAGGTAAAACTAATCATTATATATGTTATCATATCAGGTAAATAAATAGATTTAAGTAGATTAAATTGTCATCGTTATTTACATGATTTTAAAGTTTTAAGATTTAATTTTTCTATCAGTTTCTAATAATTGACGCTTTTGGTCAATATCGGTATGATTTCTGAATTTGGATAATTTTCCCTTTATAACAATAGAGGAGCAATTCCTTACATGGGTTACCACGACGGTCAGTATTGTAATTGAGGAAACATCGGTTTCTCTTGTATTTTACTTGTGAATGAAAATGAACGATAACATGTGGGAAGTTATGAAATGACTTTAACCATACACTTAAGATCTAAATCCCTCATTTGTCTTATATGTATATCTGTAAAGGTGACAGTATTTGGACAAAGTTCTGGAGGATCTGCAATAGTTGCTCTTCTGTCGTCACCGCTTTGCCAAGGGCTGTTTCACAAAGCTTGGATGTTGAGTGCTTCTCCGATCCTTAATAAAACAGCGTCGGATGCATTTAAAGACAATGAAGTGTTTATCAATAGGACAGGTTGTCAAGACGTAGATTGTTTGTATAACCTGACCTCGTCTGAAGTTACTGACAGTGTACCCTGGAATGTATATCCGTACTGGGCTATGGATGACCAAAACGACCTCCCGAACATTGGGCGATTTGATGGCGCACTGCTGATTGTTGATGGTAAGTTTTAGTTTTATACATTATATATTTTTATTTAAGTTTTATGCGAAACGAAAACACAAAAAAAATAACGATCACATTATGTCAAATTGAAAAGTTAATTTTTTTCAAGTTGGATTTAAATTTAAACTTGCAAATAAAATATGTTTCGTATTCAAAAATTAAAAACACACATAGTTCTTATATATATTAATCGTTAAAAATGTTTGCACCGAGGAAGAAAGAATGCCGATGAAAGCTCGACAAAACTTTACGTCATCAATATAAATGCAAAGGTATAATTGGGAACGGAAAATGTCAGTAAGGAACGTTGTATTGCACCGTAGAAATCCTAAAATTTGGTGTAGTGTTGATATTACTCGAGGGTGTTAGGAAATGTTACAATATAAAATATCATATTCTTTTGAGGGGGACTAATGAATTTGTTAATCTGAGATAAATAGTGTTGACCGAGGCATCGCCGATGTCAATATTATTTTTCAAATTCGATAAGGTTGTCAACATTTCTCGTCTGACAGATAAAAATGGTCGAGACCTTGTCAGATAAACACTAAAACTGGATGAGCGTTTTACGATACGGATGTTTTAACAAGTTTAAACTACGGCTTGTTGTGTGAACCGTATGCACATAAAAATCGCGCATGTATTATTCTATATCAGTTAATATAACCGGCCATAAATAAAAAATATTGATGGAGCGCGTTTGAGAAATTGAACTTAGATAATTAATAAGGGGTATAATCTATATAGATATCCCTCATGAACAAAATAATCAAACGCCGTTTGCTAGTTCATTTTCTTACAAAAGTCTAATGCTTCCCTGGGTTATTATTAGAAATACATATACTATACATTTGTGTTCTAAATATACATCTCATATAACTAAAATAGGCTTTACACGAGAAAATTCAACTTAAAGGCGATGATAAAAGATATTATTGGATTCATTTTAAGAACTTTAATCGTTTATATCCTCTTTCAGACTTATTTAGCAAATACGTTAATCAAGGCAATGTATCAAATTATAACATAGTTTTATAGTTACAACACAAACAGAACATTCCGAAAAGTAGTTTAACTACAATATTTCACTAATAGTGTACTTTAACTAGGTATAATATATATTAACAGGTTACGTATTAGAAGAAGCTCCATTCGATGCCTGGGTACATGGTAAATGCGTTGATGTCCCCGTACTTATTGGTAAGATTAGTGAGGAAAAATATTATCACTCCACTAATTTAATTCAGTTTCAAGTTATATTGAAATTTTACATAGATTCATCAAATATCTATTAGAATAAAAATGTTTACACGTCACAAATATGAATATAATACAAAAAAAGTTTAATTAAATGCTATAAGTTTTAGCAACTATGATACTACATGTATATGCATATTTTTTGGTACGGGAACATAATTTATAAAGTGATTATGGATGAAAAGAATGACAAAAGAAAAAGATATTTAGATATGACTCATTATTTTATTGTTATTCGACTGAGTGTCATGTATGTAAAATTACATTAAAGTATCTAAAAATACATGTAATTTTCTAGAAATAATACAACTATTATAATTATGCGAATCTACTTTCTCAAACTTTGTCGAAAAAGCTGACGGATCGTTCATGCTTAACAGTTCGCTGGCTGTAATGTTTGATTTAATATTAATATTTATAGGCACAACTGCACAGGAAACCGAGTTAAACCCGGTTCCACCGGATGTTTACAAATGGACATGGGATTCTGGGATGTATGAGAACTACGTTAAGCAGATTTTGGGGAATTTCAGTGACGTCATCGCTGAAACAGCTCTAAAACTTTACCCACATGGCTTTAAGACACCAGAATACCAGCTAACAACAATGACAAGCGATGCAAGAATGACGTGCGCAAACGACTACTTGAGTCTCATTGCTGCGACATCGTTTAAATCGCCGATATTCCGCTACGTGACGACATATTGTCCTTCGAGGACAACTACTTTTCCTTTCGGAATCAATTATCCAGCTCGGTATTCATTCCATGGCATTGATATATTTGCGTTTTTCGGTACGATGGACTATTTGCTCCCGTCACCTTCTTCCTCAGACAAACGCTGGGAAGATAGTGTCCGAAGAGACGTAATTTCTTTTGTGGAAAATGGTCACCCGGACAACCCCTTTTGACAACCGTTCCCGTCGACAGCGGCTTTATTATCCGATATCACAAATATAACTTCTGCCTATCATGTGACAGAATGCGAGTTCTGGATGGCAAATGGTTTCTTTTCGTATGCTTGGATTAATTGACACCTGGTCACATACTACACGATAATGTTGATTAACTGTATTATCCTATAGTCGGCATGGCATTGTATAATGAATAACAGGAAATGTCCAATTGTCATCTGACAAATGTGTATACTAATTAAGACAATGCATATTTCCTTAAAAGAATTAGGTATTGAATTATTAATTTATAATTTTAAACCTTTTTTTTAAACATTAATTCATGTCTTTAATCGATTATAAACATTATAATTTTTTTTAAATAAAAAAGACATCCTTTGGATTTGATGATGTTTATCTTGTTAGTTACAATGCAAACATACTTCCCCCACCTATTGCTCAATCAAATGTATTTCCAGTTGTTAACGAGCGGTGGGAACTGACCAACAAGTCGTTAATGGATACATCCATACCAACCTAGATAAGATCAAAATTAAGATACATACTTAGCAAAAACATAAGATCAATTAGGAATATAAATGTACGCTTTTACATTGACATTGTACTTTTATCCGAGTGTGAATATTGAAAGAAGATGTATACTCGGAAAAATAGCCGTAACACAAGCTTTACATTTACATTCATTCTTGTGTCGCTTTACTCCCTGATGTTACTTAAAAACGCCATAATAAAATATGCTAAAGCAAAGTGAAAAGAAAATGGTGAATTTTGTAATGTAAGTAACGCAATTTAATGCAATAAATTAAGGGTGCAGGAATAGAATAAAAGAAACGAAATCGAATATTTGTTTAGTAACTTAATAAGATAAGTGGAGATTGCATGAAGTTTATCGGAGAAATGAAGGAATCAAATGTCTATGATGGAATATAATACGATAAAAAAAGGTGATTGATTGTTTATTCTATATCATTAGATACGAAATCATGGAATCGAATATTTATACTGAAATGTTACATATGAATTAAGACAATCAAATGTGTATGCAGCAGGGTTTTAATAAGGAACTGAAGGAATAAATGTTATACGTAGTAATTGACAAAATTAGAAGTAATAAATAAGGTGCTTTATAATAGAATTTCGAGGATAGACTGAATATTTATACAGCTAAATATAATTACGCAATTAAATGTTAAAGCATGATCTAGGTTATGGTTACTTAGGGAATCGAATGTTTAATGCTCATATTGAAATACCATAACACTAAGAACTATACATACACTGAAAATAACAAAACATGTACTGAATCAAAGCTGACATGTTATTACAATGCACCGGCTACATGGTGATTGGGGTAAATAAATTATAGACAGGTATTATGTTCGTCTTATATGACCGTAATCAGTATTAGAATACACCCAAATAGAGTTTTACAAATTCTTGCACGATAGTGAGAGTGATCAGCATCTTTTCGTCTACTGAAACACGTAGCTATCAATTATTTGATCGTAGTGACTTACCGAAGACTTATATCAAATTTCGCATTGTCTTTAGTAACTTTTTGACTTAATGTTTGAATTAAAAAAGCTGATACAATTTTTGATAGTTTCAGTATTATCAGTTATTTCTTCTTTTTTTTTAGGTGGAATTTAAATTGTTACAAATTGAATTGAATTGTTTTTTTATTATTAATTCAAGTAGGCATTTGTTTCACAAAATAGGACTAAGGTAGTGTTAGATTTGTTGAATGAATACTTAATGTCGTTTTTATTTAATCAATGGTTAAGAGTCGATCAATTAACCCAGGCACTGTTTCCTGAGATCCTGGAAGGTAAACCAATGGTCAAGTAACTTTTTCATTTGAATCAGAGGTGACATTTGAATAACAATGATATACAATGTCTTTTATCAACCATCACAGAGACTGTGGTCGAGTACTGATTCGAACTTGCTACCGACTTAGCTAACTGGCTAACTATGGTATTATAGTAGTTTGATAAAAAAATGTTTTAAAATACAACTTATAAGAATACGTGTTTTATGTATGAAGATTAAGAAGTAAATTATGCAAAGCAGGCGAACATGTTACGACTCGTTGAAACAACCAATAATGTACTTATAAATCATTCAGTAGAATTATAGAAGACGAAAATAGATTAAAATACTTTACTTTAATTTATAAATAAATACAATTATTTATATCTGCAGTACACAAATTATAAAACCATAGACTTTATAAACATTCTATTATGGATTTTTGTAATCCATAGTGTTATAACCTATATTAATATCATTTGTGTAAAATATAAATGTTTCTAAAATCATCAGAAATGTAGGAATAAAATAAAATATTATACACTTAAATCACGAAAACCTAGCAAATTCCAAATTTACAGTATTTATAAATATGTTGATTAATTTAAACTAGTATAATGAGCAGGAGTAAATATGTATAACTATATGTATAGATACCCAATTTGAAACTCCATTGTTGTGAAATTAGCATCTCCCTTTATGAAACAATACAATTACTATGAGTTCACTGAATCTTCTTGAACAAATGTCAGCGTTTATAAGTACAGATTTAGACTTTTAGTCCATATTTTGCGATTATAAATGCATTGCAGAGTTTATATTGTAATGTTAATACATCATTTATTTAAGACAGATTAGGAAATTGATGTTTCTATATTGTTTGTTGAATCAGATGGTTGAGGGAATCAAATATTCAGTGATATACTAAGAAAAATGAGAGCATAAATCTTACTTACTAGTACTGCAAGAAAGACGAAAAATATTACCCCTAAAACTCTTGGTTCGAGTCCCACTCGCTCCAAAGTATTTACGCGAGATAGTTTGCAAGGTATTTGCGGACGGACGGTGCTTCTTCTCAGATTCATTCTGAGGTCTCCCTTCACCAGTAAAATAAGATACATGTATGTCTTCTATAACCTGAAACGTGTTGAAAATTGCGTTAAACTCCATTCAAAATAAAATTGTTACATATTTACATACAGCTATACCATGGCTATAATTTAATGGACATAATTATGGATACGGATGTTTCTTTGATCACTTTTACAGTAGTTTATTCTACATACTGTTACTTGACAACCGAGTGTGCAAGACTATATAATGTGTCAGTATAGTTTGTTATGATTAATATTTTTTATCAAATGACCCACATATTTGAGTTGAATACGTAAAGTTTGATATTTTTATGGGTATATGTTAACAGCTGAGTAAATATAACTAATACGCTAACTAGATATCAAAAGCAATTTTTTGCAAACTTTGCTAATTTCTATATAATGCTTACTCAGCTATTTTGTAACCCCTTAGTTGAACTACGAGTCTTCATAGCGATGTTCATAGCGACAGGTATATGAATAAAAACAAAATCATTATCTCAAGCATGTTAACATACGTAACTCACGATGGTGTATATATAAAGACATGATTTTAATTTGATAGGTTCTTCATTTCAATTTTATCAAATCACGAAAAGGCTACCACCAGTATACCTGCTGGTAATATTTTAGTAAAGAAATATGTATTTTATAGTATGTGCTTATTTTTATCTAATAGCCATACTCCAAGTGTCATGTTTTCTAACCACACCGGATAATCACAACAAAACTGTGGTTGAAACATCATGTGGGAAAGTTCGAGGAGTTTGGAATGAATCGGATAGTGCGTTTTCATTCCGAGGTATTCCGTATGCAAGTCCGCCTGTAGGAACCTTAAGATGGAGACCAACCGTTCCGTTAAACCCCATTAACAACAACTGCTGGAGTGGCATTCTAGATGCAACAACGTTCGGAGAGCAATGTTTTCAATTAGTTGATTCGCAGCATGTTGGGAACGAGAACTGTTTGTTTCTGAACGTATGGACACCAACCTTAAGTAATTCCGCTCGGTTACCTGTGATGTTTTGGTTGCATGGTGGATCTCTTCTGAACGGAAATGGAAACCAGCACGACATTGGATATGCCCCAACGACAAAACTGGTAAACGAAACAAACACGGTATATGTCAGTGTAAATTATCGATTACAAGCGTTCGGTTTCATGGCATTAGATTGGCTAAAGGATGGATCTCCTACGAATACATCTGGGAATTATGGTCTTATGGACATGATTGAAGGTCTTAAATGGATTCAAAACAACATCCACAATTTTGGTGGAGATCCGAACCAGGTATATAAGACTTACCATTAAATATGTTATACCAGGTGAATAAATGTACATTAAATTTCGCTCGTTTTAGCATGGTTTTAAAGTGTTAAGGTCTCTCTTACCAATTTACGGTAACAAGATTATTGCGCCCAAGAAATTAAAGCGTGTAAATCGGTTGGGCATTATTTTGATTGAAATTGCTTGAAATGGTCATATTTCCTTGTACATATTGGAACACTGGAACATTTTCACGAGTTCTGCAAAGTTTTGATGACATTGGGTCCTGTTGGTTGAAGTTCTAACAGTTTAAAGATGTGTAGTAATACACTGCAACAAATGGGCAGAATTGCCAGTAATAAAGGGGTGTCATAAATTCATCGAAATTGTTAAAACGCAATCTGGTCAGCCCCATGTTTTTCCTGCATATATGTACTAGCAAAGGTCTTTCAATGGAAACTAGGCACTTTTAAAACCATTGGCAATGTGGTCAGTGTTACAGAAATGCATGTCTCTATATGAAGTACATTACAAATTTATTGGTGTGTGAAAGCATTAAACATTTTTACAATATGTTTGTTACAATAACGCCTTTGGCTCATTTGGGTATAATTTATATTTTAACATTATTGGAGCGAATCTTTATATGGATCACTACGACGCCCTGTATTATAATTGAGAAAACATCTGTATTTAATGCACTACGGAGAAATATAAATGAATGATATTTTATAGGAAATTATATCATTATACCTAAACCACATACTTACATCTAAATCACTTATTTGTCTGATATATATTTATAAAGGTGACAGTATTTGGACAAAGTGCTGGAGGAACTGCAATTTTTGCCCTTCTGGGGTCACCGCTTTGCCAAGGGCTGTTTCATAAAGCCTGGATGATGAGTGCTTCTCCGATCCTTAATAAAACAGCGTCAGACGCATTCAAAGACAATGAAGTGTTTATTAATAGGACAGGTTGTCAAGACGTAGATTGTTTGTACAACCTGTCCTCGTCTGAGGTCACCGACAGTGTACCCTGGAATGTATATCCGTACTGGGCCATGGATGACCTAAGGGGCCTCCCGATCATGGGACGATTTGATGGTGCCTTACTGATTGTTGATGGTTCGTGCATTGTTTAAAAATAACTTTATGCTTAATAAATGTATGCGGATTATTACTGTACTAATTTGATACGGTTACGAGTGTCATCTCGGGTTAAAATGTCAGATCGCATTGAGATAAACTGATCTTACATTTTGTCAGCTGTATAAAGCTCATTATATGTCTTTATTGTTTAGTATTATTGGAAACAAACCACAAAATTGACAAACAAATCCAACATCATTAGAAATTAGTCGGTAGTTTTATTCAACTTTCAAAAGAAAAAATGCTTTGTAATCAAACTTACTCACCATAACACAGTGTGACGCCATAGATTATAATGTACATGGTAAACATAAAACGTCAGTATATGATACCGAACGTCACGTAGAATTGCTGCGTATCCATATGTTTATGTCTAATATTTTATGGAACTTTACATTTAAAACTCTTCTAGAGAGCAAGGGGTTGTGTCCTATGCTGATCAATTATTTGAAATGCATGTACAATACATGTTTACATGTGAACTATCCTTCTCAGATAACTACAATAGTTAATAGCAGAAAAAGAATTAAGTTTTTAAAGTCACATTAAGCACCTCCATCGCTACAAATGCCCTAATCAATGTAACATATCAATTTATAAACACATGTTTATAATTACAACACAAACAAAACATTTCGAATAGCACTTTTGATAGTTCGCTTCTTAAATCATTGATATATATTATAAGAACTTATAATTTATATTTACAGGCTATGTATTGAAAGAAGCTCCGCTTGACGCCTGGGTACATGGACATGGCGTCGATGTTCCTCTACTTATTGGTAAGAATATTGATGAAAATGATAACCAAACAATATTTTAGTTTAAAATCGGGGATTCACTGTATCTAAAACCAACCGGTAACCAATAACCGCAAATATGGGAGGGAATGTGTGGCTAAACTACTGGCCTACTTTCTCTTATCTTAATACTTGTAAATATAAACATGTGGCTCGGAAAACTACTACTGCTTTACAACAGATAAGATGAATGGTCAGTGTATGTAACAATCAACATTCTTGTAATGAATAGATACTGATTGTTTAGTGCAACTTGATTAAATCAATTGAATGGAATACATTGTACCACTTTTGAAATTTTTAAAAAAACACTTGGGCTTTGCTTCAAGTGGGTACAGATAATTCAATGTAAGTGGCCATTTTTCAGTGATGCTGGCTTTTATACATGTAACAAATATAAATACAAAATATATCAATACATATACGAGTACAAATATAAGACAATAAATGGTTGAATTAACTGCTACATTATGCAAATATGATTGAACATGATCAGTTTAACTAGCAAATACTTCTATATCTTGATTCGGGAACACATTATTTTATAGAGTGATTATGGATGGAACATGACAAAAGAAGACTGACGATATTTAGATATGACTCAACATATAATTGTCGTGCGATTGTTATGGTAATCTAAGATTATTCAAAGGTATCTGAAAACACTTGTCTTAATTTATAGTCATTAAACAACTATCTAATAAATGCATTTCTACTTTCTTAAACTTTGTCGAAAGTGCTGACGGATCATTCATTCTAAATATTCACGTGCTGGTTGTAATGTTTGCTTTTTTATAGTATATATAACTATTTATAGGCACAACAGCACAAGAAACCGAGTTATATCCGTTACCATTGGATGTTAACAAATGGACTTGGGATTCTGGAATGTATGAGGTCTACGTTAAGCAGATTTTGGGAAAATTCAGTGACATCATCGCGGAAACAGCTATGAAATTGTACCAATCTGGCGTTGAGACACCAGAATACCAACTGGCTACGATGACCAGCGATGCAAGGGTGACGTGTGCAACCGACTATTTGAGTCTCATTGCTGCAACATCGTTTAAATCGCCGATATTCCGCTACGTGGCGACATATTGTCCTTCGACAGCAACTACTCTTCCTTTCGGAGTCAATTATCCAGCTCGGTATTCATTCCATGGGATTGATGTGTTTGCGTTTTTCGGAACGATGGACCATATGCTCCCGTTAACCTCTGCTACAGACAAACAGTGGAAAGAAAATGTCCGGAGAGACGTTATTTCTTTTGTAAAAAATGGCCATCTGAGCAACCCCTCTTGGCAACCATTCCCGTCGTCCACTGCTTTATTATCAGATATCACAAATATAACTTCTGCATATCACGTGGCAGAATGCGAGTTCTGGATGACAAATGGGTTCTTTTCGTATGCTTGGAGAAATTGATATGTTTTCAGATATTGCAATAAATGTAAGATTCTGTAAAGCTATTTCTTTTGTTTTTAATTAACTAACTTTTTATGTTCTGCATTTTATTTATATTGAATTTTAACAAATGCCAGACAATTTAACAGAAACAAAGTGTATGTCGCAACTCCCTGCCTTTAATAAAATTCTTTTCTTTGAAATATTGTTCCGAAACCTTTATTAAAATATCTTACCAATTCTAATTCAAATATATATGGTATTTCATAAAGATACGTTGAAATTCTTGTTAAAGTATATATTTCATTTTTCAAGTATATACAATGAAAACACACGTACCATACATTTACTACGCTCCATCATTGTTTGTGCACGTATGGATATTTTTGGCTAGTGCTGGTATTTAATTTTGAAATATGAAAAAGAAAAAAATAGCAATTGCACAAGTATTGCTGTTTTATAGAAAGTATATGTGTACACATCTTAAAAGAAATGCCCATGTGTATCTGTTCATTGAAATACAAACCATCATATTTGATATAGCTTCAATGAAAGAGTACGTAACCATTATGTAACTATTGTTTTATACTTACATTTGTGACGTAACAGTTTCATTGTTCATTGGACTGTTAATTGTCCAATGAACGCATACTTGTTCTTCGGATATATTTTAATATATAAACCGTGTTACCTAGATATAACGATAGGTTATGACAAATCTATTTCCAGTTTCTACTTTGGAACACAAATTATGCACCACTTTAGTTGTTTCCATTCATGACAAACGGATACATCAATAAATTTGCAAATATAAGGGGTTATGCAAAACGAATTCCGCTTAAAGCGGTTTAAGGGTCAAAATTCTATCGACGATTTTTAGGCTTACACGTATAGTCGAATTGTATGTGTTTTAAAAAACAATCAATTACACTGTTGCATGTAATATAAATGTATTAAACATTATGTACTGTATATATTATATATAACATTCAAAGCAACATTAAACATAAGCTAACGATTAAAAACAAAAAGTACCACACCATTGCAAATATAAACATATTGATATTTTATTGACACTGTATGAATCATGTATAAATCAAGATTGACAAATAAGGAAACTTCAGAACTAATCTCGCAGGATATTAACAATTGTACACATACACACGGCAGTGTTCAACATGCAACAATAAACAAACGAACTTTTAAACAAAGCGTTTCTGCTGCAAGCCATAGGAAGTTACGTTCTCCACTCCTAATGCTGAGCAATCCATGATAAACTGAATTTAATTATCAGAAATAATTGTTTACATAACTCCAGAGCTTTGCATCAGAATATATTATTCATATTATATCACACGTTAAGGTTGCCATTCCATGTTTTGGTAGTTACTCTTGCAGCTGAGTGTTCCCATATGGGTATAGGTTATAAAGTGTTAATATTGATTTGTTAATGAATGTATGAGCAAGAGCAAGACTAATTTCAACGTTTCCGTGTGATTTGATCCTTTAATGTTGGAAACGTGGGAAAATAAAATAATTGAAAAAAAAGAACTCTTATTTCATCTCTAATACAATTTAAATCGTGTTTCTTTTTACCAAATAACAATGCTTGAAACTTTGCACTAATGCTTAAATAAAATATGAGCACTATAAGCGGGCGGTAGTGCAGTAGATAGAATATTGGCCGTACACACAAGAGGTCACAGCATCGATCCTCTGTTCAACCCGATGGACTCTCAAAAACAGCACTCATTGCCTGTTCTACTTGGAACATCGACTCAGATAACTCAGATTCAAATAACTGAACTTACATTTCAAATGAGCTCAAATTAGTTAATATAAACCAGTATACAAGGATACAGAAATGTAATATCGATAAATAAAGAAAATCATCAACCATTGGCTGTAAAATATTTTTTCATAGGTGCGTTTCACAAAATGAAATTACGACAAATAATGTCGTAGACACAAACCAACAATTATTCATAATACTTTTAATATCCGCCCAAATTAACCCAAATTTTGCTCAAATTATGCAGAACATGCAGAACATGGTACTTGTTTCTGAAAACTTAATCATTTTAAACATCGATCTAGATTTAATATACAAAGTAAAAACTGTCAAACTTATTTACGACGATTGTAATTGTAAGTTATTTTTGTGAAACGCAGCACAACTAATTATGTAAAAAGTTAAACCAATTACAGTACAAATTTTAAACGCGCGTGGCATTAATAGAATGCCATATAATTTTGCAAAAGTAATGTTGAGAGAAATTCGAATTATAAAATTTTATTAAAATAATTGTGTGGACATTTTTCTTTTAATTGATTTTCTCCCACTTTGATTTCATGATACTTTTATCAATCTTTAGCAATTATAAAAAAAAATATATTTCGGAATATGTTAATATACTGACGGTCCGATTTATCAACGTTCCCACCCGTTAAAAACAACGCTTGTCACCATTGATGTGACTTGACCTTTGATATTCAGTGTTTGTTATGAAAGTCCTTTCGTTTATCATTAGCTGCCTTATCAATGTTTTCAACACATGGTCCGACAATTATCTTCTCCTATCAAAATTATTGATAAAATATCAGAAACAACAGTTGACTATCATTATCGTATCTCTCTCATTTGTCTTAATAACGGCTTGGCTAAAATAAGGGATTAAGGTCATCGTCAAATGAATATTAGATCCATTGTTAGCGCTGTTTAATGTCGTTTTTCTTTAGATGGGTTTCCTAACTTGTTATCGTATGTAAATAGGGGAAAATAAGATATTGGAGGAAAACTGAAAACTACTTAATCCGTGCACCAGATTACTATCGTCATGCTTTAAAACAAATCGCGATTTTAATAAGAATGTGTATGTGATAAATATGCACGTGCTGGTATATTTGTATATTATTGTATCATGCCTGGAATTTAATGTTACATTTAGTCAGGGTCAAGGTAAGTTGAATGATACACGTTTAAGAGCTTTAACTATTTTTTCTTAAATAATTTGATACAAATACATATTAAATGATTCTCAACACAATAGTTTCTATATATGTCCCCGTGTGTTTATATTTAAATGTGAAATGAACACATTATTGCAGCAGTAACTAAAATTGTTCACATAACATAGGATTAAAAACAACCATCCGACAAACAAGTTATCCATTTAATAAAAAAAAAACATCCAACTAGTAGTAATATAAAAAGAAACCTTATCATACGAAAAGATATTAAAATATTAAAAAGTATATATTTTTATTGTAATATTTATATACAGCTGTATGTTATTTGATTGTGGTAACAATTGTTCGCTTCAAAAGAGTAATTAACAAACAATTAATTACGAAAACATCTTCCACAAGCTGTTTCCACTGTGTTATATTGTTTAAAAATGTTGTTAAAAAGATTAAATGTATTCAAGAAGATCTTGGAATAATGAAAATACCTTACACGTATGACTGTTTCGTAAAATTAATATGCTTGTATTATATTGTTCAATATGCTTTGTATGTTATAAATGTTTATCATGAAGTATCTTGTATTTGCCATATTTCTTTATTAAACTTTGTAAAATGGCCAAAGGTAAGATATTGCCGTTTGTTTACACTCAATTTCCAATATTTCGACACAATGGACATCTACATTTTGTCGATTAGAATAATCCTGACACAAGTGGAAATTATTACAAGTATAAATGAAAATCATTATTATAAGTTTCATTTGTGTCAGGAATTTTCTAATCGACAATATGTTATTGCGTATTGTGTTTCCTCCTTGATAAAATCCCATTGGGTCGAAATATTGGAAAATGAGTAAAAAAATAGATACTTTACGTACTTCCCCAAGGAGAGTTATATATCATTCAATTGATTAAAATGTTTAGATCGAATTTAGTTTCTGTTTATGTTAGAGGGTTTTGTTTAGGGGTGTATGTGATTCCTTTTGTTGTTTTTTGCATTGGTTTTATTATTTTTGTTTTTTTAGTTGGGGTGGGGGAGGGGGGTTGTTGGTGTAGTTATTTTATTGCGTGTATTTTGTGATGTGTGTGTTGGGGTGATTATAAAATTGACAGTAAGCTAAACAAAATGTGCATAATCTTGAAATTGCACGGCAAGAACAAAATTCTTGTTTCTCACCATTAAATATCGGATTTTGTTCCCATTATATTTTTGTAATTAGTAAATGATAGTTAAACATGGTTACACATCATGCAGTTGTGTTTTTCATGGGGTTTTCTGTTAGATATTATCAAACGACTTCTTGCGTTGTATGAGTTACACATATAAAATAGCTCATATCATCCAATATAAAGTAAAAGTATATCGCATTTTGAAATTCAATAAATACTTTAGATTATCTTAAAACATGTTAATCAATGGAATAAACTTCTGGCAATTCATATATATTATGTTCAACAAATATATTTACCTATTTGTAAAAGAAGATCTAAAAGCATAACCTATGTAACCATCAGGTATTTAAAATCTGATATTTCATTGTATTTCATGTAAATAGCATTACTTTATCAGAGAAAAAATATAACTGTATTACTCAGTAAAAATAAAAATACAACGATGTATGCTGTGTAATGTTTATTTGAAAATGGTAATACGGCATATAATTATAACAGTTTGTATACACTATTTAACTACGCCTATACGACAGCGGTGATCCGGTGGTCGGAGGTTGTGGTTTCAATCATCGGGTAGCTTTATTTGCATGTACTTAGTACCGACTATAAAATGGAAGATATCGAGAGTGATTTGTATGAAAACGTTTCTCTTTGCATTTGTATTTCGATAATAGTTTAGAGACAGGGCGAAGTGATGTTTGTATAACAGTACTAGGTGGGTAATCATTCCAAACATGCATGTCTGCGTCCTGGTACATCATTGTGACAATACTTACAATACTGTCTCAGTACAATAAATACAATACAATATTGTTGTTGTTGTTGTTGTTGTTGTTGTTGTTGTTGTTGTTGTTGTTGTTGTTTATTTCAATTACATGTTGTCCTGTTATAGCTAGTGGCAATGCCATGGACCTACAGAAGATGAATATGAACCTGATGAACGCAATGTGTCCCATACAACCGTGTCAAAGCGCGTGTCTGACACGAAACGAGAACACAAACTGTTACGTCTGCAGCAGCGCCTGCTCTCCTGGCGGAAGTAACACGGGTATTATGGTCAAGCCACTACAGTCGGTGTTTGGAGGTGTAGGTTGGTTTAATTTATACTTTTTTATGAATTATAAAGATATCGCTGTCCATGATTTCGACAACCTCAAAGTCACTTAAAGTGAAGTTATAAATAGTATGTTTATTGTTGTTAATTATAAATAATTGGTTTCAGTGTAATATCAGTCAAACAATATGTACATTTAAGTTGATAGGCTCATTTTGGTGTTGTGAAGTATCACTTAAACAATATCAACAATAAATTTGATAGGCTCATTTGGGTGTTGTGAAGTATCACTTAAACAATATGAACAATAAAGTTGATAGGCTCATTTTGATTTAGTATCATACTGGTAAAACAATATGAACATTAAAAGTAAAAGGCTCATTTTGGTTTTGTATAGTATCACTTAAACAATATGAACAATGAAGTTGATAGGCTTATTTTCGTTTAGTGTAATATCAGTTAAACAATATGAACACTATATAAATTGATAGGCTCATGTTGGTTTAATGTAATATCATTTAAACAATATAAATACTACAGTTGATCGGCTCATTTGCTGTTTCGTCAGTCTTACCGCTCCCAGTGCTGACTCGATTAACCTTAAAGATATTTCCATTAAACCAACAATAGTTCGCTATAAATTCGTGATTTTAAATTACTTTTAAATGTCATATTAATATACATGTGTTTACAGTCTTCTTCATTTTACATAAGTTTATACAATACATTTAATGTAAGAACATTTTAGCCGTCCTTTTTTACTACTTAATATAAAAATAGTAATTCATTTTTATAAACATCATAACAATAGTTTAGAATCCGTTTTTTTTTCACTGAAAGCTACCTGTACATATACGTGAAGAAATAACCTCTTCCTGGTGATGTAATAGTTCCACCTCAAAGAAACCGTTTATACCTGTTATGGAATTCAGTTTAATATGTGCTGCTTTCAAATCGCCTAACATCATCAATCATGTATCCAAACATAATAGAGCGATGTTTAACCCCTTTAAACAATGACACTATATGATATACTGGGCCGCAGAGGAGATCAATCATAACGTGTATGTGGCTACCTCGAGAGCACTTGGCATCTCCAAGGAGCAATCGTTTTACTTAAGCTCTACTCAGTGGCACGGCTCATTCGTCTTATACTTCCTGTGATTCATGTAGAGTACAGATAGACCCCTATCATTTCACTCGGCATACCTCCATCGGTGTTAAGCGTACTTTTCAGCTTCATCTCAAACTGTTGATGAGATTGTAATCTGTGTTGATTTTTATATGGGGGTATTTCTTTTCCATTTCTTAAAACCAATAAAAGCCAAGGCCTTGTTCAACTGAAAGTTCAATAATTTCTTTCTATCTCTCTATTTATTTTAATTATAAATGTGCAGTTGCAACTGGTAATGACAATTCTGATATTTCAGAAACACAGCCTGAATAACTATCCTGGGGACAAAATCAATATTTTCATTTGACAAATTGAAAATTGAAGTCTTTATGTTCCTATCGTCTTGTAATTATTAAAAAAAAACACAGATTTCCATTACTTCGTATTTAAATAAATATCAACCGAAGTGACCTAGTGGTCTAGATCTAGTTTCCTTCTCGTGTGAAAGGAAAAAACCCAGAGTTTTGTGCTCTTTTCAAAACACGTAATATGGTATCACGTTATATTGATACAGAAATATCTCGGAATAACTCGCCGACCATCCGCATGAAACTTGCAATTTAGAAGTTAAGACTGAATTGAGATCAAACACACAACCACAGTCATGGTGACGGAATGGTCAGAATCACTGCATACCTTACTCTTCCATCATGATCACGTAATTTAACGAGACGTTGGCAGTAACAGTAGCTAAAGCAAGCTGTACTATAACAAATACGACAGTACACACATGTATATGGTGTAAAACACAAATATGCTCAGGCAAATATATAAAAGTAACAAATGATTGTTCAACCCGGAAACATGTACAACAAAACCATCATTTCTCCGTACTCCGTGTATGAGTAGTCTAAGGCATCATCTGAAGATCATTTACCTTTAACAGCCCAGGCTGTGGTTTCAAGACCAGCCAGGTTAAAACACTTTATGTGGTAACGTTGCAAAATTATTTCGGAAAATTGTGTCTCTACTCGAATCCATGTAGATATATCCGAGCTATTCCTCTACCAAATAACGTTAGCTCAGTAACGCGTCTGACTATCTGTACATGGGGTCATGAGTTTGTATCATTGCCATTCGCCTCGCAACGCCTATTCCATTGGCAAAATTGTCAGTAACATGAGGAAGCTGGTTCCAAAAAAGTGAAATACTTCCTCAATAATGAATCGATTCGAGGTAAATTTTCAGCAATGATATGATTTCGCGATTCCGATGAGTTCGTGAACAAAGCTAAAACAAAGCTAAAATGTAAAATTTTGATTGTACGTACCATAAGTGAATGTAATTTTCTTTAAAAAAAACAATATATCAAAAACTGTACCTAATTCATCACAGGAAATCAAGGGCCTCTGTATTCTGGTTGCGAATCAAACTGGATGGCCTGTCCAATACAGTGTACCAGAGGGTTCACGTTGAAAGGTTGTGTGCAGTGTCATTGTCCGACAGAACGTACAACAAGCAAGGATAGCACAATTGCTTCATCCACTGGTATTTTACATCAATTACATACATAGTTCTATGGTAAATTGCGACTACCTTCGTAATAATTTTGACGCTTTATTGTTTTCATTTATTAAAACGACCAATATATCGACATATGAAACTAGTTCCCCGAAAGATCAATTAATTTGAAATTGTGAAATCGACAAAAAGTTGCATTCATTATTTGACATATATATCAACACAAAAAGGCTTAATAAGTCATCTTAAAGCAACACATCCACGTTTAAACTTTTTTAAAAAGTTTTTCAATTGAGTTGTGAGCACATTTCCCATACATAAATATATGGTCAGTGAGCTGTATATGTGCTAACAAACACTATCCAGAACGCTTTAGAATTATAAAAAAAGATGTCCAAATTATAAAGCGTGACTAACGCTTTATAAATTATTTTTAAATTGCCGAGGATTCCAACTTGGCTTCAAATTGAATTATGCGAGTCGTATTAAAAAACTTCACGTTTTAGTGCGTAGTGTACTTTACCTGCCTTGAAAGTCATTTTGACATTTTTTTTTGACTCGGGTGAGTTACACGCTTGTTTTATAAAGTGTTAGTCACGCATTATAATTTGGGCATCATTTTGTTCGGGATTGTGTTTATATGCTCATATACAGCTAATTGATCATATGTTTGTGTGGGAAATGTGCTCATAACTCAATTATTTTTTTTTTTAAAAGTTCAAACGTGGATGTGTTGCTTTAATTATTGAAAGTAATAAAACGGAAATATATTGCGATGATGGTAATAACATGCCACTATCAAAATAATCACATCGGAAATGCCGTTTGAAGTAATGATATTGATTTTTTCAACTATCGAGGTGTTTCCAGTACGGTTGAAACCTACGATTAAAAACTGACCTAGACTAATGTATCAGTGCAGTAGAGATCAAATCATTATAAACAATGTAGAGCAAAACGTATAAAATATATTTATAAATAAAACTAAAATCCACAGCCTTGCTCAGAAGTGAGATGATTTTTTTTTTATATTTTCTATTGTTTTAGACGACATTATAGATCTATATTTATTGATACAAATAGTATGGGGTTTTTTCTTCACATGTAACAACTTCTCCATTTGTTTTCTGTTTCAAGCTGTGAATCAGATCACATCCACTACCCCTGTGACACAGCATGATACCAGTACCCAAGTGTCATCAATAGCAACTCGTCAGATATCCCGAATGTCTTCAGTTCTACCGTCAGTATCTACTGCAGATCCGTCAACGATTCTAATGATTACATCTAAGAAATCGACACCTAAAAATGTACCATTGCTTACCACCAGATCTCGAGAATACGACAACGGGAATGATGTCAAAACAACACTGTCAGTATTTTTAGAAAACAGAAATGGAGAAATTGCAACGCAATCACGTACGACAATACAAGCTTTGAATCAACACAACTTAAAAGACAGCGATTCTAAACCAAATGATAAAATTGAATATTTAGCTTTTGTTTTTTCTCTATCAACATTATTGTTGTTTTCATTGGTTTTATCTATAGTGTCATTTATTGCATGGAGGAAATCAAAACAAAACTTGCGAAAAAACAAAGATGAACTCTACTTTGTTCATAAAGCCTACCGTCAAGATTCAAAGGCGATATTATCAAACAACGACATGCTTGAACCGGTGTATGCGCATGTCAATCTTAGACCGGAAATTCCGCCAAGGTCGCCGCCTCACACTCCATTATCACCAACCGCACCGGTTACATCCTTCTCATTCAGGACAGAATCTTCGTCTAGTGATACGTCTGTACAACATCCAACAGAGGATATGCGACATGATTATTTGGAATTAATATGAAAATAAATGTATCCCATATGATTTACTTCGTTTTCAGCTATTTAATGTTTGTCATAATAGAGTTTTACGCCATTTCCAAAATTGTTACAGGTTATATATGGACTCCAGTTTTATCAGCGGAAAATGACCTCAGAATCAATTAGATAAAAACCATCGTTCTTTCGGAAGTAAACAGAAACTTTTCTTTTACATGTATAAAGTATTTTAGCCGAAATAGGTTCGAGCACACGATCTCAGCGGTATGATGGTGAATATTGAATAGACTGAGACAACTTAGATACATGTAACATGCAGATAGTATATGAAAACACATTTGTAATTATCACTTATTTGCACTTCTAACATACTTGTTAATTGTCACAACACTTGCATCATTTTTTAAAAATAAGTTAAAATAAACTCTCTGCACTGCGCTCTATTAACTTGTGTCATTGCCTCTGATCTTACAGTATTCTTTCAATATCAAATGTCTAGTATTTTCGACAAGATTAAATATTACCTTTAAAAGGCCGACAACGTGATAAAAGTTCATAAATGTGTGAACAAATTAAAGAAAAATGTCGCTCATAACAGTTGCTCCGACTGCGACAAGCAATATGATAGCATGCAGTCTGATGTACAACACTTGCTGCAGACATCAATCTACTTATACATCAATATCTGGATATAAGGTTCAACTAGTTATTTATGGCTTTCTTGAGTAATGATGATCGGTACTTCAGAAGGTTGCTGAAATATAATATGAAATGATTTAGATTGTAGTTCGCACTGTATAAAACCACTCTAAATACAAGATGTAGTCTCTGTCCTCCAATGTAAGAACATTTTGAACGATATTGACTTGGCGAAAAAAATATTGCACGTGCTAATTCAAAGGACGTGAGCAATGGTACTATGATTTTCTTCGCCTGACACTCAGCATTTAGAAGATAGTTCTAATGCTGGCCGATCCAGTGTCAGTATAATGTGGCTGAGTTGAGTATCATAATATGTATCTGTGGTATGATACTCCGGTGTGGCAGCACTTAGAACACCGTCTCAAGCAGAATCCGCCATGATATGAATGAAAACAATGAAAACAAAAAACATTTGTGACTTCAAAAAAAAAAAAAAGTAAAGGGATCCGCCAATTTAATGGGGGTATTTTAAAAGCATATTTGCATCATGTAAATATCGAGGGATACTTTTAATTATCATATTAAAATATTTAATTATTTGATTGTACATTTAATGACTCTTACGATTTGGTAATGTCATAGTGACGGTTCTTTGAATATAATTCAATAACTCATGGAGCAAATATCCAAGCTGAATTTGATTGGTCAATATGTTTGGTACATAAGAAAAAAAATTCGCGCGTTTTCTTTAAAGGGCATATATCAGGATTCTTAAAAAAAAATAAATGGGCTAAAAACATTAATAACCAATATAGCATCCCTATATATACTCACTGATCCCGCATTGCCAAAAAGATATCTATTTAAATATGCCAAAATATAATATTGAAAAAGGATTTCCTAACTTGGGCTGCGCACCTAGGTTAGACTAAAATAGATTTCCCGTTTAAAATTGCAACATATTTTGTGGCGTTTTAAATGAGTCACACGATAACGTTATGATTTCAATATGATCCGTTATATAGGTTTACCCTTACTACAATTTATTTCATGTTAGAAAGTGTCCGAATGACCATATAGAGGTAATTACGTGCTGTATATTTTTAGAATTGGGATTTCGTTTCAAGTTTTGCACTAGTATTTAAATATCGATTATGTCACGTTTTGGTGAATATGACATAACAAACCATTAAGATTTTATTTATTAATGGTAATGAGATGTTCTTTATCTATTTTTAAAATAATTTTATTTTTTTAGGTATTTATGGCGCTTTTTTTCCTGATTTAATCCCTTTAAATCAAAATCAGCTGTGGATTGAAAAACTTGTACTTTCCAGTAAACTTAGAAATTGTTTATCGCCCATCCACCCTTACATGATAAATTAGTAGTTGATTTAAATAGTTATTTGTCAGTGTTATATGGAATCAAATATTTTGTTTGTTGTATGTAAAATGCATGCATGAATGCTTTGTTAGTTTAAGCGATTTTTATGAATAGTAATAACGTAATTGTTGCTTTTAATTAATATATAAGGAAGTTTTGTAACAGTTTCTCATTGTCAAGCATTGAAATATATGAAATATTTCATTGGAATACGGTTTATCCATCAAATAAAATATTTAATTATATTATTTCAAATATTTGTGTTTTAATTCTTTACCAGTTTATTTATAAATTAGAGAAAAATAATCATCTCTTTTTTTTTAATAGTACAAAGTATTAAGTAAAACTTGCTGTATTACACTAAGTTCTGCAATTATTGTTTACAACATTAATACAACTACAAATCAATCTGATGTATCTTTATATGTGTCAACACGGTGGAAATCATTTCAAATATTTTGTTGTTTTCATTTTGTTCAGTCTCATTCCATTTATGTAAATCAGCGTTTTGTGAGTCGACATTGTTTAATGCTTAAATTGCATGACTGCAGTGAATTAAAGCAAGGAAATAAAAGGCCGCAATAATGTCTCCGAAAATGAATTACAGTCATGCAGCTAACCGTCTCCTTTTTCATTAAGAAAGGAACGTAACCGGAAGTCGGATAATATTAGAATTAAACTTCTTGTCAAATTCAGTTTTAAGTTAAATCATGTGTGAGCCACAAGGCAACTAGATACACATAGGATTTTACATGACCCCTATTTGACTGCATATGTTTATTATCCTTGCTATACCTTTTAGTATAATTTGTAATATTCCAGATATGTGAAATGTCACTGAAACTGTTTATTCTTAATCATATTTTGATAATAGGACCAAATTTGTGTAACTGCTACTCATTTTAAGAAGCAACAGTTGCTTTTTCCTATGTCTATGCTTTCATAGCAATTAAACTGTTTAAGCAACCTGTCATAAAAGGTAATTTTAGCTCCATTCCTTTCTTAGTCTATCTCAAAACCTTATATCTCACGAATCAGGTATGTTAACCACCAATGAAAAAGCAGAGAATTTTATGCCTGATGATTTTGGACCGAGTTGTAGCCTTTCAATAAATACAAAAGCACAAAATATAGCCATATTTTTTTTAAAAGAATGTTTTGGTTATAATTTCGAGGCTCCATCGTTTTAAAGGAAAGACTTTTTTAGTAAGTGATTCAAAAGCTTTCTCGATCTTTTGTCAATTCTGGAAAAGTCATTTCGATCTTTAGGTATTTCAAAGCGAATGAACAGAAAATTAAAACATTTTCACTTACAATAAATAAGAAACATTCGAAATTCTTAAAATAAAAGAGAAAATTAATGACTGTGTCACAAAGTAATACACAGAAACAATCAAATGTTACGAAATATCAAAAATCATTGTAGCTTATAATAGTTTATATTTGTTTTTTTTGTACGTGCGTGGTGTTTAAGTATATTACTAGGCTTTGTTAAATAAAACTCCTGGTAGAATAATAAAGTGTTATAATTGTATACATTTGTGTGCGGCTAACGCATACCCCTAAGTGCGTAAGTGTGAAATTAGAAATGAATTCTTAAATTACCATTTAAACTAAAAACTTCCTCTTACCCTGTATGGTGAATTGTAATGTACTAGATAAGTTTTGATGAAATAATATATAATGTACAATAAAACATATTTGGTATATCCATCGTAGTTTAGTTGAAATTATTGTAACATATATTATTTATGTATAGTTTTATTTTCAACATCTAATAGGCACGCAGGCCCATCTGGTACAGGATATATACACAAATGTATGACAGACAGTGGTTTAGTTATGATATTTAACATTTACAATGTTTGTTTCATGGTATAAATCGCATCGAATGAAGAAAAAAATTTAGTAACGGTGAAAGTGGAGAAGGTGGTATGCTTACATCAACAGCAAACAATAGTTAGTTATTATTAAGTAAACTTTAAGATTTAACAATTAAGAGACCCATAGGGATTCTGCACAAAAACTATGAACAATAAATATTTTCGTCTGTTATAGAGCTATGTAACCTACTTTCTTAGCTTATTTTCAACTACTGACATCATTTAACTTTCTTGTCTGAACACTAAATCAAAGCGCCCTTTAATAAAAGAAATTCCGACAAAACCTTGTGTTATTTATGTTTACTATCAAAACTGTTTTTTTTATTAATATACATACTACTAGTATATGGTCTATTTATAACATAGCAGTGATCATTGACACTGTGTTATTCACACACACACACACACACACACACACACACACACCTTTGTGTAATCATTTGTAAAGACATAAGCAATAAAAAATGGTTAAACCAATTTCCTAATTAAAAGAAGTTTTACCTTTTAGCTGTTGTATTTACAGTGAGTATTGTACATATAAAAAAGAAAAAGAAAACAAAAGATAAATTTTCTTTAAAAGCTAATGACAGACGTACAGGGGAAATCCGTACTTTCTATAGTATTACGTGTTATTTATTTTATTACCTTCACATTTGATACCTTCCAGACAGTGAATTGGGCAAACGAAGTCTTTGTTTTACATACTTATATTTGTATCTGTCATTTACTGACACGCCGGCTGCTAAATGTGTCTGTATTATTCTGATGATACGATAAAATATGTCTAATTTGCTCTCAAAGATTTCCAATTATTGAATGCCACAAAAACTAATACATTGTGTTGGCGACATATGTTGTGTCAACAGTACAAAATGTCTGTGGGCTTTTTTCCATCTATTTTCTTCAGTTGCAATAATGGAAATTAATTGGGGTTGCTGTTCCTCGTATATCGTCATTTGAAGAAACGTTAGTTGTTTTCTTTATATTGCAGACATCTAGGTCATATTACAACAGTTCTTTCCGCTGACACAGAACTGTTATTTTTATAATATATATTGAAAACGGTTGTTGATTTCATTCAAATTTCAACATAATTGATAAGTAGATGTTCCACACTATACATTTCATGTTTTCCGGACATGTCATTTATAGTATGTCTAAATGATTTACACATCATATCGAGGACTTAGCACTAAACCGGTTTATTTCCCTCCTTTGTCTATACTGAGTTAGACGGGTTTCGTACCAAACCATCGATATGAACATCATTGGTTTCTATCCGGTTATTGTTTCCGGTTCAATTAAATCTTTCATAGAGATATGTAACATTTGTTACATTATTTTGGTTTTTGGCTTGTAGTTGTTTAATGCTTCAGTAACCTTTGGGCCGATTTCCGAAAAGGCGCCTGGGCGATGAGTTTATGGCGAAAATCGGCCAGCAAACCGGGAAACCATAAGGATGCCGGCAGATTATCGGCCACTATTGGCCGATTTTTAGACGCCGCACGGGTCGCCAGGAGTTTTTAGCGCGGAGATAAAAGTTGCTGGTGTCCCCCCGATTTTGGTATTACTTTGTGTGCTTCCCTATATAAATATGCCATGTAAAATGCGAAATATCAGCTCCGTACGTATCCCGTACGTATCCCGCCCGTCACACGGCCGGCGGCCGCACAAACATCTTCCGGCTACCGTTCGACAGCCCGACCAGCGTCAGATAGCCTTGCGGTATCCTAGCAATAGTCTTACGGGCTCCCTACGGTATCCTTCAGATGTCCGTTCGATTTAATCCGGCAAATTGTTTGCGGGGGCCGTGCGGTGCCCGTATCTAATGTGACCACACTCACGGAAATCCCATACATCGAAAAAAAGTCCCCGGCGCCCGGGAAACCGGCCGATTCCTACTTCCCGGCCGTTTGTCGGCAAAAATGTGACTGAGGCATAAGCAACAACAAGTAATTTTTAATTGTATGGTGTTTAGCGTCGTTTTCAACAATATTTCAGTTATGTTCCGACGGTGCTTACTTGAGGTAGTATTCTGAGCACTGCCACACTTGAATATTATGCCGCAAATACATGTTATGGATCCCCATTCACATTATACCGACATCGGGCCGACCAGACCTAGAACTATCCCCTTAATGCTGAGCGTCAAGCGAAGACGTTTGTAGTACTATTTTCAAGTCATTTGTATAGCCTGGTCGGGGACCGAACACAGACAATCCTCTTGCAAGGCGGACGCTCTACCCCTAGACCAGGCTTTGGTGTTATAAGAAACAAAGTTACAGATGAATTCGGGCCAGTCAGCAAACCACATACAAGTATGAATGAATCATAATAAGAAGATGAAATGCCCAACACATTGGCTGTTTAAATGAGCTAAACAGGATAAACGGTTTAGAAAGAATATGTTTTACAGCCGTAATGAAATACGGTGATTAAGGTTATATACATAATTGTGTGTTTTAAGTGCACAGCAAGAGTTGATTTTTTGCAACGACTTCTAAATTATGAGCATTTGATTTACAACATCGATTTAATTTCATTTCTTTTCCTAATCTATGTGTCATGTGTTTAATTCTTATTATTAAATATCAAATATATAGTACAATTTTAAATGTTTATATTGATGTGGTACCTATGATTTTTGTATGCTACATGTATGTCCCTCATCAGAGATTGTATTTCTCATTCTTTATCATCGAATTTAATTCTAGGAAATAGAAGAGTTTCTAAGAAATAGCATTAATAATTTACATGGTATATGTCGTCTGCCAGACCACTAAGCGAGTGATAGACATCGTTTCCTGCGTTTTAGACAAACGTAGAATAATGGACTTAGAGCAGTTGATCTGCCACCAAGTGGCGCTATAATTAACATTATAACACTAAAACATTCAACTCTTGGATTTGTGTGTTATTTGCGAACAAATGGTATAATGTTAGAAAAAAATGTTATAAATTTTCCATGTAAATCGCGTAACTATATTACTTTTTCATTGTTGTTGTTTCTTCTTTTATTGTTAGAACGACGTTGCATCGCTTTGCAGGTTATACATTTCAGGACAATAAGTTTTATTGATGGAGAGAATCCATTGGAGACAAGCCTTCCACAAGCAACTGAAGATATTTTTATTTCATAATGTTTGTTTGGATTTAGCGGAGTTTAAGCTAACAACATTGGCGGCGAGAAGTAAATGAGCTTGAAATAGTGCACAAACCAACGGTCCTCCAGATTTTCACCATATTATTTTTAACTGTTCAATAACTTTAAATAAAGCGTACCTGTATAATGACTGATTTTTTTTAATTGCACGATGTAAGTGCTATCTTTAATGTTTATAAATTGAATGTGGTCTTAATTGTATGTCTTTGGAAAATACTTATAATTAAAGACTATGTAGTTCATATAATTTTTCTATGAGGAGTTTTTAATTATAGGGGTGTTTTTGTATTTACCTCGGTGTCGGCATCAGCACCTTCATATGCATCTGCGCCTGCGTCCCACCTGCGTTCATTTTCTTGAAGTTGTTCGTAAATGTGCCAGGCTTGCAGTTATATGGATGGAACTTGATATAAGTATGCATTCTTATACTCCGAGACAGTGTGTAACATATTGGGGCAAAGTCAAAGTAATATTGCATAAAAATGTCACATTTGCCTTGAAACTCAGCGGTAAATTGTTGATGCAGGCAGCTCATGAGTGTGCATTTCTTACGGTTGTGTGGATGAAACTTGGCATAATTGTACATAATATTACTCTGAGGCGGTATGTTACATGGAAGTCAAGGTCATATTGCAGAGTGAACTGGTCATAAGTCTGCATAAAAGAGTTGACGCTAGTTTTGCTTTACCTTGTATCGTGAGTGTAAATTGACACAATAGTGCTTATACTTCGCATAATTGTATACCATTTAATGACTGCTATATTTAAGTCCAATTTGAACTATCGGAATGAAAAGTAGCAATTGGACTAATATCGCCATGTTAAGTTTAGATGCAAGTTATAGTATAGACGTTATTTTTACTTTTGTATTTCTATTCGTATTCTTTTATTAATTTTTAACCAAATGTTGGATCTTGTATCTTTTTTATTGATATGTGTCATATAGAACTTATCGCCTTTTGGTGTCAGTATCGTATTATTATTTGAGCATTCCAGACCCACTGGCCCATATCAACTCGGGTACCTGCGAGAGCATCATCCCCGCCCAATTGTTTTGTTTTTATTTTGTATTAAATGAAACACTCTACTCAAAATATTGTTAGGTTAACAATTTTAATGAGATCAATTTATATTCGTCTAGTCTATGTAAAGCTGTGATACAACTACATGCATCATCTCTTCATGCACAAACAGGCGGATTCTTTCACTTTAACATCGAATGAACTCTCACGAAAACATAGCAAGTGGAAATGAAAGAAAAACAAACAACAACGCATATAAACGTCAAAAATATTTAACTTTAAGAAAATAACATATATACAGACATTTACTGATAGATTTATATTACTATGTACAAACATGTATCACATTCTAGTATAGAAATAGTTGAAAAATTTATAAAAACAACACATCAGCTACGTATTAATAAATACGTTTATACAATGATGAAAAACATTAAGGTGAATGTAATGTCATAGCCATCTTAGAATTCAGATTGCATTATCTTGATAATTTTGTTATAGAAGGTGATACAACTTGTATGCTATGTTGATGCAGTTCAAGTGTATAAGTAATTACAAGCTGTACAAGATGACTTTTTTGATATTTTGTTATAGAAAATGATCCAACTTGTATGATATGTTGATGCAATTCAAGTGTATAAGTAATTACAAAGCTGTAAAGGATGATTATCTTGATATTTTCGTGATAGAAAATTATCAAACTTGGCCATTTATACTATATTGATGCAGTTCAGGCGTGTAAGTGAGTATAGACTGTACAAGATGGCCATGACTTACACTAAAGTTCTTTGAAAACATATGCACTGAAACCCATATATGAAGTCTAATAATTTCATATTACTTTTTGATTGAAACCCGTCAAGCGAGATATGATTATCTCCAGTTACAGAGCCAATACATTACCTACATATTAAGTATTGTGTCCATTTATAACGATATGAACTATATATCCGATATTTTTTTTACAAAAGCAATATAACTTCGCATATATGACGAACTAACTAATACCAGTCTGTTTTTTCCATGATTCTACAATCAGATCATTCACTGACAAAATATAAAAGTAGGGTATTTTTCTTTGAATTTTGAAATACATAATTTTGTGTCAGGTACATATATCTAGACTGAGATTAACGTCATGTATTAACATAGTATATATATACAATGTATGGTAACCAGTCAAATCAGATCCATAATACATATGTTTAACTTTGAGTAGAAAATCCGTTCTAACCGCAAGTAACTGGCAAACTTTCTCACATACGTTCTTGGACTAAGCCTGACTCGAACCCATGACCTTAGCGGCGATAGATAAGTGATATTTAGTTTAAACATATATTTATTTCGTATATTACAACAATGCAATATATGAGTACTCAAAATGAAAAGGGTCAGAACGAAACAGTGGATCTTGTAGAGTTTTTATCTTCGACGAATAACTATCTTTGGTATTTTAGTAGTGTCTGGTAGAAACATGTCGGGTCAATAAATAGGCTTAGAGCATATGTTAAATGACTGTTTACTATTATATCACCACCATTTATTAAACTTACACTAGTACAATGTTACAATGATAATCTATTTTTTAAACTGGGGTTTCAGTAATAAGTGACTATTTTAAGATGCACGTTGCTTTCAAACAGTGATACTCATACATTTCAAATTAGTTTGAAGTTAAATACATTATATTGAAATAACGATCACCACTAACACTAAGTGAAAACTATTTTTTCACCATATACATAGCACCTCTACGTTTACTCAAAATCGTGTCTTTACACGCGGTTTACATCACACGGATTCTTCCTTTACAACAGCACCAGTGATCGATACATTGTATATTAAATAGTGTATCGTTGAACTAAATACATGTTTTCTTTAACATATTTGTTTTCTTGGGATTTGAATATAGCATTATATTAACCATCTACCTCCCTTATATCTCTTACAATTGCTCCAACAGTCTTAGTACGTTGGGATTACTATGTTGCCAAGTTTGTTTTATTGAGATTCGAATATAGGGTTTCACTAACAATGTACATTCCCTATATATCTCACAATGTCTCCACCAGTCTTAGGAGTTTAACTTACTATTCTTCTTAAGATTTAAATATAGGGTTATACTTACCATTAACATTATATATATCTTTTACAACGACTGTGCTAGTCTTAGTACGATGAACTTTCTACATTGTTGGGTTTGTTTCGTTGGGATTTGAATAAAGGGTTATACTTACAATTAATATTTCATATATATCACAATGGCTTCAATAGTCTCAGTACGTTGAACTTTCTATGTTATCAGGTGCGTTTTCTTGGAATTTGAATATAGGGTTAAACTAACAATTAATATTTCCTATATCTCTTACAATGGCTTCAACAGTCTTTGCACGGTGAATTTACTATTTTGTCAAGTTTGTTTTCTTGAGATTCAAATATAGGGTTACGCTAACCATTAACATTTCCTTTTTATCTTTGATTGCTCCAACAATCTTAGTACGCTGAACCTACTATGTTATCAAGTGTGTTTAGTATTTAGATTTGTTTATAGGGTTATAAAAAGCATTATCATTTCTTATATCTCTTATAATGGATCCAAGCGTCTCAATAACATTTGCCATCTTATTTCTTTGCTAGCGTTATTTGCTTCGAACGATTGTTTCATTCAACAACAGTATCATTCCATCTTACAATCCCTTTTTTCAACAATGGTTTTATCCAATAATATTTAACATAATATGCAAAGTAGAAAATATAGTACTTTAAGATTAACACATAAAATACATATATAAAACAAACATAATGTTGTTAATACATTATGTTCTTGAAAGCACATATACAACCTTATATCATATTTTAAAAACAATCGATCATATAATTTTGTTATGTTGCAGATTTATAAGAAACTGTATTAGTATTCAGTCATATCATTTTAAATTGAAACGTGTTGAAGATCATACAGATATATGCAAATCAACATGTGATACAAAACCTTTTTACTCCGGAGCGATTACATCAATCAAAATGTGATTTTTGTTTTGATTTCATGTTAAAATTCAGTCGGTATTTTTTTCCATATTGATATGGATTATTTAAGAACGAATTTTTAAATACAATTTATTTTAATACCATATATTGGTGTATATAAAGTCACCATTTTTTAATGTAAATTTAGTTATATATCTAAAATGTTAAAAACACGTGAGAAAACTTCAACAACTTCGGATAAATTCCATGTTATTTCCTTTTTTTTTAAATGTCTTGTTTGATTTCCAATAAATAAAGGTGCTATGTGTTGTTGTTTTTAAATGTGGATCAAGTAATACCTAACCTGATTCACTCTTGTTTTATAAACATATTCAGTAAAACTACAAGTAAAACCCTGGTTTCTTTTAAAATCAAAAGTATAAAGCTTTTACTAAAAACAAGTGCATTGAACAATTTTAGTTTGAAGAAAATGTGTAATCACGTTGTTTTTTTTTTTGTGTTTGTTTTCTTTATGTAAAATACACCAGAACATTATAGATGTTTAAATGTTTTCAATTCTTTACAACAGTTTACAAGATAGCATCAAGTATGATATTAGTCGACGAACGTTTGCCCCATTGGTTTAGTAATAATGAACATATAACAATGTATATATGCTTTGACAGGTGACAATATACGCCTTTATATCAAAGCTGTTGAGATAAAACACATCTAAGCAATTGGTTCAATTGGGGTTTTAAACTGAAGTAACAATACAAGATGATAAACCTCTCTTCTATTTGACCGGAAAATGACATGACAGAAGGAATATCATGAACTAAGCCAGTATAATTATGTTGCTAATAACAAGTGCCTTGAGATTAAGTACGTGGTACGTTTATGAATGTATTGCCAATCCAAAACTACATGTTACCTCAGGATTTTCGCCCTTGCTTTTTTTCCAAACCTACATAAGGCGAAAGTAAACATAGAAACTTAAAAGTCATATTTTCTACTTTTTTTTTCGGAACTTTATATTATATAATGATTTATTTATTTATTCGTATCATGTTTATAAAAGTTAATATTTTAGAAAGTAACCACACAAGATGTGATACAATGAAATAGTCTTGCCGATTACGTTTATTTCAATTTTGGATTGAATGGTCAAATCACAATGTGGGCAGATAATTCATATATGATTATTCTACAAATTGGTAAGAAGCAGACAACTATTGATTGAAAAAGAACATATTGGACAGATGAAAAATATGAGTCCAGAAACTGTTTTTTGGTTTTGGTTTTACACTATCATTTGGACATTAAATTAAAATGGAATCCTGGGGATAAATGTATATTAGTGATGTTGGACATTATGCATCTGTGATTCTTATCCATGGTGTAAATGATTAAGCAATCGTCATATGTGAACTTGCCGTTAAATCAATTATATCAGTGACGAATTCGTAACACCAGAACAATATCGAGCAAAATATTGGTCGTAAAATATTATCAGTGAATATAAACATATATCACTGTTTCTGACAACCGACATAAATCTTGTTTTGTTTTGAAAATTGTATTGCATTTTCATTTTTGCCTTTGAAATATTCACTGCAATCTTACAAAGACAAGAAAGGTACTTTTCACATTGTGTTTAATATCGAAATGAAACCTAGATTTTGTTTTGTTTTTATGAGTTCTATAGTGTGCGTTGTTTTATTTTAACTTTTATAATTTAATAACGCGTTTTTATTCATTACATGTTGGCACTTTAATTGCTTTCAGTATTTGGTTTGTATAACACTTTTACAAATACTACGTTACAGTTTTATGTGTGTTAAACGGAGACTGGTTCATTGTTCTGTTATTGTAATATGCAATTTAGCAAAGTAATGGAAAATGTTTTTGTCAGTTTGACGTCTCATTAAATTTTAGTCCAAGTGGGTTTGCATTCTTAATGATTTTAAAATGTTGGCATGCACGTTAATCGCTTTAACAGTTTTACATTCCAAGCCAATTTACATTTCAAACCACATTAATACAATGCACCTCTGACAAATACATACTTTTTGCTATTCAGAATGTCAGCAAGTACAAATAATATTCAGCAATTGAAAAATAAAATAACATTACTCAATATTATTTTAGTAGACCTGCCTTAAAGAATATAATGACAAGAAGCAAATTTCAAGGCAAATTTTTCTTTTTGTATGCAACTATATATGTTGAAATTTCAGGGTCAATATAAACAACATCAAGTGTTAACAATACACTATCAATAATGTAAAGAAACTATATATATTTATATATATTCATCATCTACAATTACTGATTTCGGTCGTCAAGATATTGATAAAACAACTGACATAAATAATAAAGCATACGAAACTCCAATCTCCTAGCAACATAATAGCCAAGTGTTAGACACAATCAGCTCAAAATGACACCAAGCATGTATTGGAATATTCTATTCCTACCTGTGTTCATTTTAACATACATGCCAAAAGTTATGTACTATGATTTATTAACAATGCTTTCGTAACGTGTGCTTCTTACACTAGCAAAAATGTGCTTAAAACATTTTCATCTACCCATTCTTCTCAGCCAGAGTTATCGTTCCTGATCGCTCTTGTCAATTCTTATCTTCTCCATCAGTCCCGTGCTGCTATGTTACGATTTGTTACATAACTGATTCGCCTCGCTCATCCCTACAACGCCAAATGTTAAGGCGTTAAGGAATAATTATCGCCTAGTAGTATCTGGATTCGCTTACATTACATCGTGATGTTTCAGTTTGGGATTCCAGTTGGCGATAGGCTGTACGACAACACCGGTTTTATTCAGTTTGCACTTGCGCCTTCGCTGCACGTGGAATCTGTTGTTGCTTGGCGATAGCGAAAGCATCTTTTACCGTTTGGAGTTTCATCATACAACTGTATATGCTCTTGAAGTGTGTACCACTGAGCGACCGGCTTTCGTGGATTTTCCAATATTTCAAACCAATGATCGCGTCCAACTCCCACATATTTTGGACCAACCGCACAGCATCCCATTATTTCATTGCTGCCAATTCTATTGATATAAAACAATCAATCAAATATGAAAATGATACACTACATAATCTTATTTCTGAGTGGCGTTTTTAAAGCCAAATAAAAAAATACTTAAACGAAAAAATAACTTATTTCGCCTCATTAAACATTAGGTCGTAACAAACGGTTCTATAAGTATTTGCGAAAAGTTGGCATTTACAAAAGGACGGTGTTTAAATAATCCATCTAATTACCATAGTTATTGAAGTCTTTGAACGATATAATGAAGATATAAAAGTGCCGGGTTTTAAATTAGCTCTACGTTATTCGAAACAATTTTCAGATTTGTTTTGTCAAATCTGATGTTTATTTACTCAAGCACGTGCAACGTGCATCGTACAAAATAGTTTCCTGGAGCATATACTTCGAATCTCCGAACTTTTGTATATGCATGTTCAACCTTATTTATCTCCATAGATATAATAATTATGTTTGTTTTAAAAAGTGACCTTTAACATAAGGTATTAGTAATTTTGACACTCATGAAAAATATTCTGTGCTACTCAGAATGACTAAGCAGCGTTGAACTTCCTATTTAGAAGACTTCTATTGGTCATCTTAAAAAAATTCGTCCCATTAGAGCAATAAGGTACGGAGTGTATATAAAATAAGAAGACACTTGGTACCTTTTTGCACCAATTGGGCAAAATTGCTTGTTAAAACATCGACCATGTGTGTCAATATTAAGTTTATATTTCGAAAGTCCCGTTAGTGCACGTGTTCCGAGCACACTCGCCAAGATTCGGATCCCCGACTTGGCGTCATGAGTGAGCGGGTACAGTGGTCACGTAGCACAGATACATTTTTTGTCGTGTTCTTTTAATCATGATATTTATTCATTGTTAGACAAAAATACTAATACTACTTAAGCCGCTGCATCGGGATTGAAGGATGTTGTATATGTCTTTACCCCTTAATGAACCGACTCAATAAGTCTGACATTTGCTTTTATTTAGGAAGTGGAGCTTAGTGTGTTGTGTGTTTCTCTTGAATACGTTAATCAGATATCATTCCTCGAATACCCAAACCACGTCTCTATGACTGTTATTGAGATTGACTTGCAATAGCTTTGAGGCTGGTTTCGTGGTTAACCTAGAATTTGATTATGTTGCTAATCAATATATAATAAAGTGCCGGAGTAGCTCACCTGTCGCAGTCAATAACCTTAATGGCTAGGTACACTTCGTCAACATTTTCCTGTGGGACGTCAAACACCATGGCTTCGTTATATACTGCATTCAGGGTACTTTTCTTCACGGATGTTTTCTTTTTCTTGATACGTTTTCCCCGGCACATCAGTGACACTTTCACATAGGGATCTGGTAGGTAAAACATGATTGATTGATTGAATATTAAGCGTCATTTGTATGCCATCGAGGGCTAATAGACGATCAGTTAACCTAACCACCGTTTCCTGGGATTAACCAGTACTCGAGCACACCCTATCTCCGCAAGTAACTGATAACTTTCCCACTTGAAGGTAAAACATGGTAGAACATGGAATAATTATAAACATTTGTTTCATAAATATACAAGAACAATTATTTCAGTTATTGTTCGATTTTCAAAATGGTATCTGTATAGCATATAACTACTAAGTCGGAACGAAAAAACTACTACGTCGGAACGAAAAAAACTTATTTCAATATTTTGGCAACGTTTGCTTTCTGTTATAGCTGTTCAGTATAAATGACAGAAAATAAAGAAAGTACTAAAATAAACTATAGATAGCATAATCTTCCAGAAGGAGACATGTACGGAATTCTATGCTAAGTTAAACTTCTTTTATACATAGTATAACACAAAAACGATGATTGTTAGTGCTGGCTTTCTGTGCAATAGGTTTTTGTGAGTGAGTGAGTGAGTGAGTGAGTGAGTGAGTGAGTGAGTGAGTGAGTGAGTGAGTGAGTGAGTTGGTTAGTGATTGAGAAAATGAGTGAGTGAGTGAGTGAGTGTGAGTGTGTGTGTAAGTGAGTGAGTGAGTGAGTGAGTGAGTGAGTGAGTGAGTGAGTGAGTGAGTGAGTGAGTGAGTGAGTGAGTGAGTGAGTGAGTGAGTGAGTGAGTGTGTGATTGAGCGAGTGAGTGAGTGAGTGAATGAGTTGAGGTAGCGTCTCAGTCAGACTTACTTACTTGTCAGGGTATTTTTAAAACATACAAAATGTATGTCTATGTTTTCATTGTTAACATTGAATGAAGACGAGCATCGTTGTTACTAATACGTTCACTGTATCATGATTTAAGATCACTTTCTTTATATCTCATAAGAACAATTCTAACTTCCTAGTAAAAACAAGTTTTATTTTATTATATCATGTAACATGAAAATGTTATAAAACATGTGGCTATGTTTCTTCATTATGTTTTCATGAAAAGGCGCCAACTTGTCAATGATTAATATGATATGTTGCCATAATAGTTCTGTTAATTACATCGTGATTTAATGTATGTTGGTGTAGTGTGCATGACATGTCTACATATTGTATGTGTAATAAATGAGAGCTGAGGTTCGGAATCACAAATAAAACATCGAACTAAATTTAAATAAATTCTGATGAAATACAGTATTGCCATTTTTTTAAAAACCAAGTTCATGTTTCCTGTTGCCCAGCCCGTCGCCAAAACACCCCAATCGCAAATGTTTTCTGACGAATATTGAACATTGAACAAACAAAACATTGTTGTATGCATGCATATATTATCAATAGCATAATAAATAATATTTAGAAAGTCCTTTTTATTTTACATTACATTTTACAATACTTATTATATTGGTACGGTTTGGCTTGTCTACTTCTACTCTGGATTACTACCCAAATTTAAGAGCCTGTGTCAGGAAAGCACTTAAATATAGACTAAGATACTCGTATATTATGATATTAGATAGGTATAATATAAATCAATATAAAACTCTCATTAATAATTTCATATAGCTTCAAAGGGAATATTTGAACATTACGAACAACATAATATATTATTCTATTTGGTTCCCTGGCGTTTAGTATTATAGTGGGGTATCATGTTTTGTTTAGTGACGTCAATAATATGCTATTATTTCGCTAACGTTATTGCTAGTTTTATGTAATATCATTAAACAAAATCAATGCAGATTAGATTAATGCCTCAGTGCATGCCTTATTTTGTCAGCATTCAATTAACAGAGAGCATGCTAATAATGGAGTAATCCATTCCAGATGACTTGTAATTTGTGGAAAGCCTTAAAAAGATATTTTTGAATGGTTATAACTTATTTATTTTATTCAAGCAGGAAAACCATTCTGCAATTTCTCTCATATCCGTCATTATTCAGTTTAAAAAAAACTTTCCCATCAGTTATTTTGAAGGCTTAATGTGACACGTGGAAATTAAAAAAAAATGTTCTAAATTTGTTCCTACAGTAAATCATCATTAAGCAAAAACTAATATCTTTAATGTCTACTTTTATTCATTATTTGAAAATTTATGTTTTCAGTCGTAAATTATGTACCTTAAACAAGGAATGCTTTTCATTATACTGTATCATGTCTATCGACTAATAAATCTTAATCAAATTTGTCAAAATGTGTAATTTTAAATTATGAACAAGAGTTATAGCCCCTTTTTAATGACTTCAAAAGTAATTTATCGAACTAAATATAAAATCATTTAGTGATATTTTTATCGTATGTCCTGTTTAATAATACACACAGTTTTGCTTTCAAAAGTTTAAAGCCATTTAATATTTCAACTCACCTTGTAAGAAATTAGTCAATTATATTTGATAAGCTGATTCCTTGAAATGTAAAGAACGGAACCATAAAAATACTATAAGGATATTTTACAGTTTTTTGTACAACACTGGAATATGTTATATTAGTACATATTGTGGTTACGGCGTCTAGTCCAATATGACTTTCACCACAATACGTACGAGTATAAAATAATCCCATATTGTACAAAACACTGTAAAATGATCTTTTTTCTATACCTCAATCTTAAAGAATTGATCAGAGATCCTTTTGAATAATCAATCATGAGTTCAGAACCATGAGAGCGACAGACGAAGAAAATAATCGTCTTTTCTCGAAGTCTCGATCGTCATGCGGAACAGTTTGTCATTTGTTTGTTTTTATCGTTGAACTTTCTACTTCATTTATTTCCATTTTTTATTTAATCGCCATCTTGAATTTTGAACCGTACAATATAAAAGTTACTCGATCCAATAATTTTCTACATATTGTATGGTCACGTGGTAACATCTGGAGTAGGCAATTGGCTATACACTAGCAGGTATAAAATAATTGGTTTTATTCAATAGGTATATGTGAGGTTAGTCAATATACAACACATCTCACGTACCAGCTTAAGCATTGCTCTGTTTACGACACACGCTGGATGAGTTCTTAGCGGTAATGCGTTTTTTTTATGAATTCCCTTACTCGCTGATGGCTACGAGTACTGTATAGTTAAAGCTCATATGTTGAAGAAGTACATGCAAATGGTCAGTCTGTTTTATTTGATGGTTTCCAATATGTGCAACTTACAATGCAGACTAATCGGTCCTGATCGTCTCCGGTGTTTGCCTTTAGAAACGCAGGTGTCAACAAGATCAAGATTAACCGGTTTGCTATAAATATAGCGCATCCGTTACAATATCGGTTCCTAACGTAGAGGCCGGGGTTTGTACAGTCAATTAATTACAACTATATATCGGTTCCTGACGTGGAGGTCGGGCTTTGTTCAGTCAATTAATTACAACTATATAAAGGTTCCTGGCATGGAGACTGGGGTTTGTACAATCAATTAATTACAATTATATAACGGCTCCTGACGTTTAAAGGTCACATTAAATTCGGATCAAAACAGTCGTTGAAAACTGATCAGCGTTTAATTTTGATCAGACATGGGGTCTTTTTAACGGTTTGTTAAATATAAGCAAAACATCACATGACTGATGTCGAATGTTGTAACAATTAAACATAAGCATGGTCAGCTTTTCAATCGACATTAAATACTCAACACCCGTCTATTATTCTTGTATTACACACAAAAATGTCAGATACTGTTTTCTTTTCAATTATTAAAATTATCTTTTAAAAGAACAGCTAGCTTTTTTGAGTAACTTAGCATAATTATAAATATTTTGTAGGTAAACGATACTTCATGAGTGTAAGAATTATTGATGAAAGGCAACCTGGGGTAGTGTATGTGAAGGATGTCTCTCTTCCGCTGATGGCGGTTATTCTACTCTACTCCTGCTATTGGGATACGGGGAACGCTCCGAAACTTGAATGTTTGATATCTTAAACATTTAACGGCTGAATTCTACTAATTTCTTAGAAAATATGGTAGTTATCTACGACAGTTTTTTGCTTTAGTTTTAAGCCTTATTGTTTAAACACACACACACACACACACACACACACACACACACTAAGATATATTTAAAAGCGAATCTCTAACGAGTATCAAACCCAGTACACTGCGAGTTGTGACGTTAAGGATTTTATCATGCATTCTAGTGAGTTTTAGTTGGGAAGGGTATGATTTTTATTTACTCCAATATTTGTTTTTACTTTAAAACGCTTGTAATAAGGAAACACACACGCAGACACACAGGAAACTTAAGACTAAACTATAATATGTATTAAAAAGTAAATCTTAATAGAGTTTCACTCCCGCTACTAATAGCCAAGACGTAGAGGAGAGTGTCTCCAACCACTCCTGCAAATATGGGTAGGTGGTGTGTATATGACAGTGGCCTAGCTTGGCCAAAAGTAAACCTGCAGGTCTAGAAATGTTGATTGGGGCTCTGAGTTACTCTGCCATATTTGTTTTAAAATGTAAATGACCAATGGTGCATTATCAGGGGCTTTGTTTCTATTTTTCTATGTAAAACATATATGAGTTACTTTTATTTTTCTGGACAAGTACAGTCTTCGTGTAGCAACACCGGTGTGTATGTGTATGTGCGGGGGGGGGGGTGCATGTACAGCGTACTATGTACAAGGTTGTGTGTATCTCGCAGCTACACCACGTTAAGGATAAGCCTTACGATATTGCAGGAACAAAGCAAACTGCAAATCAGATGGATTCTAATGTTTTCAATCTTCTTTGTGACGAGGAAGACTACTGAACACTGACTGTAATTCCATTTTCTTAAACTACATCAGATTGTTTAGTAACTGTTTTGTCCTTGGATAATGTAAATTGCCAGCTACAGTAACTATTTAAATATATATACTTAAAATAGTATAATCATTAACGTAAAGTTATTAAAAACATGCCTGTATCTGACATTCCTTATAAACGGATTCTTTATAACCCTATTTGTATTTAGAATACGGTGGATTTGACGGTGTTGAATATAGTTTTTTTTGTTTGTAATAAACAAAAATGAGCCTCTGAAGTAACAAAAAGGTATATGTTTACATTAAACCAACTCTATCAACAACTTATTATTTTATCAAACCTATGTTTTCCCCCGACGAATTAAACAAAACTACAAATAAGTACATATGAGTTCACCATGACGAGGCGAAAATGTGACGTTCTAAATATAACTTATATCAATATCATTTTTGTAAAATATAAATGTTTCTAAAATCCCAGAAATGTAGGAATAAAATAAAGTATGATACACTTAAATCACGAAAACCTAGCAAATTCCAAATTTACAGTATTTATAAATATGTTGATTAATTTAAACTAGTAGAATGAGCAGGAGTAAATATGTATAATTATATGTATAGATACCCAATTTGAAACTCCATTGTTGAGAAATTATCATCTCCCTTTATGAAACAATACAATTACTATGAGCTCACTGAATCTTCTTGAACAAATGTCAGCGTTTATAAGTACAGATTTAGACTTTTAGTCCATATTTTGCGATTATAAATGCATTGCAGAGTTTATATTGTAATGTTAATACATCATTTATTTAAAACAGATTAGGAAATTGATATTTCTACATTGTTTGTTGAATCAGAAGGTTGAGGGAATCAAATATTCAGTGATATACTAAGAAAAATGAGAGCATTAATCTTACTTACTAGTACTGCAAGAAAGACGAAAAATATTACCCGTAAAACTCTAGGTTCGAGTCCCACTCGCTCCAAAGTATTAACGCGAGAAAGTTTGCAAGGTATTTGCGTACGGACGGTGGTTCTTCTCAGATTCATTCTGAGGTCTCCCTACACCAGTAAAATAAGATACATGTATGTCTTATATAACCTGAAACGTGTTGAAAATGGCGTTAGACTCCATTCAAAATAAAAGTGTTACATATTTACATACAGCTATACCATGGCTATAATTTAATGGACATAATTATGGATACGGATGTTTCTTTGATCACTTTTATAGTAGTTTATTCTACATACTGTTACTTGACAACCGAGTGTGCAAGACTATATAAGGTGTCAGTACAGTTTGTTATGATTAATATTTTTTTATCAAATGACCCACATATTTGAGTTGAATAAGTAAAGTTTGATATTTTTATGGGTATATGTTTACAGCTGAGTAAAAATAACTAATTCGCTAACTAGATATCAAAAATCAGTTTTTGCAAACTTTGCTAATTTCTATATTATGCTTACTTAGCTATTTTGTCACCCCTTAGTTGAACTACGAGCCTTCATAGCGATTTTCATAGCGACAGGTATATGAATAAAAACAAAATCATAATCTCAAGCATGTTAACATACGTAACTCACGATGGTGTATAGATAAAGACATGATTTTAATTTGATAAGTTCATCATTTCAATTTTATCAAATCACGAAAAGGCTACCACCAGTATACCTGCTGGTAATATTTTAGTAAAGAAATATGTATTTTATAGTATGTGCTTATTTTTATCTAATAGCCATACTCCAAGTGTCATGTTTTCTAACCACACCGGATAATCACAACAAAACTGTGCTGAAACATCATGTGGGAAAGTTCGAGGAGTTTGGAATGAATCGGATAGTGCGTTTTCATTCCGAGGTATTCCGTATGCAAGTCCGCCTGTAGGAACCTTAAGATGGAGACCAACCGTTCCGTTAAACCCCATTAACAACAACTGCTGGATAGGCATTCTAGATGCAACAACGTTCGGAGAGCAATGTTTTCAATTAGTTGATTCGCAGCATGTTGGGAACGAGAACTGTTTGTTTCTGAACATCTGGACACCAACGTTAAGTAATTCCGCTCGGTTACCTGTGATGTTTTGGTTGCATGGTGGATCTCTTGTGAACGGAAATGGAAATCAGCACGACATTGGATATGCCCCAACGACAAAACTGGTAAACGAAACAAACACTGGTATATGTCAGTGTAAATTATCGATTACAAGCGTTCGGTTTCATGGCATTAGATTGGTTAAAGGATGGATCTCCTACGAATACATCTGGGAATTATGGTCTTATGGACATGATTGAAGGTCTTAAATGGATTCAAAACAACATCCACAATTTTGGCGGAGATCCGAACCAGGTATATAAGACTTACCATTAAATATGTTATACCAGGGGAATAAATGTACATTAAATTTCGCTCGTTTTAGCATGGTTTTAAAGTGTTAAGGTCTCTCTTACCAATTACCTCCCCTTAATCACGGTAGCAAGATTATTGCGCCCAGGAAATTAAAGCGTGTAAATCAGTTGGGCATTATTTTGATTGAAATTGCTTGAAATGGTCATATTTCCTTGTACATATTGGAACACTGGAACATTTTCACGAGTTCTGCAAAGTTTTGATGACATCGGGTCCTGTTGGATGAAGATCTAACAGCTTAAAGATGTGTAGTAATACACTGCAACAAATGGGCAGTATTGCCAGTAATAAAGGGGTGTTATAAATTCATCGAAATTGTAAAAACGCAATCTGGTCAGCCCCATGTTTTTCCTGCATATATGTACTAGCAAAGGTATTTCAATGGAAACTAGGCACTTCTAAAACCATTGGCAATGTGGTCAGTGTTACAGAAATGCATGTCTCTATATGTAGTACAGTACAAATGTATTAGTGTGTGAAAGCATTAAATATTTTTACAATATGTTTGTTACAATAACGCCTTTGGCTCATTTGGGAATAATTTATATTTTAACATTATTGGAGCGAATCTTTATATGGATCACTACGACGCCCTGTATTATAATTGAGAAAACATCTGTATTTAATGCACTACTTAGAAATATAAATGAATGATAATTTATAGGAAATTATATCATTATACATAAACCACATACTTACATATAAATCACTTATTTGTCTGATATATATCTATAAAGGTGACAGTATTTGGACAAAGTTCTGGAGGAACTGCAATTTTTGCCCTTCTGGGGTCACCGCTTTGCCAAGGGCTGTTTCATAAAGCCTGGATGTTGAGTGCTTCTCCGATCCTTAATAAAACAGCGTCAGATGCATTCAAAGACAATGAAGTGTTTATTAATAGGACAGGTTGTCAAGACGTAGATTGTTTGTACAACCTGACCTCGTCTGAGGTCACCGACAGTGTACCATGGAATGTATATCCGTACTGGGCCATGGATGACCTACTGGGCCTCCCGATCATGGGACGATTTGATGGTGCCTTACTGATTGTTTATGGTTCGTGCATTGTTTAAAAATAACTTTATGCTTAATAAATGTATGCGGATTATTACTGTACTAATTTGATACGGTTACAAGTGTCATCTCGGGTAAAAATGTCAGATCATCGCATTGAGATAAACTGATCTCACATTTTGTCAGCTGTATAAAGCTCATTATATGTCTTTATTGTTTAGTATTATTGGAAACAAACCACAAAATTGACAAACAAATCCAACATCATTAGAAATTAGTCTGTAGTTTTGTTCAACTTTGAACTTTCAGAAGAAAAAATGCTTTGTAATCAAACTTTCTCACCATAACACAGTGTGACGCCATATATTATAATGTACATGGTAAACATAAAACGTCAGTATATGATACCGAACGTCACGTAGAATAGCTGCGTATCCACATGCTTATGTCTAATATTTTATGGAACTTTACATTTAAAACTCTTCTAGAGAGCAAGGGTTGTGTCCTATGCTGATCAATTATTTGAAATGCATGTACTATACATGTTTTCATGTGAACTATCCTTCTCAGATAACTACAATAGTTAATAGCAGAAAAAGAATTAAGTTTTTAAAGTCATATTAAGCACCTCCATCGCTACAAATGCCCTAATCAATGTAACATATCAATTTATAAACACATGTTTATAATTGCAACACAAACAAAACATTTCGAATAGCACTTTTGATAGTTCGCTTCTTAAATCATTGTAATATATCATTAGAACTTATAATTTATATTTACAGGCTATGTATTGAAAGAAGCTCCGCTTGACGCCTGGGTACATGGACATGGCGTCGATGTTCCTCTACTTATTGGTAAGAATATTGATGAAAATGATAACCAACCAATATTTTAGTTTAAAGTCGGGGATTCACTGTATCTAAAACCAACCGGTAAGCAATTACCGCAAATATGGAAGGGAATGTGTGGCTAAACTACTGGCCTACTTGCTCTTATCTTAATATTTTTAAATATAAACATGTGGCTCGGAAAACTACTACTGCTTTACAACAGATAAGATGAATGGTCAGTGTATGTAACAGTCAACATTCTTGTAATGAATAGATACTGATTGTTTAGTGCACCTTGATTAAATCAATTGAATGAAATACATTGTACCACTTTTGAAATTTTTAAAAAACACTTGAGCTTTGCTTCAAGTGAGTACAGAGAATTCAGTGTAAGTCGCCATTTTTCAGTGATGCTGGCTTTTATACATGTAACAAATATAAATACAAAATATATCAATACATATACGAGTACAAATATAAGAAAATAAATGGTTGAATTAACTGCTACTTTATGCAAATATGATTGAACATGATAAGTTTAACTAGCAAATACTTCTATGTCTTGATTCGGGAACACATTATTTTCTAGAGTGATTTTGGATGGAACATGACAAAAGAAGACTGACGATATTTAGATATGACTCAACATATAAAAGTCGTGCGATTGTTATGGTAATCTAAGATTATTCAAAGGTATCTGAAAACACTTGTCTTAATTTCTAGTAATTAAACAACTATCTAATAAATGCAAATCTACTTTCTTAAACTTTTTCGAAAGTGCTGACGGATCATTCATTCTAAATATTCACGTGCTGGTTGTAATGTTCGCTTTTTTATAGTATATGTAACTATTTATAGGCACAACAGCACAAGAAACCGAGTTATATCCGTTACCATCGGATGTTTACAAATGGACTTGGGATTCTGGAATGTATGAGGTCTACGTTAAGCAGACTTTGGGAAAATTCAGTGACGTCATCGCGGAAACAGCTATGAAATTGTACCAATCTGGCGTTGAGACACCAGAATACCAACTGACTACGATGACAAGCGATGCAAGGGTGACGTGCCCAAACGACTATTTGAGTCTCATTGCTGCGACATCGTTTAAATCGCCGATATTCCGCTACGTGACGACATATTGTCCTTCGAGAGCAACTACTCTTCCTTTCGGAATCAATTATCCAGCTCGGTATTCATTCCATGGGATTGATGTGTTTGCGTTTTTCGGCACGATGGACCATATGCTCCCGTTAACTTCTGCTACAGACAAACAGTGGAAAGAGAATGTCCGGAGAGACGTTATTTCTTTTGTGAAAAATGGCCATCCGAGCAACCCCACTTGGCAACCAGTTCCCGTCGTCCACTGCTTTATTATCAGATATCACAAATATTACTTCTGCATATCACGTGGCAGAATGCGAGTTCTGGATGACAAATGGGTTCTTTTCGTATGCTTGGACAAATTAATATGTTTTCAGATATTGCAATAAATGTAAGATTCTGTAAAGCTATTTCTTTTGTTTTTAATCAACTAACTTTTAATGTTCTGCATTTTATTTATATTGCATTTTAATGAATGCCACACAATTTAACAGAAACAAAGTGTATGTCGCAGTTCCCTGCCTTTAATAAAATTCTTTTCTTTGAAATATTGTTTTGAAACCTTTATTAAAATATCTTACCAATTATAATTCAAATATATATGGTATTTCATAAAGATACGTTGAAATTCTTGTTAAAGTATATATTTCATTTTTCAAGTATATACAATGAAAACACACGTACCATACATTTACTACGCTCCATCATTGTTTGTGCACGTATGGATATTTTTGGCTAGTGCTGGTATTCAATTATGAAATATGAAAAAGAAAAAAATAGCAATTGCACAAGTATTGCTGTTTTATAGAAAGTATATGTGTACACATCTTAAAAGAAATGCCCATGTGTATCTGTTCATTGAAATACGAACCATCATATTTGATATAGCTTCAATGAAAGAGTACGTAACCATTATGTAACTATTGTTTTATACTTACATTTGTGACGTAACAGTTTCATTGTTCATTGGACTGTTAATTGTCCAATGAACGCATACTTGTTCTTCGGATATATTTTAACATATAAACCGTGTTACCGAGATATAACGATAGGTTATGATAAATCTATTTCCAGTTTCTACTTTGGAACACAAATTATGCACCACTTTAGTTGTTTCCATTCATGACAAACGGATACATCAATAAATTTGCAAATATAAGGGGTTATGCAAAACGAATTCCGCTTAAAGCGGTTTAAGGGTCAAAATTCTATCGACGATTTTTAGGCTTACACGTATAGTCGAATTGTATGTGTTTTAAAAAACAATCTATTACACTGTTGCACGTAATATAAATGTATTAAACATTATGTACTGTATATATTATATATAATATTCAAAGCAACATTAAACATAAGCTAACGATTAAAAACAAAAAGTACCACACCATTGCAAATATAAACATATTGATATTTTATTGACACTGTATGAATCATGTATAAATCAAGATTGACAAATAAGGAAACTTCAGAACTAATCTCGCAGGATATTAACAATTGTACACATACACACGGCAGTGTTCAACATGCAACAATAAACCAACGAACTTTTAAACAAAGCGTTTCTGCTGCAAGCCATAGGAAGTTACGTTCTCCACTCCTAATGCTGAGCAATCCATGATACACTGAATTTAATTATCAGAAATAATTGTTTACATAACTCCAGAGCTTTGCATCAGAATATATTATTCATATTATATCACACGTTAAGGTTGCCATTCCATGTTTTGGTAGTTACTCTTGCTGCTGAGTGTTCCCATATGGGTATAGGTTATAAAGTGTTAATATTGATTTGTTAATGAATGTATGAGCAAGAGCAAGACTAATTTCAACGTTTCCATGTGATTTGATCCTTTAATGTTGGAAACGTGGGAAAATAAAATAATTGAAAAAAAAGAACTCTTATTTCATCTCTAATACAATTTAAATCGTGTTTCTTTTTACCAAATAACAATGCTTGAAACTTTGCACTAATGCTTAAATAAAATATGAGCACTATAAGCGGGCGGTAGTGCAGTAGATAGAATATTGGCCGTACACACAAGAGGTCACAGCATCGATCCTCTGTTCAACCCGATGGACTCTCAAAAACAGCACTCATTGCCTGTTCTACTTGGAACATCGACTCAGATAACTCAGATTCAAATAACAGAACTTACATTTCAAATGAGCTCAAATTAGTTAATATAAACCAGTATACAAGGATACAGAAATGTAATATCGATAAATAAAGAAAATCATCAACCATTGGCTGTAAAATATTTTTTCATAGGTGCGTTTCACAAAATGAAATTACGACAAATAATGTCGTAGACACAAACCAACAATTATTCATAATACTTTTAATATCCGCCCAAATTAACCCAAATTTTGCTCAAATTATGCAGAACATGCAGAACATGGTACTTGTTTCTGAAAACATAATCATTTTAAACATCGATCTAGATTTAATATACAAAGTAAAAACTGTCAAACTTATTTACGACGATTGTAATTGTAAGTTATTTTTGTGAAACGCAGCACAACTAATTATGTAAAAAGTTAAACCAATTACAGTACAAATTTTAAACGCGCGTGGCATTAATAGAATGCCATATAATTTTGCAAAAGTAATGTTGAGAGAAATTCGAATTATAAAATTTTATTAAAATAATTGTGTGGACATTTTTCTTTTAATTGATTTTCTCCCACTTTGATTTCATGATACTTTTATCAATCTTTAGCAATTATAAAAAAAAAATATATTTCGGAATATGTTAATATACTGACGGTCCGATTTATCAACGTTCCCACCCGTTAAAAACAACGCTTGTCACCATTGATGTGACTTGACCTTTGATATTCAGTGTTTGTTATGAAAGTCCTTTCGTTTATCATTAGCTGCCTTATCAATGTTTTCAACACATGGTCCGACAATTATCTTCTCCTATCAAAATTATTGATAAAATATCAGAAACAACAGTTGACTATCATTATCGTATCTCTCTCATTTGTCTTAATAACGGCTTGGCTAAAATAAGGGATTAAGGTCATCGTCAAATGAATATTAGATCCATTGTTAGCGCTGTTTAATGTCGTTTTTCTTTAGATGGGTTTCCTAACTTGTTATCGTATGTAAATAGGGGAAAATAAGATATTGGAGGAAAACTGAAAACTACTTAATCCGTGCACCAGATTACTATCGTCATGCTTTAAAACAAATCGCGATTTTAATAAGAATGTGTATGTGATAAATATGCACGTGCTGGTATATTTGTATATTATTGTATCATGCCTGGAATTTAATGTTACATTTAGTCAGGGTCAAGGTAAGTTGAATGATACACGTTTAAGAGCTTTAACTATTTTTTCTTAAATAATTTGATACAAATACATATTAAATGATTCTCAACACAATAGTTTCTATATATGTCCCCGTGTGTTTATATTTAAATGTAAAATGAACACATTATTGCAGCAGTAACTAAAATTGTTCACATAACATAGGATTAAAAACAACCATCCGACAAACAAGTTATCCATTTAATAAAAAAAACCATCCAACTAGTAGTAATATAAAAAGAAACCTTATCATACGAAAAGATATTAAAATATTAAAAAGTATATATTTTTATTGTAATATTTATATACAGCTGTATGTTATTTGATTGTGGTAACAATTGTTCGCTTCAAAAGAGTAATTAACAAACAATTAATTACGAAAACATCTTCCACAAGCTGTTTCCACTGTGTTATATTGTTTAAAAATGTTGTTAAAAAGATTAAATGTATTCAAGAAGATCTTGGAATAATGAAAATACCTTACACGTATGACTGTTTCGTAAAATTAATATGCTTGTATTATATTGTTCAATATGCTTTGTATGTTATAAATGTTTATAATGAAGTATCTTGTATTTGCCATATTTCTTTATTAAACTTTGTAAAATGGCCAAAGGTAAGATATTGCCGTTTGTTTACACTCAATTTCCAATATTTCGACACAATGGACATCTACATTTTGTCGATTAGAATAATCCTGACACAAGTGGAAATTATTACAAGTATAAATGAAAATCATTATTATAAGTTTCATTTGTGTCAGGAATTTTCTAATCGACAATATGTTATTGCGTATTGTGTTTCCTCCTTGATAAAATCCCATTGGGTCGAAATATTGGAAAATGAGTAAAAAAATAGATACTTAACGTACTTCCCCAAGGAGAGTTATATATCATTCAATTGATTAAAATGTTTAGATCGAATTTAGTTTCTGTTTATGTTAGAGGGTTTTGTTTAGGGGTGTATGTGATTCCTTTTGTTGTTTTTTGCATTGGTTTTATTATTTTTGTTTTTTTAGTTGGGGTGGGGGAGGGGGGTTGTTGGTGTAGTTATTTTATTGCGTGTATTTTGTGATGTGTGTGTTGGGGTGATTATAAAATTGACAGTAAGCTAAACAAAATGTGCATAATCTTGAAATTGCACGGCAAGAACAAAATTCTCGTTTCTCACCATTAAATATCGGATTTTGTTCCCATTATATTTTTGTAATTAGTAAATGATAGTTAAACATGGTTACACATCATGCAGTTGTGTTTTTCATGGGGTTTTCTGTTAGATATTATCAAACGACTTCTTGCGTTGTATGAGTTACACATATAAAATAGCTCATATCATCCAATATAAAGTAAAAGTATATCGCATTTTGAAATTCAATAAATACTTTAGATTATCTTAAAACATGTTAATCAATAGAATAAACTTCTGGCAATTCATATATATTATGTTCAACAAATATATTTACCTATTTGTAAAAGAAGATCTAAAAGCATACCATTAGGTATTTAAAATCTGATATTTCATTGTATTTCATGTAAATAGCATTACTTTATCAGAGAAAAAATATAACTGTATTACTCAGTAAAAATAAAAATACAACGATGTATGCTGTGTAATGTTTATTTGAAAAAGGTAATACGGCATATAATTATAACAGTTTGTATACACTATTTAACTACGCCTATACGACAGCGGTGATCCGGTGGTCGGAGGTTGTGGTTTCAATCATCGGGTAGCTTTATTTGCATGTACTTAGTACCGACTATAAAATGGAAGATATCGAGAGTGATTTGTATGAAAACGTTTCTCTTTGCATTTGTATTTCGATAATAGTTTAGAGACAGGGCGAAGTGATGTTTGTATAACAGTACTAGGTGGGTAATCATTCCAAACATGCATGTCTGCGTCCTGGTACATCATTGTGACAATACTTACAATACTGTCTCAGTACAATAAATACAATACAATATTGTGTTGTTGTTGTTGTTGTTGTTGTTGTTGTTGTTGTTGTTGTTGTTGTTGTTGTTGTTGTTGTTGTTGTTTATTTCAATTACATGTTGTCCTGTTATAGCTAGTGGCAATGCCATGGACCTACAGAAGATGAATATGAACCTGATGAACGCAATGTGTCCCATACAACCGTGCCAAAGCGTGTGTCTGACACGAAACGAGAACACAAACTGTTACGTCTGCAGCAGCGCCTGCTCTCCTGGCGGAAGTAACACGGGTATTATGGTCAAGCCACTACAGTCGGTGTTTGGAGGTGTAGGTTGGTTTAATTTATACTTTTTTATGAATTATAAAGATATCGCTGTCCATGATTTCGACAACCTCAAAGTCACTTAAAGTGAAGTTATAAATAGTATGTTTATTGTTGTTAATTATAAATAATTGGTTTCAGTGTATCAGTCAAACAATATGTACATTTAAGTTGATAGGCTCATTTTGGTGTTGTGAAGTATCACTTAAACAATATCAACAATAAAGTTGATAGGCTCAGTGTGGTGTTGTGAAGTATCACTTAAACAATATGAACAATAAAGTTGATAGGCTCATTTGGGTGTTGTGAAGTATCACTTAAACAATATGAACAATAAAGTTGATAGGCTCATTTTGATTTAGTATCATACTGGTAAAACAATATGAACATTAAAAGTAAAAGGCTCATTTTGGTTTTGTATAGTATCACTTAAACAATATGAACAATGAAGTTGATAGGCTTATTTTCGTTTAGTGTAATATCAGTTAAACAATATGAACACTATATAAATTGATAGGCTCATGTTGGTTTAATGTAATATCATTTAAACAATATAAATACTACAGTTGATCGGCTCATTTGCTGTTTCGTCAGTCTTACCGCTCCCAGTGCTGACTCGATTAACCTTAAAGATATTTCCATTAAACCAACAATAGTTCGCTATAAATTCGTGATTTTAAATTACTTTTTAATGTCATATTAATATACATGTGTTTACAGTCTTCTTCATTTTACATAAGTTTATACAATACATTTAATGTTAAGAACATTTTAGCCGTCCTTTTTTACTACTTAATATAAAAATAGTAATTCATTTTTATAAACATCATAACAATAGTTTAGAATCCGTTTTTTTTTTCACTGAAAGCTACCTGTACATATACGTGAAGAAATAACCTCTTCCTGGTGATGTAATAGTTCCACCTCAAAGAAACCGTTTATACGATACCTGTTATGGAATTCAGTTTAATATGTGCTGCTTTCAAATCGCCTAACATCATCAATCATGTATCCAAACATAATAGAGCGATGTTTAACCCCTTTAAACAATGACACTATATGATATACTGGGCCGCAGAGGAGATCAATTATAACGTGTATGTGGCTACCTCGAGAGCACTTGGCATCTCCAAGGAGCAATCGTTTTACTTAAGCTCTACTCAGTGGCACGGCTCATTCGTCTTATACTTCCTGTGATTCATGTAGAGTACAGATAGACCCCTATCATTTCACTCGGCATACCTCCATTGGTGTTAAGCGTACTTTTCAGCTTCATCTCAAACTGTTGATGAGATTGTAATCTGTGTTGATTTTTATATGGGGGTATTTCTTTTCCATTTCTTAAAACCAATAAAAGCCAAGGCCTTGTTCAACTGAAAGTTCAATAATTTCTTTCTATCTCTCTATTTATTTTAATTATAAATGTGCAGTTGCAACTGGTAATGACAATTCTGATATTTCAGAAACACAGCCTGAATAACTATCCTGGGGACAAAATCAATATTTTTTTATATAGTTATAATTACTTTTTATTTTTTTTTTTTATGTTCCTATCGTCTTGTAATTATTAAAAAAAACACAGATTTCCATTACTTCGTATTTAAATAAATATCAACCGAAGTGACCTAGTGGTCTAGATCTAGTTTCCTTCTCGTGTGAAAGCTATTCTACACCTAACAAAAACTTGAAGGAAAAAAACCAGAGTTTTGTGCTCTTTTCAAAACACGTAATATGGTATCACGTTATATTGATACAGAAATATCTCGGAATAACTCGCCGACCATCCGCATGAAACTTGCAATTTAGAAGTTAAGACTGAATTGAGATCAAACACACAACCACAGTCATGGTGACGGAATGGTCAGAATCACTGCATACCTTACTCTTCCATTCATGATCACGTAATTTAACGAGACGTTGGCAGTAACAGTAGCTAAAGCAAGCTGTACTATAACAAATACGACAGTACACACATGTATATGGTGTAAAACACAAATATGCTCAGGCAAATATATAAAAGTAACAAATGATTGTTCAACCCGGAAACATGTACAACAAAACCATCATTTCTCCGTACTCCGTGTATGAGTAGTCTAAGGCATCATCTGAAGATCATTTACCTTTAACAGCCCAGGCCGTGGTTTCAAGACCAGCCAGGTTAAAACACTTTATGTGGTAACGTTGCAAAATTATTTCGGAAAATTGTGTCTCTACTCGAATCCATGTAGATATATCCGAGCTATTCCTCTACCAAATAACGTTAGCTCAGTAACGCGTCTGACTATCTGTACATGGGGTCATGAGTTTGTATCATTGCCATTCGCCTCGCAACGCCTATTCCATTGGCAAAATTGTCAGTAACATGAGGAAGCTGGTTCCAAAAAAGTGAAATACTTCCTCAATAATGAATCGATTCGAGGTAAATTTTTAGCAATGATATGATTTCGCGATTCCGATGAGTTCGTGAACAAAGCTAAAACAAAGCTAAAATGTAAAATTTTGATTGTACGTACCATAAGTGAATGTAATTTTCTTTTAAAAAAACAATATATCAAAAACTGTACCTAATTCATCACAGGAAATCAAGGGCCTCTGTATTCTGGTTGCGAATCAAACTGGATGGCCTGTCCAATACAGTGTACCAGAGGGTTCACGTTGAAAGGTTGTGTGCAGTGTCATTGTCCGACAGAACGTACAACAAGCAAGGATAGCACAATTGCTTCATCCACTGGTATTTTACATCAATTACATACATAGTTCTATGGTAAATTGCGACTACCTTCGTAATAATTTTGACGCTTTATTGTTTTCATTTATTAAAACGACCAATATATCGACATATGAAACTAGTTCCCCGAAAGATCAATTAATTTGAAATTGTGAAATCGACAAAAAGTTGCATTCATTATTTGACATATATATCAACACAAAAAGGCTTAATAAGTCATCTTAAAGCAACACATCCACGTTTAAACTTTTTTAAAAAGTTTTTCAATTGAGTTGTGAGCACATTTCCCATACATAAATATATGGTCAGTGAGCTGTATATGTGCTAACAAACACTATCCAGAACGCTTTAGAATTATAAAAAAAGATATCCAAATTATAAAGCGTAACTAACGCTTTATAAATTATTTTTAAATTGCCGAGGATTCCAACTTGGCTTCAAATTGAATTATGCGAGTCGTATTAAAAAACTTCACGTTTTAGTGCGTAGTGTACTTTACCTGCCTTGAAAGTCATTTTGACATTTTTTTTTGACTCGGGTGAGTTACACGCTTGTTTTATAAAGTGTTAGTCACGCATTATAATTTGGGCATCATTTTGTTCGGGATTGTGTTTATATGCTCATATACAGCTAATTGATCATATGTTTGTGTGGGAAATGTGCTCATAACTCAATTATTTTTTTTTTTAAAAGTTCAAACGTGGATGTGTTGCTTTAATTATTGAAAGTAATAAAACGGAAACATATTGCGATGATGGTAATAACATGCCACTATCAAAATAATCACATCGGAAATGCCGTTTGAAGTAATGATATTGATTTTTATCAACTATCGAGGTGTTTCCAGTACGGTTGAAACCTACGATTAAAAACTGACCTAGACTAATGTATCAGTGCAGTAGAGATCAAATCATTATAAACAATGTAGAGCAAAACGTATAAAATATATTTATAAATAAAACTAAAATCCACAGCCTTGCTCAGAAGTGAGATGATTTTTTTTTTATATTTTCTATTGTTTTAGACGACATTATAGATCTATATTTATTGATACAAATAGTATGGGTTTTTTTCTTCACATGTAACAACTTCTCCATTTGTTTTCTGTTTCAAGCTGTGAATCAGATCACATCCACTACCCCTGTGACACAGCATGATACCAGTACCCAAGTGTCATCAATAGCAACTCGTCAGATATCCCGAATGTCTTCAGTTCTACCGTCAGTATCTACTGCAGATCCGTCAACGATTCTAATGATTACATCTAAGAAATCGACACCTAAAAATGTACCATTGCTTACCACCAGATCTCGAGAATACGACAACGGGAATGATGTCAAAACAACACTGTCAGTATTTTTAGAAAACAGAAATGGAGAAATTGCAACGCAATCACGTACGACAATACAAGCATTGAATCAACACAACTTAAAAGACAGCGATTCTAAACCAAATGATAAAATTGAATATTTAGCTTTTGTTTTTTCTCTATCAACATTATTGTTGTTTTCATTGGTTTTATCTATAGTGTCATTTATTGCATGGAGGAAATCAAAACAAAACTTGCGAAAAAACAAAGATGAACTCTACTTTGTTCATAAAGCCTACCGTCAAGATTCAAAGGCGATATTATCAAACAACGACATGCTTGAACCGGTGTATGCGCATGTCAATCTTAGACCGGAAATTCCGCCAAGGTCGCCGCCTCACACTCCATTATCACCAACCGCACCGGTTACATCCTTCTCATTCAGGACAGAATCTTCGTCTAGTGATACGTCTGTACAACATCCAACAGAGGATATGCGACATGATTATTTGGAATTAATATGAAAATAAATGTATCCCATATGATTTACTTCGTTTTCAGCTATTTAATATTTGTCATAATAGAGTTTTACGCCATTTCCAAAATTGTTACAGGTTATATATGGACTCCAGTTTTATCAGCGGAAAATGACCTCAGAATCAATTAGATAAAAACCATCGTTCTTTCGGAAGTAAACAGAAACTTTTCTTATACATGTATAAAGTATTTTAGCCGAAATAGGTTCGAGCACACGATCTTAGCGGTATGAGGGTGAATATTGAATATACTGAGACAACTTAGATACATGTAACATGTAGATAGTATATGAAAACACATTTGTAATTATCACTTATTTGCACTTCTAACATACTTGTTAATTGTCACAACACTTGCATCATTTTTTAAAAATAAGTTAAAATAAACTCTCTGCACAGCGCTCTATTAACTTGTGTCATTGCCTCTGATCTTACAGTATTCTTTCAATATCAAATGTCTAGTATTTTCGACAAGATTAAATATTACCTTTAAAAGGCCGACAACGTGATAAAAGTTCATAAATGTGTGAACAAATTAAAGAAAAATGTCGCTCATAACAGTTGCTCCGACTGCGACAAGCAATATGATAGCATGCAGTCTGATGTACAACACTTGCTGCAGACATCAATCTACTTATACATCAATATCTGGATATATGGTTCAACTAGTTATTTATGGCTTTCTTGAGTAATGATGATCAGAAGGTTGCTGAAATATAATATGAAATGATTTAGATTGTAGTTCGCACTGTATAAAACCACTCTAAATACAAGATGTAGTCTCTGTCCTCCAATGTAAGAACATTTTGAACGATATTGACTTGGCGAAAAAAATATTGCACGTGCTAATTCAAAGGACGTGAGCAATGGTACTATGATTTTCTTCACCTGACACTCAGCATTTAGAAGATAGTTCTAATGCTGGCCGATCCAGTGTCAGTATAATGTGGCTGAGTTGAGTATCATAATATGTATCTGTGGTATGATACTCCGGTGTGGCAGCACTTAGAACACCGTCTCAAGCAGAATCCGCCATGATATGAATGAAAACAATGAAAACAAAAAACATTTGTGACTTCAAAAAAAAAAAAAAGTAAAGGGATCCGCCAATTTAATGGGGGTATTTTAAAAGCATATTTGCATCATGTAAATATCGAGGGATACTTTTAATTATCATATTAAAATATTTAATTATTTGATTGTACATTTAATGACTCTTACGATTTGGTAATGTCATAGTGACGGTTCTTTGAATATAATTCAATAACTCATGGAGCAAATATCCAAGCTGAATTTGATTGGTCAATATGTTTGGTACATAAGAAAAAAAATTCGCGCCTTTTCTTTAAAGGGCATATATCAGGATTCTTAAAAAAAAATAAATGGGCTAAAAACATTAATAACCAATATAGCATCCCTGTATATACTCACTGATCCCGCATTGCCAAAAAGATATCTATTTAAATATGCCAAAATATAATATTGAAAAAGGATTTCCTAACTTGGGCTGCGCACCTAGGTTAGACTAAAATAGATTTCCCGTTTAAAATTGCAACATATTTTGTGGCGTTTTAAATGAGTCACACGATAACGTTATGATTTCAATATGATCCGTTATATAGGTTTACCCTTAATACAATTTATTTCATGTTAGAAAGTGTCCGAATGACCATATAGAGGTAATTACGTGCTGTATATTTTTAGAATTGGGATTTCGTTTCAAGTTTTGCACTAGTATTTAAATATCGATTATGTCACGTTTTGGTGAATATGACATAACAAACCATTAAGATTTTATTTATTAATGGTAATGAGATGTTCTTTATCTATTTTTAAAATAATTTTATTTTTTTAGGTATTTATGGCGCTTTTTTTCCCGATTTAATCCCTTTAAATCAAAATCAGCTGTGGATTGAAAAACGTGTACTTTCCAGTAAACTTAGAAATTGTTTATCGCCCATCCACCCTTACTTGATAAATTAGTAGTTGATTTAAATAGTTATTTGTCAGTGTTATATGGAATCAAATATTTTGTTTGTTGTATGTAAAATGCATGCATGAATGCTTTGTTAGTTTAAGCGATTTTTATGAATAGTAATAATGTAATTGTTGCTTTTAATTAATATATAAGGAAGTTTTGTAACAGTTTCTCATTGTCAAGCATTGAAATATATGAAATATTTCATTGGAATACGGTTTATCCATCAAATAAAATATTTAATTATATTATTTCAAATATTTGTGTTTTAATTCTTTACCAGTTTATTTATAAATTAGAGAAAAATAATTATCTCTTTTTTTTTAATAGTACAAAGTATTAAGTAAAACTTGCTGTATTACACTAAGTTCTGCAATTATTGTTTACAACATTAATACAACTACAAATCAATCTGATGTATCTTTATATGTGTCAACACGGTGGAAATCATTTCAAATATTTTGTTGTTTTCATTTTGTTCAGTCTCATTCCATTTATGTAAATCAGCGTTTTGTGAGACGACATTGTTTAATGCTTAAATTGCATGACTGCAGTGAATTAAAGCAAGGAAATAAAAGGCCGCAATAATGTCTCCGAAAATGAATTACAGTCATGCAGCTAACCGTCTCCTTTTTCATTAAGAAAGGAACGTAACCGGAAGTCGGATAATATTAGAATTAAACTTCTTGTCAAATTCAGTTTTAAGTTAAATCATGTGTGAGCCACAAGGCAACTAGATACACATAGGATTTTACATGACCCCTATTTGACTGCATATGTTTATTATCCTTGCTATACCTTTTAGTATAATTTGTAATATTCCAGATATGTGAAATGTCACTGAAACTGTTTATTCTTAATCATATTTTGATAATAGGACCAAATTTGTGTAACTGCTACTCATTTTAAGAAGCAACAGTTGCTTTTTCCTATGTCTATGCTTTCATAGCAATTAAACTGTTTAAGCAACCTGTCATAAAAGGTAATTTTAGCTCCATTCCTTTCCTAGTCTATCTCGAAACCTTATATCTCACGAATCAGGTATGTTAACCACCAATGAAAAAGCAGAGAATTTTATGCCTGATGATTTTGGACCGAGTTGTAGCCTTTCAATAAATACAAAAGCACAAAATATAGCCATATTTTTTTTAAAAGAATGTTTTGGTTATAATTTCGAGGCTCCATCGTTTTAAAGGAAAGACTTTATTAGTAAGTGATTCAAAAGCTTTCTCGATCTTTTGTCAATTCTGGAAAAGTCATTTCGATCTTTAGGTATTTCAAAGCGAATGAACAGAAAATTAAAACATTTTCACTTACAATAAATAAGAAACATTCGAAATTCTTAAAATAAAAGAGAAAATTAATGACTGTGTCACAAAGTAATACACAGAAACAATCAAATGTTACGAAATATCAAAAATCATTGTAGCTTATAATAGTTTATATTTGTTTTTTTTGTACGTGCGTGGTGTTTAAGTATATTACTAGGCTTTGTTAAATAAAACTCCTGGTAGAATAATAAAGTGTTATAATTGTATACATTTGTGTGCGCCTAACGCATACCCCTAAGTGCGTAAGTGTGAAATTAGAAATTAATTCTTAAATTACCATTTAAACTAAAAACTTCCTCTTACCCTGTATGGTGAATTGTAATGTACTAGATAAGTTTTGATGAAATAATATATAATGTACAATAAAACATATTTGGTATATCCATCGTAGTTTAGTTGAAATTATTGTAACATATATTATTTATGTATAGTTTTATTTTCAACATCTAATAGGCACGCAGGCCCATCTGGTACAGGATATATACACAAATGTATGACAGACAGTGGTTTAGTTATGATATTTAACATTTACAATGTTTGTTTCATGGTATAAATCGCATCGAATGAAGAAAAAATTTAGTAAGGGTGAAAGTGGAGAAGGTGGTATGCTTACATCAACAGCAAACAATAGTTAGTTATTATTAAGTAAACTTTAAGATTTAACAATTAAGAGACCCATAGGGATTCTGCACAAAAACTATGAACAATAAATATTTTCGTCTGTTATAGAGCTATGTAACCTACTTTCTTAGCTTATTTTCAACTACTGACATCATTTAACTTTCTTGTCTGAACACTAAATCAAAGCGCCCTTTAATAAAAGAAATTCCGACAAAACCTTGTGTTATTTATGTTTACTATCAAAACTGTTTTTTTTATTAATATACATACTACTAGTATATGGTCTATTTATAACATAGCAGTGATCATTGACACTGTGTTATTGACACACACACACACACACACACACACACACACACACACACACACCTTTGTGCAATCATTTGTAAAGACATAAGCAATAAAAAATGGTTAAACCAATTTCCTAATTAAAAGAAGTTTTACCTTTTAGCTGTTGTATTTACAGTGAGTATTGTACATATAAAAAAGAAAAAGAAAACAAAAGATAAATTTTCTTTAAAAGCTAATGACAGACGTTCAGGGGAAATCCGTACTTTCTATAGTATTACGTGTTATTTATTTTATTACCTTCACATTTGATACCTTCCAGACAGTGAATTGGGCAAACGAAGTCTTTGTTTTACATACTTATATTTGTATCTGTCATTTACTGACACGCCGGCTGCTAAATGTGTCTGTATTATTCTGATGATACGATAAAATATGTCTAATTTGCTCTCAAAGATTTCCAATTATTGAATGCCACAAAAACTAATACATTGTGTTGGCGACATATGTTGTGTCAACAGTACAAAATGTCTGTGGACTTTTTTCCATCTATTTTCTTCAGTTGCAATAATGGAAATTAATTGGGGTTGCTGTTCCTCGTATATCGTCATTTGAAGAAACGTTAGTTGTTTTCTTTATATTGCAGACATCTAGGTCATATTACAACAGTTCTTTCCGCTGACACAGAACTGTTATTTTTATAATATATATTGAAAACGGTTGTTGATTTCATTCAAATTTCAACATAATTGATAAGTAGATGTTCCACACTATACATTTCATGTTTTCCGGACATGTCATTTATAGTATGTCTAAATGATTTACACATCATATCGAGGACTTAGCACTAAACCGGTTTATTTCCCTCCTTTGTCTATACTGAGTTAGACGGGTTTCGTACCAAACCATCGATATGAACATCATTGGTTTCTATCCGGTTATTGTTTCCGGTTCAATTAAATCTTTCATAGAGATATGTAACATTTGTTACATTATTTTGGTTTTTGGCTTGTAGTTGTTTAATGCTTCAGTAACCTTTGGGCCGATTTCCGAAAAGGCGCCTGGGCGATGAGTTTATGGCGAAAATCGGCCAGCAAACCGGGAAACCATAAGGATGCCGGCAGATTATCGGCCACTATTGGCCGATTTTTAAACGCCGCACGGGTCGCCAGGAGTTTTTAGCGCGGAGATAAAAGTTGCTGGTGTCCCCCCGATTTTGGTATTACTTTGTGTGCTTCCCTATATAAATATGCCATGTAAAATGCGAAATATCAGCTCCGTACGTATCCCGTACGTATCCCGCCCGTCACACGGCCGGCGGCCGCACAAACATCTTCCGGCTACCGTTCGACAGCCCGACCAGCGTCAGATAGCCTTGCGGTATCCCAGCAATAGTCTTACGGGCTCCCTACGGTATCCTTCAGATGTCCGTTCGATTTAATCCGGCAAATTGTTTGCGGGGGCCGAGCGGTGCCCGTATCTAATGTGACCACACTCACGGAAATCCTATACATCGAAAAAAAGTCCCCGGCGCCCGGGAAACCGGCCGATTCCTACTTCCCGGCCGTTTGTCGGCAAAAATGTGACTGAGGCATAAGCAACAACAAGTAATTTTTAATTGTATGGTGTTTAGCGTCGTTTTCAACAATATTTCAGTTATGTTCCGACGGTGCTTACTTGAGGTAGTATTCTGAGCACTGCCACACTTGAATATTATGCCGCAAATACATGTTATGGATCCCCATTCACATTATACCGACATCGGGCCGACCAGACCTAGAACTATCCCCTTAATGCTGAGCGTCAAGCGAAGACGTTTGTAGTACTATTTTCAAGTCATTTGTATAGCCTGGTCGGGGACCGAACACAGACAATCCTCTTGCAAGGCGGACGCTCTACCCCTAGACCAGGCTTTGGTGTTATAAGAAACAAAGTTACAGATGAATTCGGGCCAGTCAGCAAATCACATACAAGTATGAATGAATCATAATAAGAAGATGAAATGCCCAACACATTGGCTGTTTAAATGAGCTAAACAGGATAAACGGTTTAGAAAGAATATGTTTTACAGCCGTAATGAAATACGGTGATTAAGGTTATATACATAATTGTGTGTTTTAAGTGCACAGCAAGAGTTGATTTTTTGCAACGACTAAATTATGAGCATTTGATTTACAACATCGATTTAATTTCATTTCTTTTCCTAATCTATGTGTCATGTGTTTAATTCTTATTATTAAATATCAAATATATAGTACAATTTTAAATGTTTATATTGATGTGGTACCTATGAATTTTGTATGCTACATGTAGTCCCTCATCAGAGATTGTATTTTCTCATTCTTTATCATCGAATTTAATTCTAGGAAATAGAAGAGTTTCTAAGAAATAGCATTAATAATTTACATGGTATATGTCGTCTGCCAGACCACTAAGCGAGTGATAGACATCGTTTCCTGCGTTTTAGACAAACGTAGAATAATGGACTTAGAGCAGTTGATCTGCCACCAAGTGGCGCTATAATTAACACTATAACACTAAAACATTCAACTCTTGGATTTGTGTGTTATTTGCGAACAAATGGTATAATGTTAGAAAAAAATGTTATAAATTGTCCATGTAAATCGCGTAACTATATTACTTTTTCATTGTTGTTGTTTCTTCTTTTATTGTTAGAACGACGTTGCATCGCTTTGCAGGTTATACATTTCAGGACAATAAGTTTTATTGATGGAGAGAATCCATTGGAGACAAGCCTTCCACAAGCAACTGAAGATATTTTTATTTCATAATGTTTGTTTGGATTTAGCGGAGTTTAAGCTAACAACATTGGCGGCGAGAAGTAAATGAGCTTGAAATAGTGCACAAACCAACGGTCCTCCAGATTTTCACCATATTATTTTTAACTGTTCAATAACTTTAAATAAAGCGTACCTGTATAATGACTGATTTTTTTTAATTGCACGATGTAAGTGCTATCTTTAATGTTTATAAATTGAATGTGGTCTTAATTGTATGTCTTTGGAAAATACTTATAATTATAGACTATGTAGTTCATATAATTTTTCTATGAGGAGTTTTTAATTATAGGGGAGTTTTTGTATTTACCTCGGTGTCGGCATCAGCACCTTCATATGCATCTGCGCCTGCGTCCCACCTGCGTTCATTTTCTTGAAGTTGTTCGTAAATGTGCCAGGCTTGCAGTTATATGGATGGAACTTGATATAAGTATGCATTCTTATACTCCGAGACAGTGTGTAACATATTGGGGCAAAGTCAAAGTAATATTGCATAAAAATGTCACATTTGCCTTGAAACTCAGCGGTAAATTGTTGATGCAGGCAGCTCATGAGTGTGCATTTCTTACGGTTGTGTGGATGAAACTTGGCATAATTGTACATAATATTACTCTGAGGCGGTATGTTACATGGAAGTCAAGGTCATATTGCAGAGTGAACTGGTCATAAGTCTGCATAAAAGAGTTGACGCTAGTTTTGCTTTACCTTGTATCGTGAGTGTAAATTGACACAATAGTGCTTATACTTCGCATAATTGTATACCATTTAATAACTGCTATATTTAAGTCCAAGTTGAACTATCGGAATGAAAAGTAGCAATTGGACTAATATCGCCATGTTAAGTTTAGATGCAAGTTATAGTATAGACGTTATTTTTACTTTTGTATTTCTATTCGTATTCTTTTATTAATTTTTAACCAAATGTTGGATCTTGTATCTTTTTTATTGATATGTGTCATATAGAACTTATCGCCTTTTGGTGTCAGTATCGTATTATTATTTGAGCATTCCAGACCCACTGGCCCATATCAACTCGGGTACCTGCGAGAGCATCATCCCCGCCCAATTGTTTTGTTTTTATTTTGTATTAAATGAAACACTCTACTCAAAATATTGTTAGGTTAACAATTTTAATGAGATCAATTTATATTCGTCTAGTCTATGTAAAGCTGTGATATAACTACATGCATCATCTCTTCATGCACAAACAGGCGGATTCTTTCACTTTAACATCGAATGAACTCTCACGAAAACATAACAAGTGGAAATGAAAGAAAAACAAACAACAACGCATATAAACGTCAAAAATATTTAACTTTAAGAAAATAACATATATACAGACATTTACTGATAGATTTATATTACTATGTACAAACATGTATCACATTCTAGTATAGAAATAGTTGAAAAATTTATAAAAACAACACATCAGCTACGTATTAATAAATACGTTTATACAATGATGAAAAACATTAAGGTGAATGTAATGTCATAGCCATCTTAGAATTCAGATTGCATTATCTTGATAATTTTGTTATAGAAGGTGAAACAACTTGTATGCTATGTTGATGCAGTTCAAGTGTATAAGTAATTACAAGCTGTACAAGATTACTTTTTTGATATTTTGTTATAGAAAATGATCCAACTTGTATGATATGTTGATGCAATTCAAGTGTATAAGTAATTACAAAGCTGTACAGGATGATTATCTTGATATTTTCGTGATAGAAAATTATCAAACTTGGCCATTTATACTATATTGATGCAGTTCAGGCGTGTAAGTGAGTATAGGCTGTACAAGATGGCCATGACTTACACTAAAGTTCTTTGAAAACATATGCACTGAAACCCATATATGAAGTCTAATAATTTCATATTACTTTTTGATTGAAACCCGTCAAGCGAGATATGATTATCTCCAGTTACAGAGCCAATACGTTACCTACATATTAAGTATTGTGTCCATTTATAACGATATGAACTATATATCCGATATTTTTTTTACAAAAGCAATATAACTTCGCATATATGACGAACTAACTAATACCAGTCTGTTTTTTCCATGATTCTACAATCAGATCATTCACTGGCAAAATATAAAAGTAGGGTATTTTTCTTTGAATTTTGAAATACATAATTTTGTGTCAGGTACATATATCTAGACTGAGATTAACGTCATGTATTAACATAGTATATATATACAATGTATGGTAACCAGTCAAATCAGATCCATAATACATATGTTTAACTTTGAGTAGAAAATCCGTTCTAACCGCAAGTAACTGGCAAACTTTCTCACATACGTTCTTGGACTAAGCCTGACTCGAACCCATGACCTTAGCGGCGATAGATAAGTGATATTTAGTTTAAACATATATTTAGTTCGTATATTACAACAATGCAATATATGAGTACTCAAAATGAAAAGGGTCAGAACGAAACAGTGGATCTTGTAGAGTTTTTATCTTCGACGAATAACTATCTTTGGTATTTTAGTAGTGTCTGGTAGAAACATGTCGGGTCAATAAATAGGCTTAGAGCATATGTTAAATGACTGTTTACTATTATATCACCACCATTTATTAAACTTACACTAGTACAATGTTACAATGATAATCTATTTTTTAAACTGGGGTTTCAGTAATAAGTGACTATTTTAAGATGCACGTTGCTTTCAAACAGTGATACTCATACATTTCAAATTAGTTTGAAGTTAAATACATTATATTGAAATAACGATCACCACTAACACTAAGTGAAAACTATTTTTTCACCATATACATAGCACCTCTACGTTTACTCAAAATCGTGTCTTTACACGCGGTTTACATCACACGGATTCTTCCTTTACAACAGCACCAGTGATCGATACATTGTATATTAAATAGTGTATCGTTGAACTAAATACATGTTTTCTTTAACATATTTGTTTTCTTGGGATTTGAATATAGCATTATATTAACCATCTACCTCCCTTATATCTCTTACAATTGCTCCAACAGTCTTAGTACGTTGGGATTACTATGTTGCCAAGTTTGTTTTATTGAGATTCGAATATAGGGTTTCACTAACAATGTACATTCCCTATATATCTCACAATGTCTCCACCAGTCTTAGGAGTTTAACTTACTATTCTTCTTAAGATTTAAATATAGGGTTATACTTACCATTAACATTATATATATCTTTTACAACGACTGTGCTAGTCTTAGTACGATGAACTTTCTACATTGTTGGGTTTGTTTCGTTGGGATTTGAATAAAGGGTTATACTTACAATTAATATTTCATATATATTACAATGGCTTCAATAGTCTCAGTACGTTGAACTTTCTATGTTATCAGGTGCGTTTTCTTGGAATTTGAATATAGGGTTAAACTAACAATTAATATTTCCTATATCTCTTACAATGGCTTCAACAGTCTTTGCACGGTGAATTTACTATTTTGTCAAGTTTGTTTTCTTGAGATTCAAATATAGGGTTACGCTAACCATTAACATTTCCTTTTTATCTTTGATTGCTCCAACAATCTTAGTACGCTGAACCTACTATGTTATCAAGTGTGTTTATTATTTAGATTTGTTTATAGGGTTATAAAAAGCATTATCATTTCTTATATCTCTTATAATGGATCCAAGCGTCTCAATAACATTTGCCATCTTATTTCTTTGCTAGCGTTATTTGCTTCGAACGATTGTTTCATTCAACAACAGTATCATTCCATCTTACAATCCCTTTTTTCAACAATGGTTTTATCCAATAATATTTAACATAATATGCAAAATAGAAAATATAGTACTTTAAGATTAACACATAAAATACATATATAAAACAAACATAATGTTGTTAATACATTATGTTCTTGAAAGCACATATACAACCTTATATCATATTTTAAAAACAATCGATCATATAATTTTGTTATGTTGCAGATTTATAAGAAACTGTATTAGTATTCAGTCATATCATTTTAAATTGAAACGTGTTGAAGATCATACAGATATATGCAAATCAACATGTGATACAAAACCTTTTTACTCCGGAGCGATTACATCAATCAAAATGTGATTTTTGTTTTGATTTCATGTTAAAATTCAGTCGGTATTTTTTTCCATATTGATATGGATTATTTAAGAACGAATTTTTAAATACAATTTATTTTAATACCATATATTGGTGTATATAAAGTCACCATTTTTTAATGTAAATTTAGTTATATATCTAAAATGTTAAAAACACGTGAGAAAACTTCAACAACTTCGGATAAATTCCATGTTATTTCCTTTTTTTTTAAATGTCTTGTTTGATTTCCAATAAATAAAGGTGCTATGTGTTGTTGTTTTTAAATGTGGATCAAGTAATACCTAACCTGATTCACTCTTGTTTTATAAACATATTCAGTAAAACTACAAGTAAAACCCTGGTTTCTTTTAAAATCAAAAGTATAAAGCTTTTACTAAAAACAAGTGCATTGAACAATTTTAGTTTGAAGAAAATGTGTAATCACGTTGTTTTTTTTTTGTGTGTTTGTTTTCTTTATGTAAAATACACCAGAACATTATAGATGTTTAAATGTTTTCAATTCTTTACAACAGTTTACAAGATAGCATCAAGTATGATATTAGTCGACGAACGTTTGCCCCATTGGTTTAGTAATAATGAACATATAACAATGTATATATGCTTTGACAGGTGACAATATACGCCTTTATATCAAAGCTGTTGAGATAAAACACATCTAAGCAATTGGTTCAATTGGGGTTTTAAACTGAAGTAACAATACAAGATGATACACCTCTCTTCTATTTGACCGGAAAATGACATGACAGAAGGAATATCATGAACTAAGCCAGTATAATTATGTTGCTAATAACAAGTGCCTTGAGATTAAGTAAGTGGTACGTTTATGAATGTATTGCCAATCCAAAACTACATGTTACCTCAGGATTTTCGCCCTTGCTTTTTTTCCAAACCTACATAAAGCGGAAGTAAACATAGAAACTTAAAAGTCATATTTTCTACTTTTTTTTTCGGAACTTTATATTATATAATGATTTATTTATTTATTCGTATCATGTTTATAAAAGTTAATATTTTAGAAAGTAACCACACAAGATGTGATACAATGAAATAGTCTTGCCGATTACGTTTATTTCAATTTTGGATTGAATGGTTTAATCACAATGTGGGCAGATAATTCATATATGATTATTCTACAAATTGGTAAGAAGCAGACAACTATTGATTGAAAAAGAACATATTGGACAGATGAAAAATATGAGTCCAGAAACTGTTTTTGGTTTTGGTTTTACACTATCATTTGGACATTAAATTAAAATGGAATCCTGGGGATAAATGTATATTAGTGATGTTGGACATTATGCATCTGTGATTCTTATCCATGGTGTAAATGATTAAGCAATCGTCATATGTGAACTTGCCGTTAAATCAATTATATCAGTGACGAATTCGTAACACCAGAACAATATCGAGCAAAATATTGGTCGTAAAATATTATCTATTCAGTGAATATAAACATATATCACTGTTTCTGACAACCGACATAAATCTTGTTTTGTTTTGAAAATTGTATTGCATTTTCATTTTTGCCTTTGAAATATTCACTGCAATCTTACAAAGACAAGAAAGGTACTTTTCACATTGTGTTTAATATCGAAATGAAACCTAGATTTTGTTTTGTTTTTATGAGTTCTATAGTGTGCGTTGTTTTATTTTAACTTTTATAATTTAATAACGCGTTTTTATTCATTACATGTTGGCACTTTAATTGCTTTCAGTATTTGGTTTGTATAACACTTTTACAAATACTACGTTACAGTTTTATGTGTGTTAAACGGAGACTGGTTCATTGTTCTGTTATTGTAATATGCAATTTAGCAAAGTAATGGAAAATGTTTTTGTCAGTTTCACGTCTCATTAAATTTTAGTCCAAGTGGGTTTGCATTCTTAATGATTTTAAAATGTTGGCATGCACGTTAATCGCTTTAACAGTTTTACATTCCAAGCCAATTTACATTTCAAACCACATTAATACAATGCACCTCTGACAAATACATACTTTTTGCTATTCAGAATGTCAGCAAGTACAAATAATATTCAGCAATTGAAAAATAAAATAACATTACTCAATATTATTTTAGTAGACCTGCCTTAAAGAATATAATGACAAGAAGCAAATTTCAAAGCAAATTTTTCTTTTTGTATGCAACTATATATGTTGAAATTTCAGGGTCAATATAAACAACATCAAGTGTTAACAATACACTATCAATAATGTAAAGAAACTATATATATTTATATATATTCATCATCTACAATTACTGATTTCGGTCGTCAAGATATTGATAAAACAACTGACATAAATAATAAAGCATACGAAACTCCAATCTCCTAGCAACATAATAGCCAAGTGTTAGACACAATCAGCTCAAAATGACACCAAGCATGTATTGGAATATTCTATTCCTACCTGTGTTCATTTTAACATACATGCCAAAAGTTATGTACTATGATTTATTAACAATGCTTTCGTAACGTGTGCTTCTTACACTAGCAAAAATGTGCTTAAAACATTTTCATCTACCCATTCTTCTCAGCCAGAGTTATCGTTCCTGATCGCTCTTGTCAATTCTTATCTTCTCCATCAGTCCCGTGCTGCTATGTTACGATTTGTTACATAACTGATTCGCCTCGCTCATCCCTACAACGCCAAATGTTAAGGCGTTAAGGAATAATTATCGCCTAGTAGTATCTGGATTCGCTTACATTACATCGTGATGTTTCAGTTTGGGATTCCAGTTGGCGATAGGCTGTACGACAACACCGGTTTTATTCAGTTTGCACTTGCGCCTTCGCTGCACGTGGAATCTGTTGTTGCTTGGCGATAGCGAAAGAATCTTTTACCGTTTGGAGTTTCATCATACAACTGTATATGCTCTTGAAGTGTGTACCACTGAGCGACCGGCTTTCGTGGATTTTCCAATATTTCAAACCAATGATCGCGTCCAACTCCCACATATTTTGGACCAACCGCACAGCATCCCATTATTTCATTGCTGCCAATTCGATTGATATAAAACAATCAATCAAATATGAAAATGATACACTACATAATCTTATTTCTGAGTGGCGTTTTTAAAGCCAAATAAAAAAATACTTAAACGAAAAAATATCTTATTTCGCCTCATTAAACATTAGGTCGTAACAAACGGTTCTATAAGTATTTGCGAAAAGTTGGCATTTACAAAAGGACGGTGTTTAAATAATCCATCTAATTACCATAGTTACTGAAGTCTTTGAACGATATAATGAAGATATAAAAGTGCCGGGTTTTAAATTAGCTCTACGTTATTCGAAACAATTTTCAGATTTGTTTTGTCAAATCTGATGTTTATTTACTCAAGCACGTGCAACGTGCATCGTACAAAATAGTTTCCTGGAGCATATACTTCGAATCTCCGAACTTTTGTATATGCATGTTCAACCTTTTTTATCTCCATAGATATAATAATTATGTTTGTTTTAAAAAGTGACCTTTAACATAAGGTATTAGTAATTTTGACACTCATGAAAAATATTCTGTGCTACTCAGAATGACTAAGCAGCGTTGAACTTCCTATTTAGAAGACTTCTATTGGTCATCTTAAAAAAATTCGTCCCATTAGAGCAATAAGGTACGGAGTGTATATAAAATAAGAAGACACTTGGTACCTTTTTGCACCAATTGGGCAAAATTGCTTGTTAAAACATCGACCATGTGTGTCAATATTAAGTTTATATTTCGAAAGTCCCGTTAGTGCACGTGTTCCGAGCACACTCGCCAAGATTCGGATCCCCGACTTGGCGTCATGAGTGAGCGGGTACAGTGGTCACGTAGCACAGATACATTTTTTGTCGTGTTCTTTTAATCATGATATTTATTCATTGTTAGACAAAAATACTAATACTACTTAAGCCGCTGCATCGGGATTGAAGGATGTTGTATATGTCTTTACCCCTTAATGAACCGACTCAATAAGTCTGACATTTGCTTTTATTTAGGAAGTGGAGCTTAGTGTGTTGTGTGTTTCTCTTGAATACGTTAATCAGATATCATTCCTCGAATACCCAAACCACGTCTCTATGACTGTTATTGAGATTGACTTGCAATAGCTTTGAGGCTGGTTTCGTGGTTAACCTAGAATTTGATTATGTTGCTAATCAATATATAATAAAATGAAAAAGTGCCGGAGTAGCTCACCTGTCGCAGTCAATGACCTTAAAGGCTAGGTACACTTCGTCAACATTTTCCTGTGGGACGTCAAACACCATGGCTTCGTTATATACTGCATTCAGGGTACTTTTCTTCACGGATGTTTTCTTTTTCTTGATACGTTTTCCCCGGCACATCAGTGACACTTTCACATAGGGATCTGGTAGGTAAAACATGATTGATTGATTGAATATTAAGCGTCATTTGTATGCCATCGAGGGCTAATAGACGATCAGTTAACCTAACCACCGTTTCCTGGGATTAACCAGTACTCGAGCACACCCTATCTCCGCAAGTAACTGATAACTTTCCCACTTGAAGGTAAAACATGGTAGAACATGGAATAATTATAAACATTTGTTTCATAAATATACAAGAACAATTATTTCAGTTATTGTTCGATTTTCAAAATGGTATCTGTATAGCATATAACTACTAAGTCGGAACGAAAAAACTACTACGTCGGAACGAAAAAAACTTGTTTCAATATTTTGGCAACGTTTGCTTTCTGTTATAGCTGTTCGGTATAAATGACAGAAAATAAAGAAAGTACTAAAATAAACTATAGATAGCATAATCTTCCAGAAGGAGACATGTACGGAATTTTATGCTAAGTTAAACTTCTTTTATACATAGTATAACACAAAAACGATGATTGTTAGTGCTGGCTTTCTGTGCAATAGGTTTTTGTGAGTGAGTGAGTGAGTGAGTGAGTGAGTGAGTGAGTGAGTGAGTGAGTGAGTGAGTGAGTGAGTGAGTGAGTGAGTGAGTGAGTGAGTGAGTGAGTGAGTGAGTGAGTGAGTGAGTGAGTGAGTGAGTGAGTGAGTGAGTGAGTGAGTGAGTGAGTGAGTGAGTGAGTGAGTGAGTGAGTGAGTGAGTGAGTGAGTGAGTGTGTGATTGAGCGAGTGAGTGAGTGAGTGAGTGAGTGAATGAGTTGAGGTAGCGTCTCAGTCAGACTTACTTACTTGTCAGGGTATTTTTAAAACATACAAAATGTATGTCTATGTTTTCATTGTTAACATTGAATGAAGACGAGCATCGTTGTTACTAATACGTTCACTGTATCATGATTTAAGATCACTTTCTTTATATCTCATAAGAACAATTCTAACTTCCTAGTAAAAACAAGTTTTATTTTATTATATCATGTAACATGAAAATGTTATAAAACATGTGGCTATGTTTCTTCATTATGTTTTCATGAAAAGGCGCCAACTTGTCAATGATTAATATGATATATTGCCATACTAGTTCTGTTAATTACATCGTGATTTAATGTATGTTGGTGTAGTGTGCATGACATGTTTACATATTGTATGTGTAATAAATGAGAGCTGAGGTTCGGAATCACAAATAAAACATCGAACTAAATTTAAATAAATTCTGATGAAATACAGTATTGCCATTTTTTTAAAAACCAAGTTCATGTTTCCTGTTGCCCAGCCCGTCGCCAAAACACCCCAATCGCAAATGTTTTCTGACGAATATTGAACATTGAACAAACAAAACATTGTTGTATGCATGCATATATTATCAATAGCATAATAAATAATATTTAGAAAGTCCTTTTTATTTTACATTACATTTTACAATACTTATTATATTGGTACGGTTTGGCTTGTCTACTTCTACTCTGGATTACTACCCAAATTTAAGAGCCTGTGTCAGGAAAGCACTTAAATATAGACTAAGATACTCGTATATTATGATATTAGATAGGTATAATATAAATCAATATAAAACTCTCATTAATAATTTCATATAGCTTCAAAGGGAATATTTGAACATAACGAACAACATAATATATTATTCTATTTGGTTCCCTGGCGTTTAGTATTATAGTGGGGTATCATGTTTTGTTTAGTGACGTCAATAATATGCTATTATTTCGCTAACGTTATTGCTAGTTTTATGTAATATCATTAAACAAAATCAATGCAGATTAGATTAATGCCTCAGTGCATGCCTTATTTTGTCAGCATTCAATTAACAGAGAGCATGCTAATAATGGAGTAATCCATTCCAGATGACTTGTAATTTGTGGAAAGCCTTAAAAAGATATTTTTGAATGGTTATAACTTATTTATTTTATTCAAGCAGGAAAACCATTCTGCAATTTCTCTCATATCCGTCATTATTCAGTTTAAAAAAAACTTTCCCATCAGTTATTTTGAAGGCTTAATGTGACGTGTGGAAATTAAAAAAAAATGTTCTAAATTTGTTCCTACAGTAAATCATCATTAAGCAAAAACTAATATCTTTAATGTCTACTTTTATTCATTATTTGAAAATTTATGTTTTCAGTCGTAAATTATGTACCTTAAACAAGGAATGCTTTTCATTATACTGTATCATGTCTATCGACTAATAAATCTTAATCAAATTTGTCAAAATGTGTAATTTTAAATTATGAACAAGAGTTATAGCCCCTTTTTAATGACTTCAAAAGTAATTTATCGAACTAAATATAAAATCATTTAGTGATATTTTTATCGTATGTCCTGTATAATAATACACACAGTTTTGCTTTCAAAAGTTTAAAGCCATTTAATATTTCAACTCACCTTGTAAGAAATTAGTCAATTATATTTGATAAGCTGATTCCTTGAAATGTAAAGAACGGAACCATATAAATACTATAAGGATATTTTACAGTTTTTTGTACAACACTGGAATATGTTATATTAGTACATATTGTGGTTACGGCGTCTAGTCCAATATGACTTTCACCACAATACGTACGAGTATAAAATAATCCCATATTGTACAAAACACTGTAAAATGATCTTTTTTCTATACCTCAATCTAAAAGAATTGATCAGAGATCCTTTTGAATAATCAATCATGAGTTCAGAACCATGAGAGCGACAGACGAAGAAAATAATCGTCTTTTCTCGAAGTCTCGATCGTCATGCGGAACAGTTTGTCATTTGTTTGTTTTTATCGTTGAACTTTCTACTTCATTTATTTCCATTTTTTATTTAATCGCCATCTTGAATTTTGAACCGTACAATATAAAAGTTACTGGATCCAATAATTTTCTACATATTGTATGGTCACGTGGTAACATCTGGAGTAGGCAATTGGCTATACACTAGCAGGTATAAAATAATTGGTTTTATTCAATAGGTATATGTGAGGTTAGTCAATATACAACACATCTCACGTACCAGCTTAAGCATTGCTCTGTTTACGACACACGCTGGATGAGTTCTTAGCGGTAATGCGTTTTTTTTTATGAATTCCCTTACTCGCTGATGGCTACGAGTACTGTATAGTTAAAGCTCATATGTTGAAGAAGTACATGCAAATGGTCAGTCTGTTTTATTTGATGGTTTCCAATATGTGCAACTTACAATGCAGACTAATCGGTCCTGATCGTCTCCGGTGTTTGCCTTTAGAAACGCAGGTGTCAACAAGATCAAGATTAACCGGTTTGCTATAAATATAGCGCATCCGTTACAATATCGGTTCCTAACGTAGAGGCCGGGGTTTGTACAGTCAATTAATTACAACTATATATCGGTTCCTGACGTGGAGGTCGGGCTTTGTTCAGTCAATTAATTACAACTATATAAAGGTTCCTGGCATGGAGACTGGGGTTTGTACAATCAATTAATTACAATTATATAACGGCTCCTGACGTTTAAAGGTCACATTAAATTCGGATCAAAACAGTCGTTGAAAACTGATCAGCGTTTAATTTTGATCAGACATGGGGTCTTTTTAACGGTTTGTTAAATATAAGCAAAACATCACATGACTGATGTCGAATGTTGTAACAATTAAACATAAGCATGGTCAGCTTTTCAATCGACATTAAATACTCAACACCCGTCTATTATTCTTGTATTACACACAAAAATGTCAGATACTGTTTTCTTTTCAATTATTAAAATTATCTTTTAAAAGAACAGCTAGCTTTTTTGAGTAACTTAGCATAATTATAAATATTTTGTAGGTAAACGATACTTCATGAGTGTAAGAATTATTGATGAAAGGCAACCTGGGGTAGTGTATGTGTAGGATGTCTCTCTTCCGCTGATGGCTGTTATTCTACTCTACTCCTGCTATTGGGATACGGGGAACGCTCCGAAACTTGAATGTTTGATATCTTAAACATTTAACGGCTGAATTCTACTAATTTCTTAGAAAATATGGTAGTTATCTACGCCAGTTTTTTGCTTTAGTTTTAAGCCTTATTGTTTAAACACACACACACACACACACACACACACACACACACACTAAGATATATTTAAAAGCGAATCTCTAACGAGTATCAAGCCCAGTACACTGCGAGTTGTGACGTTAAGGATTTTATCATGCATTCTAGTGAGTTTTAGTTGGGAAGGGTATGATTTTTATTTACTCCAATATTTGTTTTTACTTTAAAACGCTTGTAATAAGGAAACACACACGCAGACACACAGGAAACTTAAGACTAAACTATAATATGTATTAAAAAGTAAATCTTAATAGAGTTTCACTCCCGCTACTACGAACCAAGACGTAGAGGAGAGTGTCTCCAACCACTCCTGCAAATATGGGTAGGTGGTGTGTATATGACAGTGGCCTAGCTTGGCCAAAAGTAAACCTGCAGGTCTAGAAATGTTGATTGGGGCTCTGAGTTACTCTGCCATATTTGTTTTAAAATGTAAATGACCAATGGTGCATTATCAGGGGCTTTGTTTCTATTTTTCTATGTAAAACATATATCAGTTACTTTTATTTTTCTGGACAAGTACAGTCTTCGTGTAGCAACACCGGTGTGTATGTGTATGTGCGGGGGGGGGGGGGGGTGCATGTACAGCGTACTATGTACAAGGTTGTGTGTATCTCGCAGCTACACCACGTTAAGGATAAGCCTTACGATATTGCAGGAACAAAGCAAACTGCAAATCAGATGGATTCTAATGTTTTCAATCTTCTTTGTGACGAGGAAGACTACTGAACACTGACTGTAATTCCATTTTCTTAAACTACATCAGATTGTTTAGTAACTGTTTTGTCCTTGGATAATGTAAATTGCCAGCTACAGTAACTATTTAAATATATATACTTAAAATAGTATAATCATTAACGTAAAGTTATTAAAAACATGCCTGTATCTGACATTCCTTATAAACGGATTCTTTATAACCTTATTTGTATATAGACTACGGTGGATTTGACGGTGTTGAATATAGTTTTTTTTGTTTGTAATAAACAAAAATGAGCCTCTGAAGTAACAAAAAGGTATATGTTTACATTAAACCAACTCTATCAACAACTTATTATTTTATCAAACCTATGTTTTCCCCCGACGAATTAAACAAAACTACAAATAAGTACATATGAGTTCACCATGACGAGGCGAAAATGTGACGTTCTAAATATAACTTATATCAATATCATTTTTGTAAAATATAAATGTTTCTAAAATCCCAGAAATGTAGGAATAAAATAAAGTATGATACACTTAAATCACGAAAACCTAGCAAATTCCAAATTTACAGTATTCATAAATATGTTGATTAATTTAAACTAGTAGAATGAGCAGGAGTAAATATGTATAATTATATGTATAGATACCCAATTTGAAACTCCATTGTTGAGAAATTATCATCTCCCTTTATGAAACAATGCAATTACTATGAGCTCACTGAATCTTCTTGAACAAATGTCAGCGTTTATAAGTACAGATTTAGACTTTTAGTCCATATTTTGCGATTATAAATGCATTGCAGAGTTTATATTGTAATGTTAATACATCATTTATTTAAAACAGATTAGGAAATTGATATTTCTACATTGTTTGTTGAATCAGAAGGTTGAGGGAATCAAATATTCAGTGATATACTAAGAAAAATGAGAGCATTAATCTTACTTACTAGTACTGCAAGAAAGACGAAAAATATTACCCGTAAAACTCTAGGTTCGAGTCCCACTCGCTCCAAAGTATTAACGCGAGAAAGTTTGCAAGGTATTTGCGTACGGACGGTGGTTCTTCTCAGATTCATTCTGAGGTCTCCCTACACCAGTAAAATAAGATACATGTATGTCTTATATAACCTGAAACGTGTTGAAAATGGCGTTAGACTCCATTCAAAATAAAATTGTTACATATTTACATACAGCTATACCATGGCTATAATTTAATGGACATAATTATGGATACGGATGTTTCTTTGATCACTTTTATAGTAGTTTATTCTACATACTGTTACTTGACAACCGAGTGTGCAAGACTATATAAGGTGTCAGTACAGTTTGTTATGATTAATATTTTTTTATCAAATGACCCACATATTTGAGTTGAATAAGTAAAGTTTGATATTTTTATGGGTATATGTTTACAGCTGAGTAAAAATAACTAATTCGCTAACTAGATATCAAAAATCAGTTTTTGCAAACTTTGCTAATTTCTATATTATGCTTACTTAGCTATTTTGTCACCCCTTAGTTGAACTACGAGCCTTCATAGCGATTTTCATAGCGACAGGTATATGAATAAAAACAAAATCATAATCTCAAGCATGTTAACATACGTAACTCACGATGGTGTATAGATAAAGACATGATTTTAATTTGATAGGTTCATCATTTCAATTTTATCAAATCACGAAAAGGCTACCACCAGTATACCTGCTGGTAATATTTTAGTAAAGAAATATGTATTTTATAGTATGTGCTTATTTTTATCTAATAGCCATACTCCAAGTGTCATGTTTTCTAACCACACCGGATAATCACAACAAAACTGTGGCTGAAACATCATGTGGGAAAGTTCGAGGAGTTTGGAATGAATCGGATAGTGCGTTTTCATTCCGAGGTATTCCGTATGCAAGTCCGCCTGTAGGAACCTTAAGATGGAGACCAACCGTTCCGTTAAACCCCATTAACAACAACTGCTGGATAGGCATTCTAGATGCAACAACGTTCGGAGAGCAATGTTTTCAATTAGTTGATTCGCAGCATGTTGGGAACGAGAACTGTTTGTTTCTGAACATCTGGACACCAACGTTAAGTAATTCCGCTCGGTTACCTGTGATGTTTTGGTTGCATGGTGGATCTCTTGTGAACGGAAATGGAAATCAGCACGACATTGGATATGCCCCAACGACAAAACTGGTAAACGAAACAAACATGGTATATGTCAGTGTAAATTATCGATTACAAGCGTTCGGTTTCATGGCATTAGATTGGTTAAAGGATGGATCTCCTACGAATACATCTGGGAATTATGGTCTTATGGACATGATTGAAGGTCTTAAATGGATTCAAAACAACATCCACAATTTTGGCGGAGATCCGAACCAGGTATATAAGACTTACCATTAAATATGTTATACCAGGGGAATAAATGTACATTAAATTTCGCTCGTTTTAGCATGGTTTTAAAGTGTTAAGGTCTCTCTTACCAATTACCTCCCCTTAATCACGGTAGCAAGATTATTGCGCCCAGGAAATTAAAGCGTGTAAATCGGTTGGGCATTATTTTGATTGAAATTGCTTGAAATGGTCATATTTCCTTGTACATATTGGAACACTGGAACATTTTCACGAGTTCTGCAAAGTTTTGATGACATCGGGTCCTGTTGGATGAAGATCTAACAGCTTAAAGATGTGTAGTACTACACTGCAACAAATGGGCAGTATTGCCAGTAATAAAGGGGTGTTATAAATTCATCGAAATTGTAAAAACGCAATCTGGTCAGCCCCATGTTTTTCCTGCATATATGTACTAGCAAAGGTATTTCAATGGAAACTAGGCACTTCTAAAACCATTGGCAATGTGGTCAGTGTTACAGAAATGCATGTCTCTATATGTAGTACAGTACAAATGTATTGGTGTGTGAAAGCATTAAACATTTTTACAACATGTTTGTTACAATAACGCCTTTGGCTCATTTGGGAATAATTTATATTTTAACATTATTGGAGCGAATCTTTATATGGATCACTACGACGCCCTGTATTATAATTGAGAAAACATCTGTATTTAATGCACTACTTAGAAATATAAATGAATGATAATTTATAGGAAATTATATCATTATACATAAACCACATACTTACATATAAATCACTTATTTGTCTGATATATATCTATAAAGGTGACAGTATTTGGACAAAGTTCTGGAGGAACTGCAATTTTTGCCCTTCTGGGGTCACCGCTTTGCCAAGGGCTGTTTCATAAAGCCTGGATGTTGAGTGCTTCTCCGATCCTTAATAAAACAGCGTCAGATGCATTCAAAGACAATGAAGTGTTTATTAATAGGACAGGTTGTCAAGACGTAGATTGTTTGTACAACCTGACCTCGTCTGAGGTCACCGACAGTGTACCATGGAATGTATATCCGTACTGGGCAATGGATGACCTACTGGGCCTCCCGATCATGGGACGATTTGATGGTGCACTACTGATTGTTGATGGTTCGTGCATTGTTTAAAAATAACTTTATGCTTAATAAATGTATGCGGATTATTACTGTACTAATTTGATACGGTTACAAGTGTCATCTCGGGTAAAAATGTCAGATCATCGCATTGAGATAAACTGATCTCACATTTTGTCAGCTGTATAAAGCTCATTATATGTCTTTATTGTTTAGTATTATTGGAAACAAACCACAAAATTGACAAACAAATCCAACATCATTAGAAATTAGTCTGTAGTTTTGTTCAACTTTGAACTTTCAGAAGAAAAAATGCTTTGTAATCAAACTTTCTCACCATAACACAGTGTGACGCCATATATTATAATGTACATGGTAAACATAAAACGTCAGTATATGATACCGAACGTCACGTAGAATAGCTGCGTATCCACATGCTTATGTCTAATATTTTATGGAACTTTACATTTAAAACTCTTCTAGAGAGCAAGGGTTGTGTCCTATGCTGATCAATTATTTGAAATGCATGTACTATACATGTTTTCATGTGAACTATCCTTCTCAGATAACTACAATAGTTAATAGCAGAAAAAGAATTAAGTTTTTAAAGTCATATTAAGCACCTCCATCGCTACAAATGCCCTAATCAATGTAACATATCAATTTATAAACACATGTTTATAATTGCAACACAAACAAAACATTTCGAATAGCACTTTTGATAGTTCGCTTCTTAAATCATTGTAATATATCATTAGAACTTATAATTTATATTTACAGGCTATGTATTGAAAGAAGCTCCGCTTGACGCCTGGGTACATGGACATGGCGTCGATGTTCCTCTACTTATTGGTAAGAATATTGATGAAAATGATAACCAACCAATATTTTAGTTTAAAGTCGGGGATTCACTGTATCTAAAACCAACCGGTAAGCAATTACCGCAAATATGGAAGGGAATGTGTGGCTAAACTACTGGCCTACTTGCTCTTATCTTAATATTTTTAAATATAAACATGTGGCTCGGAAAACTACTACTGCTTTACAACAGATAAGATGAATGGTCAGTGTATGTAACAGTCAACATTCTTGTAATGAATAGATACTGATTGTTTAGTGCACCTTGATTAAATCAATTGAATGAAATACATTGTACCACTTTTGAAATTTTTAAAAAACACTTGAGCTTTGCTTCAAGTGAGTACAGAGAATTCAGTGTAAGTCGCCATTTTTCAGTGATGCTGGCTTTTATACATGTAACAAATATAAATACAAAATATATCAATACATATACGAGTACAAATATAAGAAAATAAATGGTTGAATTAACTGCTACTTTTCGCAAATATGATTGAACATGATAAGTTTAACTAGCAAATACTTCTATGTCTTGATTCGGGAACACATTATTTTCTAGAGTGATTTTGGATGGAACATGACAAAAGAAGACTGACGATATTTAGATATGACTAAACATATAAAAGTCGTGCGATTGTTATGGTAATCTAAGATTATTCAAAGGTATCTGAAAACACTTGTCTTAATTTCTAGTAATTAAACAACTATCTAATAAATGCAAATCTACTTTCTTAAACTTTTTCGAAAGTGCTGACGGATCATTCATTCTAAATATTCACGTGCTGGTTGTAATGTTCGCTTTTTTATAGTATATGTAACTATTTATAGGCACAACAGCACAAGAAACCGAGTTATATCCGTTACCATCGGATGTTTACAAATGGACTTGGGATTCTGGAATGTATGAGGTCTACGTTAAGCAGATTTTGGGAAAATTCAGTGACGTCATCGCGGAAACAGCTATGAAATTGTACCAATCTGGCGTTGAGACACCAGAATACCAACTGACTACGATGACAAGCGATGCAAGGGTGACGTGCCCAAACGACTATTTGAGTCTCATTGCTGCGACATCGTTTAAATCGCCGATATTCCGCTACGTGACGACATATTGTCCTTCGAGAGCAACTACTCTTCCTTTCGGAATCAATTATCCAGCTCGGTATTCATTCCATGGGATTGATGTGTTTGCGTTTTTCGGCACGATGGACCATATGCTCCCGTTAACTTCTGCTACAGACAAACAGTGGAAAGAGAATGTCCGGAGAGACGTTATTTCTTTTGTGAAAAATGGCCATCCGAGCAACCCCACTTGGCAACCGTTCCCGTCGTCCACTGCTTTATTATCAGATATCACAAATATTACTTCTGCATATCACGTGGCAGAATGCGAGTTCTGGATGACAAATGGGTTCTTTTCGTATGCTTGGACAAATTAATATGTTTTCAGATATTGCAATAAATGTAAGATTCTGTAAAGCTATTTCTTTTGTTTTTAATCAACTAACTTTTAATGTTCTGCATTTTATTTATATTGCATTTTAATGAATGCCAGACAATTTAACAGAAACAAAGTGTATGTCGCAGTTCCCTGCCTTTAATAAAATTCTTTTCTTTGAAATATTGTTTTGAAACCTTTATTAAAATATCTTACCAATTCTAATTCAAATATATATGGTATTTCATAAAGATACGTTGAAATTCTTGTTAAAGTATATATTTCATTTTTCAAGTATATACAATGAAAACACACGTACCATACATTTACTACGCTCCATCATTGTTTGTGCACGTATGGATATTTTTGGCTAGTGCTGGTATTCAATAATGAAATATGAAAAAGAAAAAAATAGCAATTGCACAAGTATTGCTGTTATATAGAAAGTATATGTGTACACATCTTAAAAGAAATGCCCATGTGTATCTGTTCATTGAAATACGAACCATCATATTTGATATAGCTTCAATGAAAGAGTACGTAACCATTATGTAACTATTGTTTTATACTTACATTTGTGACGTAACAGTTTCATTGTTCATTGGACTGTTAATTGTCCAATGAACGCATACTTGTTCTTCGGATATATTTTAACATATAAACCGTGTTACCGAGATATAACGATAGGTTATGATAAATCTATTTCCAGTTTCTACTTTGGAACACAAATTATGCACCACTTTAGTTGTTTCCATTAATTACAAACGGATACATCAATAAATTTGCAAATATAAGGGGTTATGCAAAACGAATTCCGCTTAAAGCGGTTTAAGGGTCAAAATTCTATCGACGATTTTTAGGCTTACACGTATAGTCGAATTGTATGTGTTTTAAAAAACAATCTATTACACTGTTGCACGTAATATAAATGTATTAAACATTATGTACTGTATATATTATATATAATATTCAAAGCAACATTAAACATAAGCTAACGATTAAAAAAAAAAAGTACCACACCATTGCAAATATAAACATATTGATATTATATTGACACTGTATGAATCATGTATAAATCAAGATTGATAAATAAGGAAACTTCAAAACTATTCTCGCAGGATATTAACAATTGTACACATACACACGACAGTGTTCAACATGCAACAATAAACAAACGAACTTTTAAACAATGCGTTTCTGCTGCAAACCACAGGAAGTTATGTTCTCCACTCCTAGTGCTGAGCAATCCATGATAAACTGAATTTAATTATCAGAAATAATTGTTTACATAACTCCAGAGCTTTGCATCAGAATATATTAATCATATTATATCACACGTTAAGGTTGCCATTCCATGTTTTGGTCCTTTAATGTTGGAAACGTGGGAAAATAAAATAATTGAAAAAAAAAAGAACTCTTATTTCATCTCTAATACAATTTAAATCGTGTTTTTCTTTACCAAATAGCAATGCTTGAAACTAAGCACTTATGCTTAAATAAAATATGAGCACTATAAGCGGGCGGTAGTGCAGTAGATAGAATATTGGCCGTACACACAAGAGGTCACAGCATCGATCCTCTGTTCAACTCGATGGACTCTCAAAAACAGCACTCATTGCCTGTTCTATTTGGAACATGGACTCAGATAACTCCGATTCAAATAACTGAACTTACATTTCAAATGAGCTCAAATTAGTTAATATAAACCAGTATACAAGGATACAGAAATGTAATATCGATAAATAAAGAAAATCATCAACCATTGGCTGTAAATACTTATTTATTCATAGGTGCGTTTCACAAAATGAAATTACGACAAATAATGTCATAGACACAAACCAACAATTATTCATAACACTTTTAATATCCACCCAAATTAATCCAAATTTTGCTCAAATTATGCAGAACATGCAGAACATGGTACTTGTTTATGAAAACTTAATTATTTTAAACATCGATCAAAATTTAATATACAAAGTAAAAACTGTCGAACTTATTTACGACGATTGTAATCGTAAGTTATTTTTGTGAAACGCAGCACAACTAATTATTTTTGTGAAACGCAGCACAACTAATTATGTAAAAAGTTGAACCAATTACAGTACAAATTTTAAACGCGCGTGGCATTAATAGAATGCCATATAATTTTGCAAAAGTAATGTTGAGAGAAATTCGAATTATAGAATTTTATTATTGTGTGGACATTTTTCTTTTAATTGATTTTCTCCCACATTTGATTTCATGATGCTTTTGTTAATCTTTAGCAATTATAAAAAAATATATTTCGGAATATGTTAATATACTGACGGTCCGATTTATCAACGTTCCCACCCGTTAATAACAACACTTGTCACCATTGATGTGACTTGACCTTTGATATTCAGTGTTTGTTATGAAAGTCCTTTCGTTTATCATTAGCTGCCTTATCAATGTTTTCAACACATGGTCCGACAATTATCTTCTCCTATTAAAATTATTGATAAAATATCAGAAACAACAGTTGACTATCATTATCGTCTCTCTCTCATTTGTCTTAATAACGGCTTGGCTAAAATAAGGGATTAAGGTCATCGTCAAATGAATATTAGATCCATTGTTAGCGATGTTTAATGTCGTTTTTCTTTAGATGGGTTTCCTAACTTGTTATCGTATGTAAATAGGGGAAAATAAGATATTGGAGGAAAACTGAAAACTACTTTATCCGTGCACCAGATTACTATCGTCATGCTTTAAAACAAATCGCGATTTTAATAAGAATGTGTATGTGATAAATATGCACGTGCTGGTATATTTTTATATTATTGTATCATGCCTGGAATTTAATGTTACATTTAGTCAGGGTCAAGGTAAGTTGAATGATACACGTTTAAGAGCTTTAACTATTTTTTCTTAAATAATTTGATACAAATACATATTAAATGAATCTCAACACAATAGTTTCTATATATGTCCCCGTGTGTTTATATTTAAATGTGAAATGAACACATTATTGCAGCAGTAACTAAAATTGTTCACATAACATAGGATTAAAAACAACCATCTGACAAACAAGTTATCCATTTAATGAAAAAAAAACATCCAACTAGTAGTAATATAAAAAGAAACCTTATCATACGAAAAGATATTAAAATATTAAAAAATATATATTTTTATTGTAATATTTATATACAGCTGTCATGTTATTTGATTGTGGTAACAATTGTTCGCTTCAAAAGAGTAATTAACAAACACTTAATTACGAAAACATCTTCCACAAGCTGTTTCCACTGTGTTATATTGTTTGAAAATGTTGTTAAAACGATTAAATGTATTCAAGAAGATCTTGGAATAATGAAAATACCTTACAAGTATGACTGTTTCGTAAAATTAATATACTTGTATTATATTGTTCAATATGCTTTGTATGTTATAAATGTTTATCATGAAGTATCTTGTATCTTGTATTTGCCATATTTCTTTATTAAACTTTGTAAAATGGCCAAAGGTAAGATATTGCCGTTTGCTTAATAAACTTAAAACTTAATTAAAATGTCTCTTTGTTTACACTCAATTTCCAATATTTCGACACAATGGACATCTACATTTTGTCAATTATTATAATCCTGACACAAGTGGAAATTATTACAAGTATAAATGAAAATCATTATTATAAGTTTCATTTGTGTCAGGAATATTCTAATCGACAATAAGTTATTGCGTATTGTGTTTCCTCCTTGATAAAATCCCATTGGGTCGAAATATTGGAAAATGAGTAAAAAAATAGATACTTTACGTACTTTCCCAAGGAGAGTTATATATCATTTAATTGATTAAAATGTTTAGATCGAATTTAGTTTCTGTTTATGTTAGGGGGTTTTGTTTAGGAGTGTATATTCCTTTTGTTGTTTTTTGTATTTGTTTTATTGTTTTTGTTTTTTTTAGTGGGGGTGGGGGAGGGGGGCTGTTGGTGTAGTTATTTTATTGCGTGTATTTTGTGATGTGTGTGTTGGGGTGATTATAAAATTGACAGTAAGCTAAACAAAATGTGCATAATCTTGAAATTGCACGGCAAGAACAAAATTCTCATATCGGATTTTGTTCCCATTATATTTTTGTAATTAGTAAATGATAGTTAAACATGGTTACACATCATGCAGTTGTGTCTTTCAGGGGTGTTCCTGTTAGATATTATCAGACGACTTCTTGCGTTGTATGAGTTACACATATAAAATAGCTCATATCATCCAATATAAAGTAAAAGTATATCGCATTTTGAAATTCAATAAATATTTTAGATTATCTTAAAACATGTTAATCAATGGAATAAACTCCTGGCAATTCATATTATGTTCAACAAATATATTTACCTATTTGTAAAAGAAGATCTAAAAGCAATACCTATGTAACCATCCGGTATTTAAAATCTGATATTTTATTGTATTTCATGTAAATAGCATTACTTCATCAGAGAAAAAAATATAACTGTATTACTCAGTAAAAATAAAAATACAACGATGTATGCTGTGTAATGTTTATTTGAAAAAGGTAAAACTAATACGGCATATAATTATAACAGTTTGTATACACTATTTAATTACGCCTATACGACAGCGGTGATCCGGTGGTCGGAGGTTGTGGTTTCCATCATCGGGTAACTTTATTTGCATGTACTTAGTACCGACTATAAAATGTAAGATATCGAGAGTGATTTGTATGAAAACGTTTCTCTTTGCATTTGTATTTCGATAATAGTTCAGAGACAGGGCGAAGTCATGTTTGTATAACAGTACTAGGTGGGTAATCAATCCAAACATGCATGTCTGCGTCCTGGTACATCATTGTGACAGTACTTACAATACTGTCTCAGTACAATAAATACAATACAATATTGTGTTGTTGTTGTTATTGTTGTTGTTGTTGTTGTTGTTGTTGTTGTTGTTGTTGTTGTTTATTTCAATTACATGTTGTCCTGTTATAGCTAGTGGCAATGCCATGGACCTACAGAAGATGAATATGAACCTGATGAACGCAATGTGTCCCATACAACCGTGTCAAAGCGCGTGTCTGACACGAAACGAGAACACAAACTGTTACGTCTGCAGCAGCGCCTGCTTACCTGGCGGAAGTAACATGGTTATTATGGTCAAGCCACTACAGTCGCTGGTTGGAGGTGTAGGTTGGTTTAATTTATACTTTTTGATGAATTATAAAGAAATCGCATCCCATGATTTCGACAACCTCAAAGTCACTTAAATTGAAGTTATAAATAGTATGTTTATTGTTGTTAATTATAAATAATTGGTTTCAGTGTAATATCAGTCAAACAATATGTACATTTAAGTTGATAGGCTCATTCTGGTGTTGTGAAGTATCACTTAAACAAAATGAACAATAAAGTTGATAGGCTCAGTGTGGTGTTGTGAAGTATCACTCAAACAATACGAACAATAAAGTTGATAGGCTCATTTTGGTGTTGTGAAGTATCACTTAAACAATATGAACAATAAAGTTGATAGGCTCAGTGTGGTGTTGTGAAGTATCACTTAAACAAAATGAACAATAAAGTTGATAGGCTCATTGTGGTGTTGTGAAGTATCACTTAAATAATATGAACAATAAAGTTGATAGGCTCGTTGTGGTGTTGTGAAGTATCACTTAAACAATATGAACAATAAAGTTGATAGGCTCATTTTGGTGTTGGGTAGTATCACTTAAACAATATGAACAATAAAGTTGATAGGCTCATTTTGGTGTTGGGTAGTATCACTTAAACAATATGAACAATAAAGTTGATAGGCTCATTTTGGTGTTGAGAAGTATCACTTAAACAATATGAACAATAAAGTTGATAGGCTCATTGTGGTGTTGTGAAGTATCACTCAAACAATATGAACAATAAAGTTGATAGGCTCAGTGTGGTGTTGTGAAGTATCATTTAAACAATATGAACAATAAAGTTGATAAGCTCATTGTGGTGTTGTAAAGTATCACTCAAGCAATATGAACAATAAAGTTGATTGGCTCATTGTGGTGTTGTGATGTATCACTCAAACAATATGAACAATAATGTTGATAGGCTCATTGTGGTGTTGTGAAGTATCATTTAAACAATATGAACAATAAAGTTGATAAGCTCATTGTGGTGTTGTAAAGTATCACTCAAGCAATATGAACAATAAAGTTGATAAGCTCATTGTGGTGTTGTAAAGTATCACTCAAGCAATATGAACAATAAAGTTGATTGGCTCATTGTGGTGTTGTGATGTATCACTCAAACAATATGAACAATAATGTTGATAGGCTCATTGTGGTGTTGTGAAGTATCACTCAAACAATATGAACAATAAAGTTGATAGACTCATTGTGGTGTCATGAAACATAAAGTTTATAGGCTCATTGTGGTGTTGTGAAGTATCACTCAAACAATATGAACACTAAAATTGATAGGCTCATTTTGGTTAAGTGTAGTGTCACTTAAACAATAAAATTGATAGGCTCCTTTTGGCTTAGTGTAGTATCACTTAAACAATAAAGTTGATTGGCTCATTTTGGCTAAGTGTAGTATCACTTAAACAATAAAGTTGATTGGCTCATTTTGGTTTAGTGTAGTATCACTTAAAAAATATGAAAAATAAAGTTGAAAGATTCATTATGGTTTAGTGTAATATCACTTTAATAATATGAACAATAAAGTTGATAGGCTCATTTTGGTTTAGTATCATATTGGTTAAACAATATGAACACTAAAGTTGATAGGCTCATTTGGATTTAGTGTAATATCATTTAAACAATATGAACATTAAAAGTAAAAGGCTCATATTGGTTTTGTATAGTATCACTTAAACAATATGAACAATGAAGTTTATAGGCTTATTTTCGTTTAGTGTAATATCAGTTAAACAATATGAACACTATATAAATTGATAGGCTCATTTTGGTTTAGTGTAATATCAGTTAGACAATATGAACACTAAAGTTGATAGGTTCATTTTGGTTTAATGTAATATTATTTAAACAATATAAATACTACAGTTGATCGGCTCATTTGCTGCTTCGTCAGTCTTACCGCTCCCAGTGCTGACTCGATTAACCTTAAAGATATTTCCATTAAACCAACGATAGTTCGCTATAAATTCGTGATTTTGAATAACTTTTTAATGTCATATTAATAAACATGTGTTTACAGTCTTCTTCATTTTACATTTAAGTTTATACAATACATTTAATGTAAGAATATTTTAGCCGTCCTTTTTTACTACTTAATATAAAAATAGTAATTCATTTTTTATAAACATCATAACAATAGTTTAGAATCCGTTTTTTTTCACTGAAAGCTACCTGTACATATACGTGAAGAAATAACCCCTTCCTGGTGATGTAATAGTTCCACCTCAAAGAAACCGTTTATACGATACCTGTTATGGAATTCAGTTTAATATGTGCTGCTTTCAAATCGCCTAACATAATCAATCATGTATCTAAACATAATAGAGCGATGTTTAACCCCTTTAAACAATGACACTATATGATATATTGGGCCGCAGAGGAGATCAATCATAACGTGTATGTGGCTACCTCGAGAGCACTTGGCATCTCCAAGGAGCAATCGTTAACTTAAGCTCTCCTCAGTGGCACGGCTCATTCGTTCTTATACTTCCTGTGATTCATATAGAGTACCTATAGACCCCCTCATTTCACTCGGCATACCTCCATCAGTGTTAAGCGTACTTTTCAGCTTCATCTCAAACTGTTGATGAGATTGTAATCTGTGTTGATTTTTATATGGGGGTATTTCTTTTCCATTTCTTAAAACCAATTAAAGCCAAGGCCTTGTTCAACTGAAAGTTCAATAATTTCTTTCTATCTCTCTATTTATTTTAATTATAAATGTGCAGTTGCAAATGGTAATGACAATTCTGATATTTCAGAAACACAGCCTGAATAACTATCCTGGGGACAAAATCAATATTTTCATTTGACAAATTGAAAATTGAATACTTTTTATTAAGTCTTTATGTTCCTATCGTCTTGTAATTATTAAAAAAACACAGATTTCCATAACTTCATATTTAAATAAATATCAGCCGAAGTAACCTAGTGGTCTAGATCTAGTTTCCTTCTCGTGTGAAAGCTATTCTACACCTAACAAAAACTTGAAAGAATAAAACAGAGTGTTGTGCTCTTTTCAAAACACGTAATATGGTATCACGTTTTATTGATGCAGAAATATCTCGGAATAACTCGCCGACCATCCGCATGAAACTTGCAATTTAGAAGTTAAGACTGAATTGAGATCAAACACACAAACACAGTCATTGTGACGGAACGGTCAGAATCACTGCATACCTTACTCTTCCATCATGATCACGTAATTAAACGAGATAACAACAAATACTATAACAAATACTACAGTACACACATGTATATGGTGTAAATCACAAGTATGCTCAGGCAAATATATAAAAGTAACAAATGATTGTTCAACCCGGAAACATGTACAACAAAACCATCATTTCTCCTTACTCCGTGTATGAGTAGTCAAAGGCATCATCTGAAGATCATTTACCTTTAACAGCCCAGGCCGTGGTTTCAAGACCAGCCAGGTTCAAACACTTTATGTGGTAACGTTGCAAAATTATTTCGGAAAATTGTGTCTCTACTCGAATCCATGTAGATATATCCCAGCTATTCCTCTACCAAATAACGTTAGCTCAGTAACGCGTCTGACTATCTGTACATGGGGTCATGAGTTTGTATCATTGCCATTCGCCTCGCAACACCGATTCCATTGGCAAAATTGTCAGTAACATGCGGAAGTTGATTCCAAAATAGTGAAATATTTCCTCAATATAAATCGATTCGATGTAAATTTTCAGCAATGATTTGATTGTCCGATTCCGATGAGTTCGTGAACAAAGTTTATGTAAAATTTTGATTGTACGCACCATAAGTGAATGTAGTTTTCTTTAAAAAAAACAAGATATAAAAAACTGTACCTAATTCATCACAGGAAATCAAGGGCCCCTGTATTCTGGTTGCGAAACAATCTGGATGGCCTGTCCAATACAGTGTACCAGAGGGTTCACGCTGAAAGGTTGTGTGCAGTGTCATTGTCCGACAGAACGTACAACAAGCAAGGATAGCACACTTGCTTCATCCACTGGTATTTTACATTTATTACATACATAGTTCTATGGTAAAATGCGACTACCTTCGTAATAATTTTGACGCTTTATTGTTTTCATTTATTAAAACGACCAATATATCGACATATGAAAATAGTTCCCCGAAAGATCAATTAATTTGAAATTGTGAAATCGACAAAAAGTTGCATTCATTATTTGACATATATTTCAACACAAAAAGGCTTAATTGGTCATCTTAATTATTGAAAGTAATAAAACGGAAACATATTGCAATGATGGTAATAACATGCCACTATCTAAATAATCACATCGGAAATGCCGTTTGAAGTAATGATATTGATTTTAAAACAGTTTTCAACTATCGAAGTGTTTCCAGTACGGTTGAAACCTACGATTAAAAACTAACCTTGACTAATGTATCAGTGCAGTAGAGATCAAAAGATTATAAACAATGTAGAGCAAAACGTATAAAATATATTAATAAATAAAACTAAAATCCACAGCCTTGCTCAGAAGTGAGATGATTTTTTTTTATATTTTCTATTGTTTTAGACGACATTATAGATCTATATTTATTGATACAAAAAGTATGGGTTTTTTTCTTCACATGTAACAACTTCTCCATTTGTTTTCTGTTTCAAGCTGTGAATCAGATCACATCCACTACCCCTGTGACACAGCATGATACCAGTACCCAAGTGTCATCAATAGCAACTCGTCAGATATCCCGAACGTCTTCAGTTCTACCGTCAGTATCTACTGCAGATCTGTCAACGATTCTAATGATTACATCTAAGAAATCGACACCTAAAAATGTACCATTGCTTACCACCAGATCTCGAGAATACGACAACGGGAATGATGTCAAAACAACACTGTCAGTATTTTTAGAAAACAGAAATGGAGAAATTGCAACGCAATCACGTACGACAATACAAGCTTTGAATCAACACAACTTAAAAGACAGCGATTTTAAACCAAATTATCAAATTGAATATTTAGCTATTGTTTTTTCTCTATCAACATTTATGTTGTTTTCATTGGTTTTATCTATAGTGTCATTTATTGCATGGAGGAAAACAAGACAAAAGTTGCGAAAAAACAAAGATGAACTCTTCTTTGTTCATAAAGCCTACCGTCAAGATTCAAAGGCGATATTATCAAACAACGACATGCTTGAACCGGTGTATGCGCATGTCAATCTTAGACCGGAAATTCCGCCAAGGTCTCCGCCTCACACTCCATTATCACCAACCGCACCGGTTACATCCTTCTCATTCAGGACAGAATCTTCGTCTAGTGATACGTCTGTACAACATCCAACAGAGGATATGCGACATGATTATTTGGAATTAATATGAAAATAAATGTATCCCATATGATTTACTTCGTTTTCAGCTATTTTATGTTTGTCATAATAGAGTTTTACGCCATTTCCAAAATCGTTACAGGTTATATATGGACTCCAGTTGTATCAGCGGAAAATGACCTCGGAATCAATCAGATAAAAACCATCGTTCTATCGGAAGTAAACAGAAACTTTTCTTATATAAAGTATTTTAGCCGAAATAGGCTCGAGCACACGATCTCAGCGGTATGAGGTTGAATATTGAATATACTGAGACAACTTAGATACATGTAACATGTAGACAGTATATGAAAACACATTTGTAATTATCACTTATTTGCACTTGTAACATACTTGTTTATTGTCACAACACTTGCATCATTTTTTAAAAATAAGTTAAAATAAACTCTCTGCACTGTGCTCTATTCACTTGTGCCTCTGATCTTACAGTATTCTTTCAATATCAAATGTCTAGTATTTTCGACAATATTAAATATTACCTTTAAAAGGCCGACAACGTGATAAAAGTTCATAAATGTGTGAACATGTGTTCATTTACAAATAAAAGAAAAATGTCGCTCTTAACAGTTGCTCCGACTGCGACAAGCAATATGATAGCATGCAGTCTGATGTACAACACTTGCTGCAGACATCAATCTACTTATACATCAATATCTGGATATATGGTTCAACTAGTTATTTATGGCTTTCTGGAGTAATGATGATCGGTACTTCAGAAGGTTGCTGAAATATAATAGTGAAATGATTTAGATTGTAGTTCGCACTGTATAAACCCACTCTAAATACAAGATGTAGTCTCTGTCCTCCAATGTAAGATCATTTTAAACGATATTGACATCGCGAAATATTGCATATGCTAATTCAAAGGACGTGAGCAATGGTACTATGATTTTCTTCGCCTGACACTCAGCATTAAGAAGATAGTTCTAATGCTGGCCGATCCAGTGTCAGTATAATGTGGCTGAGTGGAGTATCATAATATGTATCTGTGGTATGATACTCCAGTGTGGCAGCACTTAGAACACCGTCTCAAGAGGAATCCGCCATGATATGAATGAAAACAATGAAAACAAAAAACATTTGTGACATCAAAAAAAAAAAAAAAAAGTAAAGGGATCCGCCAATTTAATGGGGGTATTTTAAAAGCATATTTGCATCATGTAAATATCGAGGGATACTTTTAATTATCATATTAAAATATTTAATTATTTGATTGTACATTTAATGACTCTTATGATTTGCTTATGTCATAGTTACGGTTCTTTGAGTATAATTCAATAACTCTTGGAGCAAATATCCAAGTTGAATTTGATTGGTCAATATGTTTGGTATATACGAAAAATAATTCGCGCGTTTTCTTTAAAGGGCATATATCAGGATTCTTAAAAAAAATAAATGGGCTAAAAACATTAGTAACCAATATAGCATCCCTATATTTACTCACTGACCCCGCATTGCCAAAAAGATATCTATTTAGATATGCCAAAATATCATATTGAAAAAGGATTTCCTAACTTGGGCTGCGCACCTAGGTTAGACTAAAATAGATTTCCCGTTTAAAATTGCAACATATTTTGTGGCGTTTTAAATGAGTCACACGATTACGTTATGATTTCAATATGATCCGTTATATAGGTTTACCCTTAATACAATTTATTTCATGTTAGAAAGTGTCCGAATGACCATATAGAGGTAATTACGTGCTGTCTATTTTTAGAATTGGGTTTTCGTTTCAAGTTTTGCACTAGTATTAAAATATCGATTATGTCACGTTTTGGTGAATATGACATAACAAACCATTAAGATTTTATTTATTTATGGTAATGAGATGTTCTTTATCTATTTTTAAAATAATTTTATTTTTTTAGGTATTTATGGCGCTTTTTCCTGATTTAATCCCTTTAAATCAAAATCAGCTGTGGATTGAAAAACTTGTACTTTCCAGTAAACTTAGAAATTGTTTATCGCCCATCCACCCTTACATAATATATTATTAATATATTCAAATAAATAGTTATTTGTCAGTGTTATATGGAATCAAATATTTTGTTTGTTGTATGTAAAATACATGCATGAATGATTTGTTAGTTTAAGCGGTTTTTATGAATAGTAATATGGTAATTGTTGCTTTTAATTAATATATAAGAAAATTTTTTAACAGTTTCTCATTGTCAAGCATTGAAATATATGAAATATTTCATTGGAACACGGTTTATTCATCAAATAAAATACTTAATTATATTATTTCAAATATTTGTGTTTTAATTCTTTACCAGTTTATTTATAAATTAGAGAAAAATAATCATCTCTTTTTTTTTTAATAGTACAAAGTATTAAGTAAAAATTGCTGTATAACACTAAGTTTTGCAAGTATTGTTTACAATATTAATACAACTACAAATCAATCTGATGTATCTTTATATGTGTCAACACGGTGGATCTCATTTCAAATATTTTGTTGTTTTAATTTTGTTCCGTCTCATTCCCTTTATGTAAATCAGCGTTTTGTGAGACGACATTGTTTAATGCTTAAATTGCATGACTGCAGAGAATTTAAGCAAGGAAATAAAAGGCCGCAATAATGTCTCCGAAAATGAATTACAGTCATGCAGCCAACCGTCTCCTTTTTCATTAAGAAAGGAACGTAACCGGTCGGATAATATTAGAATTAAACTTCTTGTCAAATTTTAAGTTAAATCATGTGTGAGTCACAAGGCAACTAGGTACACATAGGATTTTACATGACCCCTATTTGATTGCATATGTTTATTATCCTTGCTATACTTTTTAGTATAATTTGTTATATTTCAGATAATTTTAAAACATAATTATCTAATACTAGTAAACATTCCCAGACAGCGGTATCTAAGTTGGAATACGAACTTTTTAACAACACAACAGAATTAGGTGTTATTGCTAAAGCTTGAGAGGCCAAGTATTAGATTACGTCTTTTATCAAGTTTGATGGTACCGTTATCAAAGATTTATTAATATGTTTGTTTCATTAGGAAAGGTTATAGTTCAAACCAATAGAAACGAAAATGACGTATATTAGAAAGTTTCTCATTACAAATGTCGCCACAATTATTTCCAACAAATAAACTAATGAAAGGATTAAATGTATCTGTTTGTGGTATGGACATGGTAAAGATAAATCATCTGGTTGGGGGAATACACGCTTTTGGACCGAGTTGTAGCCTTTCAATAAATACAAAAGCACAAACTATAGCCATATTTATTTTAAAAGAATGTTTTGGTTATAATTTCGATGCTCCATCGTTTTAAAGGAAATACTTTATTAGTAAGTGATCCAAACGCTTTCTCTATCTTTTGTCAATTCTGGAAAAGTCATTTCGATCTTTAGGTATTTCAAAGCGAATGAACAGAAAATTAAAACTTTTTCTCTCACAATAAATAAGAACAATTCGAAATTCTTAAAATAAAAGAGTACCATTCATAAACTATTGAATGGGAAAATTTAAAAAGAAAATTTACAACTGTGTCACAAAGTAATACACAGAAAAAATCAAATGTTACGAAATATCAAAAATTATTGTAGCTTATAATAGTTTATATTTGTTTTTTTGTACGTGCGTGGTGTTTATAATAAGTACATTACTGAGCTTTGTTAAATAAAACTCCTGGTAAAGTGTTGTAATTGTGTACATTCGTATGAGCCTAACGCATACCCCTAAGTGCGTATGTGTGAAATTAGAAACGAATTCTTAAAATACCATTTAAACTAAAAACTTCCTCTTACCCTGTATGATGAATTGTAATGTACTAGATATGTGTTGATGATATATCCATCGTAGTTTTGTTGAAATTACTGTAACATATATTATTTATGTATAGTTTTTTTTTCAACATCTAATAGGCCCATCTGGTACAGGATATATACACAAATGTATGACAGACAGTGGGTTAGTTATGATATTTAACATTTACCATGTTTGTTTCATGGTATAAATCGCATCGAATAAATAAAATTTTAGTAAGGGTGAAAGTGGAGAAGGTGGTATGCATAACAGCAAGCAATAGTTAGTGTTTATCTAGTAAACTTTAAGATTTAACAATTAAGAGACCCATTGGAATTCTGCACAATAACTATAAACAATGACTATTTTCGTCTGCTATAAAGCTATGTAACCTACTTTCTAAGCTCATTTTCAACTACTGACATCATTTAACATTCTTGTCTGAACACTAAATCAAAGCGCCCTTTAATAAAAGAAATTCCGACAAAACCTTGTGTTATTAATGTTTATTATCAAAACTGTTGTTTTTATTGATATACATACTACTAGTATATAGTCTATTTATAACATAGCAGTGATCATTGACACTGTGTTATTGACACACACACACATATATATATATATTCTCCTTTTGGTGTTTTTTATTTATGAAATATTCTCATATCTATTACACTGTGATGAACGTTCTTCTGGAAGGGTTGGTACTGATTTTGCAGAATTGAATACACAACCTTTGTGCAATAATTTGTAAAGACAAAGGCAATAAAACATGGTTAAACCAATTTCCTAATTATAAGACGTTTTACCTTTTAGCTGTTGTATTTATAGTGAGCATGTACATATAAAAAAGAAAAAGAAAACAAAAGATAAATTTTCTTTAAAAGCTAATGACAGACGTACAGGGGAAATCCGTACTTTCTATAGTATTACGTGTTATTTATTTTATTACCTTCGCATTTGATACCTTCCAGACAGTGAATTGGGCAAACGAAGTCATTGTTTTACATACTTATATTTGTATCTGTCATTTACTGACACGTCGGCTGCTAAATGTGTCTGTATTATTCTGATGATACGATAAAATATGTCTAATTTGCTCTCAAAGATTTCCAATTATTGAATGCCACAAAAACTAATGCATTGTGTTGGCGACATATGTTGTGTCAACAGTACAAAATGTCTGTGGGCTTTTTTCCATCTATTTTCTTCAGTTGCAATAATGGAAATTAATTGGGGTTGCTGGTTCCTCGTATATCGTCATTTGAAGAAATGTTATTTCTTTTCTTTATATTGCAGACATCTAGGTCATATTACAACAGTTCTTTCCGCTGACACAGAACTGTTATTTTTTTTAATATATATTGAAAACGGTTGTTGATTTCAATCACATTTCAAATTTCAACATACTTAATAAGAAGATGTTCCACAATATACATTTCATGTTTTCCGGACATGTCATTTATAGTATGTCTAAATGATTTACACATCATATCGAGGACTTAGCACTAAACCAGTTTATTTCCCTCTTTTGTCTATACTTAGTTAGACGGGTTTCGCTACAAGCTATCAATATCAACATTATCGGTTGCTATCCGGTTATTGTTTCCTGTTCAATTAAATCTTTCATAGAGATACGTAACATTTGTTACATTATTTTTGTTTTTGGCTTGTAGTTGTTTAATGGTTCAGTCACCTTTGGGCCTGGGCGATGAGTTTATGGCGAAAATCGGCCGGCAAACCGGGGAACCATAAGGATGCCGGCAGATTATCGGACACTATCGATCGATTTTTAGACGCCGCACGGGTCGCCTGGAGCTTTTAGCGCGGAGATAAAAGATGCTGGTGTCCCCCCGATTTTGGTACTACTTTGTGTGCTTCCCTATATATACATGCCATGTAAAATGCGAAATATCGTACGAGCTACGAACGTATCCCATACGCATCCCGCCCGTCACATGGCCGGCGGCCGCACGAACATCTTCCGGCTACCGTACGACAGCCCGACCAGCGTAAGATAGCCTTGCGGTATCCTTTCGATAGTCTTACGGGCTCCCTACGGTATCCTTCAGATGTCCGTTCGATTTAATCCGGCAAATTGTTTGCGGGGGCCGTGCGGTGCCCGTTTCTTATGTGACCACACTCACGGCAAATCCTATACATCGGAAAAAAGTCCCAGGGACGCCTGGAAGCCGGCCGATTCCTACTTCCCGGCCGGCTGCCGGCGAAAATGTGACTGAAGCATAAGCAACAACAAGTAATTTTTAATTGTATGGTGTTTAGCGTCGTTTAAACAATATTTCTATTATGTTCCGACGGTGCTTACTTGAGGTAGTATTCTGAGCACTGCCACACTTGAATATTATGCCGCAAATACATGTTATGGATCCCCATTCACATTATACCGATATCGGGCCGACCAGACCTAGAACTATCCCCTTAATGCTGAGCGTCAAGCGAAGACGTTTGTAGTACTATTTTCAAGTCATTTGTATAGCCTGGTCGGGGGCCAAACCCAGACAATCATCTTGCGAGGCGGACGCTCTACCCCTAGACCAGGCTTTGGTGTTATAAGAAACAAAGTTACAGATGAATTCGGGCCAGTCAGCAAATCACATACAAGTATGAATGAATCATAATAAGAAGATGAAATGCCCAACACATTGGCTGTTTAAATGAGCTAAACAGGATAAACGGTTTAGAAAGAATATGTTTTACAGCCGTAATGAAATACGGTGATTTAGGTTATATACATAATTATGTGTTTTAAGTGCACAGCAAGAGTTGATTTTTTGCAACGAGTTCTAAATTATGAGCATTTGATTTACAACATCGATTTAATTTCATTTCTATTCCTAATCTATGTGTCATGCGTTTAATTCTTATTATTAAATATCAAATATATAGTACAATTTTAAATGTTTATATTGATGTGGTGCCTATGTACTTTGTATGCTACATGTATGTCCCTTATCAGAGATTGTATTTTCTCATTCTTTATCATCGAAGTTAATTCTAGGAAATAAAAGAGTTTCTAAGAAATAGCATTAATAATTCACATGGTATATGTCATCTGCCAGACCACTAAGCGAGTGATAGACATCGTTTCCTGTGTTTTTGACAAAAGTAGAATAATGGACTTAGAGCAGTCGATCTGCCGCCAAGTGGCGCTGTAATTAACACTATAACACTAAAACATTCAACGCTTGGATTTGTGTGTTATTTGCGAACAAATGGTATAATGTTAGAAAAAATGTTATAAATTTTCCATGTAAATCGCGTAACTATATTACTTTTTTATTGTTGTTGTTTCTTCTTTTATTGTTAGAACGACGTTGCATCGCTTTGCAGGTTATACATTTCAGGACAATCAGTTTTATTGATGGAAAGAATGCATTGGATACAAGCCTTCCACAAGCAACTGAAGATATCTTTATTTCATTATGTTTGTTTGGGTTTAACGGAGTTCGAGCTAACAACATTGGCGGCGAGAAGTAAATGAGCTTGAAATAGTGCACAAACCAACGGGCCTCCAGATTTTCACCATATTATTTTTAACTGTTCAATAAGTTTAAATAAAGCTTACCTGTATAATGACTGATTTTTTTTAATTGCACGATGTAAGTGCTATCTTTAATGTTTATAAATTGAATGTGGTCTAAATTGTATGTCTTTGGAAAATACTTATAATTATAGACTATGTAGTTCATATAACTTTTCTATGAGGAGTTTTTAATTATAGAGGACTTTTTGTATTCACCTCGGTGACGGCATCAGCACCTTCATATGCATCTGCGCCTGCGTCCCACCTGCGTTCATTTTCTTGAAGTTGTTCGTAAATGTGCATGGCTTGCAGTTATATGGATGGAACTTGATATAAGTATGCATTTTTATACTCCGAGACAGTGTGTAACATATTGGGGCAAAGTCAAAGTAATATTGCATAAAAATGTCACATTTGCCTTGAAATTCAGCGGTAAATTGTTGATGCAGGCAGCTCATGAGTGTGCATTTTTTACGGTTGTGTGGATGAAACTTGGCATAATTGTACATAATAATACTCTGAGGCGGTATGTTACATGGAAGTCAAGGTCATATTGCAGAGTGAACTGGTCATAAGTCTGCATAAAAGAGTTGACGCTAGTTTTGATTTACCTTGTATCGTGAGTGTAAATTGACACAATAGTGCTTATACTTCGCATAATTGTATACAATTTAATGACTGCTATATTAAAGTCCAAGTTGAACTATCGGAATGAAAAGTAGCAATTGGACTAATATCGCCATGTTAAGTTAGATGCAAGTTATAGTATAGACATTATTTTTACTTTTGTATTACTATTCGTATTCTTTTATTAATTTTTAACCAAATGTTGGATCTTGTTTTTTTTTATTGATATGTGTCAAATAGAACTTATCGCCTTTTGGTGTCAGTATCGTATTATTATTTGAGCATTCCAGATCAACTGGCCCATATCAACTCGGGTACCTGCGAGAGCATCATCCCCGCTCAATTGTTTTGTTTTTATTTTATATTAAACACTCTACTCAAAATATTGTTAGGTTAACAATTTTAATGAGATCTATTTATATTCGTCTAGTCTATGTATAGCTGTGATACAACTACATGCATCATCTCTTCATGCACAAACAGGGGGATTCTTTCACTTTAACATCGAATGAACTCTCACGAAAACATAGCAAGTGGAAATGAAAGAAAAACAAACAACAACGCATATAAACGTCAAAAATATTTAACTTTAAGAAAATAACATATATACAGACATTTACTGATAGATTTATATAACTATGTACAAACATGTTTCACATTCTAATATAGAAATAGTTGAAAAATTTATAAAAACAACACATCAGCTACGTATTAAAAAATACGTTTATACAATGATGAAAAACATTAAGGTGAATGTAATGTCATAGCCATCTTAGAATTCAGATTGCATTATCTTGATAATTTTGTTATAGAAAATGATCCAACTTGTATGCTATGTTGATGCAGTTCAAGTGTTTAATTAACTACAAGCTGTACAAGATGACTTTTTTGATATTTTGTTATAGAAAATGATCCAACTTGTATGGTATGTTGAGTAAGTAATTACAAAGCTCTACAGGATGGTTATCTTGATATTTTCGTGATAGAAAATTATCAAACTTGGCCATTTATGCTATATTGATGCAGTTCAGGCGTGTAAGTGAGTATAGACTGTACAAGATGGCCATGACTTACACTAAAGTTCTTTGAAAACATATGCACTGAAACCCATATATGAAGTCTAATAATTTCATATAACTTTTTGATTGAAACCTATCAAGCAAGATATGATTATCTCCAGTTACAGAGCCAACACAGTACCTACATATTAAGTATTGTGTCCATTTATAACGATATGAACTATATATCCGATATTTTTTTTACGAAAGCAATATAACTTCGCATATATGACGAACTAACTAATACCAGTCTGTTTTTTCCATGATTCTACAATCAGATCATTTACTGACAAAATATAAAAGTAGTGTCTTTTTCTTTGAATTTTGAAATACATAACTTTGTGTCAGGTACATATATTTAGATTGAGATTAACGTCATTTATTAACATAGTATATGTATACAATGTATGGTAACCAGTCAAATCAGATCCAGAATACATATGTTTAAGTCTGAGTAGAAAATCCGTTCTAACCGCAAGTAACTGGCAAACTTTCTCACATACGTTCTTGGACTAAGCCTGACTCTAACCCATGACCTTAGCGGCGATAGATAAGTGATATTTAGTTTAAACATATTTTTATTTCGTATATTACAACAATACAATATATGTGTACTCAAAATGAAAAGGGTCAGAACGAAACAGTGGATCTTGTAGAGTTTTTATCTTCGACGAATACTTATCTTTGGTATTTTAGTACAGTCTGGTAGAAAGAGGTCGGGTCAATAAATAGGCTTAGAGCATATGTTAAATGACTGTTTACTATTATATCACCACCATTTATTAAACTTACACTAGTACAATGTTACAATGATAATCTATTTTTTAAACTGGGGTTTCAGTAATAAGTGACTATTTTAAGATGCACGTTGCTTTCAAACAGTGATACTCATACATTTCAAATTAGTTTGAAGTTAAATACATTATATTGAAATAACGATCACCACTAACACTAAGTGAAAACTATTATTTCACCATATACATAGCACCTCTACGTTTACTCAAAATCGTGTCTTTACACGCGGTTTACATCACACGGATTCTATGTGTTTCTTCCTTTACAACAGCACCAGTGATTGATACATTGTATATTAAATAGTGTATCGTTGAACTAAATACATGTTTTCATTAGCATATTTGTTTTCTTGGGATTTGAATATAGCGTTATATTAACCATCTACCTCTCTTATATCTCTTACAATTACTCCAACAGTCTTAGTATGTTTAGATTACTATGTTGCCAAGTTTGTTTTATTGAGATTCGAATATAGGGTTACACTAACAATTAACATTCCCTATATATCTCACAATGTCTCCACCAGTCTTAGGAGTTTAACTTACTATTTTATCAAGTTTGTCTTCTTAAGATTTAAATATAGGGTTATACTTACCATTAACATTATATATATCTCTTACAATGACTCAGCCAGTCTTAGTACGATGAACTTTCTACATTGTTGGGTTTGTTTCGTTGGGATTTGAATAAAGGGTTATACTTACAATTAATATTTCATATATATTACAATGGCTTCAATAGTCTCAGTACGTTGAACTTTCTATGTTATCAGGTGCGTTTTCTTGGAATTTGAATATAGGGTTAAACTTACAATTAATATTTCCAATATCTCTTTCAATGGCTTCAACAGTCTTTGCACGGTGAACTTACTATTTTGTCAAGTTTGTTTTCTTGAGATTCAAATATAGGGTTACGCTAACCATTAACATTTCCTTTTTATCTTTGATTGCTCCAAAAATCTTAGTACGCTGAACCTACTATGTTATCAAGTGTGTTTATTATTTACATTTGTTTATAGGGTTATAAAAAGCATTACCATTTCCTATATCTCTTATAATGGATCCAAGCGTCTCAATAACATTTGCCATCTTATTTCTTTGCTAGCGTTATTTGCTTCGAACGATTGTTTCATTCAACAACAGTATTATTCCACCTTACAATCCCTTTTTTCAACAATGGTTTTATCCATTAATATTAAACATAACATTCAAAGTAGAAATTATAGTACTTTAAGATTAACACATAAAATACAAATATAAAACAAACATAATGTTGTCAATATATTATGTTCTTGAAAGCACATATACAACCTTAAATCATATTTTAAAAACAATCGATCATATAATTTTGTTATGTTGCAGATTTATAAGAAACTGTAATAGTATTCAGTCATATTATTTCAAATTGAAACGTGTTGAAGATCATACAAATATATGCAAAGCAACATGTGACACAAAACCTTTTTACTCCGGAGCGATTACATCAATCAAAATGTGATTTTTGTTTCGTTTTCATGTTAGAATTTAGTCGGTATTTTTTTCCATATTGATATGGATTATTTAAGAACGAATTTTTAAATACAATTTATTTTAATACCATACATTGGTGTATATAAAGTTACCATTTTTTAATGTAAATTTAGTTATATATCTATAATGTTTAAAATACGTGAGAGAACTTCAACAACTTCGGATAAATTCCATGTTATTTCCTGTTTTTTTTTAGAAATGTCTTGTTTTTATTTCCAATAAAAAAAGGTGCTATTTTTTGTTGTTTTAAAATATGGATCAAGTAATACTTGTTTTCACTCTTGTTTTATAAACATATTCAGTAAAACTACAAGTAAAACCCTGGTTTCCTTTAAAACCAAAAGCATAAAGCTTTTACTAAAAACAAGCGCATTGAACAATTTTAGTTTGATGAAAATGTGTAAAGTCTAATCATGTTGTTTTTTTGTGTTTGTTTTCTTTATGTAAAATACACCAGAACATTATATATTTTTAAATGTTTTCAATTCTTTACAAGAGTTCACAAGGTAGCATCAAGTATGATATTAGTCGACGAACGCTTGACCCATTGGTTTAGTAATAATGAACATATAACAATGTAAATATGCTTTGACAAGTGACAATATACGCCTTTATATCAAAGCTGTTGAGATAAAAACACATCTAAGCACTTGGTTCAATTGGGGTTTTAAACTGAAGTAACAATACAAGATGATAAACCTCTCTTCTATTTGACCGGAAAATGACATGACAGAAGGAATATCATGAACTAAGCCAGTATAATTATGTTGCTAATAATTAGTACCTTGAGATTAAGTACGTGGTACGTTTATGAATGTATTGCCAATCCAACACTACATGTTACCTCAGGATTCTCGCCCTTGCTTTTTTTCCAAACCTACATAAGGCGAAAGTAAACATAGAAACTTAAAAGTCATATTTTCTACTTTTTTTTCGGAACTTTATATTATATAATGATTTATTTGTTTATTCGTGTCATGTTTATAAAAGTTAAATCAATTATATCAGTGACGAATTCGTAACACCAGAACAATATCGAGCAAAATATTGGTCGTAAAATGTTATCAGTGAATATATACATATATCACTGTTTCTGACAACCGACATAAATCTTGTTTTGTTTTGAAAATTGTTTGGCATTTTCAATTTTTCTTTTGAAATATTCACTGCAATCTTACATAGAAAAGAAAATTACTTTTATCATTGTGTTTGATATCGAAATGAAACCTAAATTTTGTTTTGTTTTTATGAGTTCTATAAGGTGCGTTGCTTTATTTTAACTTTTATAATTTAATAACGCGTTTTTATTCATAACATGTTGGCACTTTAATTGCTTTCAGTATTTGATTTTGTATAACACTTTAACAAATATTACGTTACAGTTTTATGTGTGTCAAACTGAGACTGGTTCATTGTTCTGTTATTGTAATATGCAATTTAGCAAAGTAATGGAAAATGTTTTTGTTAGTTTGACGTCTCATAAAATTTTAGTCCAAGTGGGTTTGCATTCTTAATGATTTTAAAATGTTGGCATGCACGTTTATCGCTTTAACAGTTTTACATTCCAAGTTAATTTATATTTCAAACCACATTAATACAATGCACCTCTGACAAATACATACTATTTGCTATTCAGAATGTTTTGTATGTCGTCACGTGACAATAAGTACAAATAATATTCAGCAATTGAAAAATAAAATAACATTACTCAATATTATTTTAGGAGACCTGCCTTAAAGAATATAATGACAATAAGCAAATTTCAAGGCAAATTTTTCTTTTTGTATGCAACTATATATGTTGAAATTTCAGGGTCAATATAAACAACATCAAGTGTTAACAATACACTATCAATAATGTAAAGAAACTATATATATTTATATATATTCATCATCTACAATTACTGACTTCGGTCATCAAGATATTGATAAAACAACTGACATAAATAATAAAGCACACGAAACTCCAATCTCCTAGCAACATAATAGCCAAGTGTTAGACACAATCAGCTCAAAATGACATCAAGCATGTATTGGAATATTCTGTTCCTACCTGTGTTCATTTTAACATACATGCAAAAAGCTATGTACTATGATTTATTAACAATGCTTTCGTAACGTACGCTTCTTACACTAGCAAAAATGTGCTTAAAACATTTTCATCTACCCATTCTTCTCAGCCAGAGTTATCGTTCCTGATCGCTCTTGTCAATTCTTATCTTCTCCATCAGTCCCGTGCTGCCATGTTACGATTTGTTACATAACTGATTCGCCTCGCTCATCCCTACATCGCCAAATGTTAAGGCGTTAAGGAATAATTATCGCTCAGTAGTATCTGGATTGGCTTACATTACATCTTGATGTTACAGTTTGGGATTCCAGTTGGCGATAGGCTGTACGACAACATCGGTTTTATTCAGTTTGCACTTGCACCTTCGCTGCACGTGGAATCTGTTGTTGCTTGGCGATAGCGAAAGCATCCTTTACCGTTTGGAGTTTCATCATAGAACTGTATATGCTCTTGAAGTGTGTACCACTGAGCGACCGGCTTTCGTGGATTTTCCAACATTTCAAACCAATGATCGCGTCCAACTCCCACATATTTTGGACCAACCGCACAGCATCCCATTATTTCATTGCTGCCAATTCTATTGATATAAAACAATCAATCAAATATGAAAATGATACACTACATAATCTTATTTCTGAGTGGCGTTTTTAAAGCCAAATAAAAAAATACTAAAACGAATAAATAACTTATTTCGCCTCATTAAACATTAGGTCGTAACAAACGGTTCTATAAGTGTTTGCGAAAAGTTGGCATTTACAAAAGGACGGTGTCTAAATAATCCATCTAATTACCATAGTTACTGAAGACTTTGGACGACATAATGAAGATATAAAAGTGCCGGGTTTTAAATTAGCTCTACGTTATTCGAAACAATTTTCAGATTTGTTTTGTCAAATCTGATGTTTATTTACTCAAGCACGTGCAACGTGCATCGTACAAAATAGTTTCCTGGAGCATATACTTCGAATTTCCAAACTTTTGTATATGTATGTTCAACCTTATTTATCTCCATAGATATAATAATTATGTTTGTTTTAAAAAGTGACCTTTAACCTAAGGTATTAGTAATTTTGACACTCATATACATGAAAAATATTCTGTGCTACTCAGAATGACTAAGCAGCGTTGAACTTTCTATTTAGAAAGCTTCTATTTGTCATCTTAAAAAAGATCGTCCCATTAAAGCAATAAGGTACGGAGTGTATATAAAATAAGAAGACACTTGGTACCTTTTTGCACCAATTGGGCAAAATTGCTTGTTAAAACATCGACCATGTGTGTCAATATTAAGTTTATACTTCCAAAGTCCCGTTAGTGCACGTGTTCCGAGCACACTCGCCAAGATTCGAATCCCCGACTTCTTTTAATCATGATATTCATTCATTATTAGACAAAAATACTAACACTACTTAAGCCGCTGCATCGGGATTGAAGGATTTTGTATATGTCTTTACCCCTTAATGAACCGACTCAATAAGTCTGACATTTCCTTTTATTTAGGAAGTGGAGCTTAGTGTGTTGTGTGTTTCCCTTGAAGACGTTAATCAGATATCATTCCTCGAATACCCAAACCACGTCTCTATGACTGTTATTGAGATTGACTTGCAATAGCTTTGAGGCTGGCGGTTAACTTAGAATTTGATCATGTTGCTAATCAATATATAATGTTATGAAAAAGTGCCGGAGTAGCTCACCTGTCGTAGTCAATAACCTTAATGGCTAGGTACACTTCGTCAACATTTTCCTGTGGGACGTCAAACACCATGGCTTCGTTATATACTGCATTCAGGGTACTTTTCTTCACGGATGTTTTCTTTTTCTTGATACGTTTTCCCCGGCACATCAGTGACACTTTCACATAGGGATCTGGTAGGTAAAACATGATTGATTGATTGAATATTTAGCGTCATTTTTAGCCATCGAGGGCTAATAGACGATCAGTTAACTTAACCGCTGTTTCCTGGGATTAACCAGTACTCGAGCACACCCCATCTCCGCAAGTAACTGATAAGTTTCCCACTTGAAGGTAAAACATGGTAGAACATGGAATAATTATAAACATTTGTTTCATAAATATACAAGAACAATTATTTCATTTATTGTTCGATTTTCAAAATGGTATCTGTTAAGCGGATAACTACTAAGTCGGAACGAAAAAACTTGTTTCAATATTTTGGCAACGTTTGTTTTCTATTATAGCTGTTCAGTATAAATGACAGAAAATAAAGAAAGGACTTAAATAAACTATAGATAGCATAATCTTCCAGAATGAGACATGTACGGAATTTGATGCTAAGTTTAACTTCTTCTATACAATGTATTCACAAAAACGATGATTGTGAGTGCTGAGTTATTGTGCAATAGGTTTTTGTGAGTGAGTGAGTGAGTGAGTGAGTGAGTGAGTGAGTGAGTGAGTGAGTGAGTGAGTGAGTGAGTGAGTGAGTGAGTGAGTGAGTGAGTGAGTGAGTGAGTGAGTGAGTGAGTGAGTGAGTGAGTGAGTCAATGAGTGAGTGAGTGAGTGAGTGAGTGAGTGAGTGAGTGAGTGAGTGAGTGAGTATGTGATTGAGCGAGCGAGTAAGTGAGTGAATGAGTTGAGTTAGCGTGTCAGTCAGTCAGTCAGTCAGTCAGTCAGTCAGTCAAACTTACTTACTTGTCAGGGTATTTTAAAAACTTACAAAATGTATGTCTATGTTTTCATTGTTAACATTGAATTGAAGACGAGCATCGTTGTTACCGATACGTTCACTGTATCATTATTTAAGATCACTTTCTTTATATCTCATAAGAACTTTTCTAACTTCCTAGTAAAAACAAGTTTTATTTTATTATATCATATAACATGAAAATGTTATAAAACATGTGGCTATGTTTCTTCATTATGTTTTCATGAAAAGGCGCCAATTTGTCAATGATTAATATGATATATTGCCATAATATTTCTGTTAATTACATTGTGTTTAAATGTATGTTGATGTAGTGTGCATGACATGTTTACATATTGTATGTGTAATAAATGGAGCCGAGGTTCGGAATCACAAATAAAACATCGAACTAAATTGAAATAAATTCTGATGAAATACAGTATTGCCATTTTTTTAAAACCAAGTTCATGTTTCCTGTTGCCCAGCCCGTCGCCAAAACGCCCCAATCGCAAATGTTTTCTGACGAATATTGAACATTGAACAAACAAAACATTGTTGTATGCATGCATATATTATCAATAGCATAATAAATAATATTTAAAAAGTCCTTTTTATTTTGCATTACATTTTACAATACTTATTATATTGGTACGGTTTGGCTTGTCTACTTCTACTCTTGATTACTACCCAAATTTGAGAGCCTGTGTCTGGTAACAGGAAAGCACTTAAATATAGACTAAGATACTCGTATATTTTGATATTAGATAGGTATGATATAAATCAATATAAAACTCTCATTAATAATTTCATATAGCTTCAAAGGGAATATTTGAACATAACGAACAACATAATATATTATTCTATTTGGTTCCCTGGTGTTTAGTATTATAGTGGGGTATCATGTTTTGTTTAGTGACGTCAATAATATGCTATTATTTCGCGCAACGTTATTGCCAGTTTTATGTAATATCATTAAACAAAATCAATGCAGATAAGATTAATGCTTCAGTGCATGCCTTATTTTGTCAGCATTCAATTAACAGAGCATGCTAATAATGGAGTAATCCATTCCTGATGACTTGTAATTTGTGGAATGGCTTAAAAACATTTTTTTGAATGGTTATAACTTATTTATTTTATTCAAGCAGGAAAACCATTCTGTAATTTCTCTCATATCCGTCATTATTCAGTTTAAAAAACAACTTTCCCATCAGTTATATTGAAGGCTTAATGAGACATGTGGAAATTAAAAAAAATGTTCTAACTTTGTTTCTACAGTAAATCATCATTTAGCAAAAACTTATATCTTTAAAGACTACTTTTATTCAAAATTATTTGAAAATTTATGTTTTCAGTCGTAAATTATGTACCTTAAACAAGGAATGCTTTTCATTATACTGTATCATGTCTATCGACTAATAAATCTTAATCAAATTTGTCAAAATGTGTAATTTAAATTATGAACAAGATTTATAGTCCCTTTTTAATGACTTCAAAAGTAATTTATCGAACTCAATATGAAATCATTTAGTGATATGTTCATCGTATGTCGTGTTTAATAATACACACAGTTTTGCTTTCAAAAGTTTAAAGCCATTTAATATTTCAACTCACCTTGTAAGAAATTTGTTAATTATATTTAATAAGCTGATTCCTTGAAATGTAAATAGCGGAACCATATAAATACTAAAAGGATATTTTACACTTTTTTGTACAACATTGGATATGTTGTATTAGTACATATTGTGGTTACGGCGTCTAGTCCAATATGACTTTCACCACAATACGTACGAGTATAAAATAATCCCATATTGTACAAAACACTGTAAAATGTTGTTTTTTTCTATACCTCAATCTGGAAGAATTCACCAGAGATCCTTTTGAATAATCAACCATGAGTTCAGAACCATGAGAGCAATGTCGCAGACGAAGAAAATATTCGTATTTTCTCGACGTCTCAATCGTCATGCGGAACATTTTGTCGTTTGTTTATTTTTATCGTTGAAATTTCTACTTCATTTATTTCCATTTTTTATTTAATCGCCATCTTGAACTTTGAACCGTACAATTGGATCCAATAAACTTCTATATATTGTATGGTCACGTGGTAACATCTGGAGTAGGTGATTGGCTATACACTAAGGTGTAAATAATTGGTTTTATGCAATAGGTATACGTGAGGTAAGTCAATATATAACTCATCTCACGCACCAGCTTAAACAGTGTTCTGTTAACGACACACGCTGGATGAGTTCTTAGCGGTTATGCGTTATTTTTATGAATCCCCTTACTCGCTGATGGCTACGAGTACTGTATACTTAAAGCTCATGTGTTGAGGAAGTACATGCAAATGGTCAGTCTGTTTTATTTGATGATTTCCAATATGTGCAACTTACAATGCAGACTAATTGGTCCTGATCGTCTCCGGTGTTTGCCTTTAGAAAAGCAAGTGTCAACAAGATCAAGATTAACCGGTTTGCTATAAATATAGCGCATCCGTTACGATATCAAAATGACAACGTTTTTTCTAACACGAGTTTGTTTCAACCCTTAATATGTGGATATATTGCCGACTCCGGGCTAGACAATTTTATATTACAGAAAATGAATATAATGTAATTGAATGATAAACATTTGAGCAACAAACAATTAGTTAGGATAGACCATTTACGACAGTTACATAACTGCAATTCTTTTCAAAGTAGCCATGCTGCAGATTTCTTGCAGATAACTTCACTGCTTATTTTAGCGTGTTTTCTCAAAGTTTAGATCCAGGTAGTTTTCCAGTTGAGTTTATATTGGTAGAAGTAAAACAGGTGTTATGGCAGATATATTCGTATGTTTTGATAAGATTATTACAAATCAGTCCACCATAAAGACAGACGTCTGCTATCTTGAAATAATGTAATCTACGGAAACGAAGGCATGACTTTTAAGATTTCTTCTCTAGGGCGTTATCGGCGTGATTATAAGACGTATGTTTCCTTAATTTAAGAAAATAGAGGTGTTCTGAATTATATACTTATTTATCGATTGAAATAATGTTATACTTTTAACTTGAATAATAAAGATATCTAGTATATAATATACACGTGCAAAAATTATTGTTATCGTTAATTGACCTCGCTGTACTATATGTTGAATGATAATTTATAGGGAAGTAAAAATAAAACTCAAAGAGAAATTATGTTCAAAAGGCATACAAATGCCACGTTTAGTTTCTTAATCTCGATGATGATTGATATACAACATTGTGTCTCATAATATTTCGTCTCTCACCGCTTGATCAAATGAGAAAGTTACCAATTACTTGCGGATATAACTGTGCACGTGTACTTGTTTACCTTCCATGATCACATGAAAGTGGTTAAGTTAACTGATCGTCGGTTAGTCATTAATGGGATAAAATGACGCTAATCAATCAATCAATTTTTCAAATCATGACCATCCGTCCGGATTCATTTATCGGAATTACTTACTTGTTGTTGGATAAACGTACTGTTAAGTTATTTTCTTTTTATCAAATGATTGTTAGTTTTTGAAAGAACCATACCTGTTACATCAATAATGATACATGTTTTATGTGTTTTTTTATTTAAGAGGAAGTTTATCAATATTTTTCAAATTGGCGAAAGATCTTTTTTCAGTATTCCATGCCTATATACACATACTGAGCCATTACTGTATATAGATAATTAAACATATTACAATACTATTATAAAAATAGAATTCCTACTTTGGAGTCTAAAAGAATTAAGCGTGAAAGGGCAACCTATAGCAGATTTATTGTTTATGTTATAGACCAAGTGCTACCACTTTTAGTGAAAAACGTTTATAAAACGCATTTAACACTAGTCCATCGACTTTCACACACAAATTTAGAAACCCATACAAGTAGCAGCCAGAGAGTAATAAACTAGCAACCTTTGAACTAGAATGGCAAGTACAAAAATATAAAAGAAAATATGTGTCCTCAAAATAAGAAAATACAACTGTAATGGTGAATAGTCATATTACTTAGCTAGAACATAATATAATATATCCATTAGTAAATGTATTAAATGTAAATACATAAGATTGGAAATGTTATCTTGGATGCTGGTATTTCAAAACATGTTTGTCCCTTTTTCTTCTTTTTTTTTCGCTATGACGGGAATAATCAATGCATTCTTATATTGCTAGCGAAAATAAAAATAAAACATTGATATAGATCCCTTGTCAAATGTAGGTGCTGGACAGAATACTGCGTCAAATAGGACAATCTGTGTATATTCAAGGATAAAAACTCCGACATCACGTACTCGATTTTGATAGTTTTTTAACCTGATTGTATTATTATAGTTATTTAGCTATGTGATTTTAGAGAAGATCCATATTAAACGTTAAGTGCTAAAGTGCCACACTATGTCAAATAGCGTGCTTTTTTTGCAAATCAAAGGTCATAACATTATTTTTTATTTATCCGTTTCAAAAACGGATTCTTGAAATTATGGTTATATAACTACCGTCTCAGTATAGTGAAGATCCAATGAAATATGTGAGTGCTAGAGACCACACAGCATGAAATGTTACAGACGGATGGATGACGGACACAAGGAGATCAGAATAGCTCACCTTGATCCTTGTTCAGGTGAGCTTAGATTAACAAAACTGAATACAATTTATGAAATATAACACTTCAATTTGTGCACAAAACGTTCATAACGACTGACGTGTTAAACTGATTTAAAAACTAATACCTGATTTTAAATGTTAGTTTAAATATTTCAACACGAGTGCATCAATGCAATTTAAATGAGAAAGTCATTTTTTCCATTATAATTAAAGAAGTCTCAGCAGGTCATTCGATTAATTTAAAGTTCTAAGGTTTTATATTTTATTTTCCTTGTGCAATTCTCTTTTGAATGTGATGACCACGTCTGACACAGTCGCGTTCAATTTCCTAGTAATTACAATAAAGCATTGGCGTAAAGCTGCGTAATACGAATAATTTAGAACTAGTGAAATTCAAGTATGGACGGTGCATGGACGGTAGTAATATTTCCTTTTCTTGTTATTTTTTGTAAGCACGGAGAGTGCATGGACGGTAGTGAAATTTCCTTTTCTTGTTATTTTCTGTAAGATAACTTAATAAAAAGTGTAATGAGTTATTTATTATATAATGCTATGTATTTTTTCTAGACAAACAAAAACGTTATTGAATCTACAGACTATTTTATAATTACATGTATAGTTTATATTTCTGAAATTAATTGATAAAGATAATATTACGTTATAAATTTAGATAACGTATAGTGAAACTTTGGATAATATTGTCAAAACCATAAGCATGCAGATTAAATGATCTTCCTTTTCAACTTTTAACTCTCTATAGACCTTAATATTGTCAAACATAACATTCATTCGGGTTAAATATAATTAAAATTGAAAATATCTGAAAACCAAATCATGAATTATTTCTGCAGGTTTTCATTCTTATAAATCAACGATTGTATTCTCAAATGTAGTAAATAAGTATAGTTCTATTACATAAAATGTTAGATGATAATAGCTTTTGTTTGTATTTTACCTAAAGGTCTCACTTACCAATTACCTAAGATTATTGCGCCCAAGAAATTAGAGCTGTGTAAATTGGTTGGGCAATATTTTTGTTGAAAATGCTGTAAATGGTCTACTCACATGCTATATAAAGGACAGTTTTAAAACCCGTTGGATCATTGTCTGTCCAGATGTGTTGCATATAATTCCACAGTAAATATGTCTTGGTCGACACAAAGTTTATTGGTTTGGCAGAGGCCTTGATATTTTGTCTATGGTTTGCATTGTAGCTAGGCGCGCTCGCTTTAGTCTGGTCTGTACATTTATTTTTTTTTCCGTTTGCATGCATGTGTAAATAATGTCGAATCACGCACAAATCAAATACAGTCCGAAGGCAGTGACGTCATTGTTTAGGTTTTGTCTATACAGAATGTCAGCATTTTTAATGGTCATATAAATCCACGCTGATGAATTGATGGAAAATCCGAATTTTGAACGTTTCAAACGACTTTTACGTGCATGTTTTGTGTATTTTCTCACGATCGTTTGCTTCTGAACTTTAACTACATGTTTTTATTTCAATTTTTCCTGTCAAATAAATTGGTTTGTGGTTTTTTTTGTCAATGACTAGTATTCACGTTCGGTAAACCAGGACTGTTCAATGGTAACTATAATCAAAATATTGTATCGCTACATCTCAAATTTGAACATTTTATGACCTAGATATTTCCTCATTTTTTCTCAAAACGACTTATGGTCTGATTGTGGCGCCTGGTTGAAACAGCTGAACTAAAGAATTTAATAAAACAATAAAAATCGAATAAAATAGTAAACAACTTTTTTGTTGTATTTTATTTTTGAAATAAGCGTGGAACAGTGGTGCACGTCTTTTTCGTTCGTATACCATTAAACCGACCATCAACATGTCGATTCTTCTTTGTTTACCAAAGAAACGTAAAAATAGTTGAAAAAATATAAGTCTTTTAAAAATTGCCGATGTCCAATGAAAATGCTTTAGATACATATATGATAGTGAGATCGTAGTTCGGTATAGATGTTGGTAATATTTTTACGAGTATGAAAGAACATTGATTAAATTACACTATTAACGTTTGACAGAAAATACAAAATTCACCTTAGAAGGGATGAGCTGATTTAAAATTCTGGTATTATTATAAATAATATAAATCGTCTAGCGGCATTAACTATAGTTTCATAGCCATCACGGCTTGGTCTCTAGTCACTATATCTCTAAATTACTCTGATTAATTGATTGTATCATGTAATATACACTGAATATTTTAACCGTGTTCGCATTACGAAATTGACATATCTTTCACATGTATATGTTTATGTATTCTGTCCTTTTTTCATATTTGCTTGGTAGTCTTGAGGGATATCATTTAATCATATAATGCTGCATACATGGTCATATTCAGGTTATGCTTTATAGCGTCGACATACTTTAATGGAATATTAAATCGACTAAGTGTTAATTAAATGCAGATTCCTAATTGCAAACATTGAATTATCAATACTATACATTATTTTATACGGTGTGCCTTGTGGTGTAACCCCGCCATTGATTTTTGTTCTTTATTCTATAGTAAATAATAAATTAAAGTTGAAGCTTGTCATCCATAGAAAGACCCGAATGAAAAAAAATAAAACTTCCATTTTATTGTTTGTCAACCACTGCACTATCAAAATATGATGAGAAAAAGTAGGGGTCATGTGTCATATAAGAGATGTTTTTCTGCTCAGTGTGTACACTGTTGACAAAGTGAAAGTAGACTTCCGAATTCATGTATTTATACTCCAATTTCCAAGCATCAATTTTTTTTCTAAATTCACAATTCAAACATGACAAAACTCTCAAAATGTTCAAAATACATCAATAATGTCATTCAAATAAAACAAAATGAGCATTAAAATAAGGAAAATGCATTTTAAAAGAAGAAGAAATTATGATTCTATATAACCGCCATTATGCAACTCCCCAACGGAAGCACTTCCTTTTTCCAATGGTGGTACTATGTCTTGATCTTTCGTATAAATAAGTGTTTATAAACGGGTATAAAATATAAATTGTCCAATTTTGTTTTAGATTTTGTGACTATCTTGTTATTCTTAGTTAAACTCCGAACAATTGGTCAACTTTGTTTGGCGATTAAGGTGGTGTAGACTCATGTATATAAACTTAGGTTATTTTAGCAGTTCATCTGTGTAAGTATTCAACAGGATGAATCACATTTGTCATTTTAAGACAGAACAACCGACTTCATGCAAAATAAATTGAATAACTTGCTGAGTCATGACGAAAAAGAGCGTCCTTACAAACTGTATCAATCGAGTATTAAAGAAAGCCTTAAAGGGATTATACTGGAATGAAGATACACTTTTAACTTAGAAATATACGCGTCTAAAGTGTCTAATTGCATAACCTCTTTATTACAAACATCTGGTTTCTGAAGCCACGTTTTTGTTTTTGTTTACATTCGGCTTTTTCAACAAACCGCTTTCGGGTTTCCGATCAATCATCGGATAGCATCGTGAAGACTCGTTCCCGACATCGTTTTCGAGGTTATGTTCGGGAAGTTTACGGAGTTTAATGTAAACATTGTGCAATACTTTATTGCGGGGCGTATTAAAGTTTTGGCCAATATTCAATAACTGTTAATTTGATAACTTTCAAGTAAATAAAGGTTATACGTCAATACATAAGCATTAGTTTCTACACACTGCATACAGGAAAAGTCTGGATTAACAGCGTGTTTGTGTTACTTGCCAATATAATCCCTTTAACAGACAGGATTCTATTATTTTAAAATTATCATTTGAAAGAAATAAATAGTTAGATATTATTATTTAAACATATTGTATTGCTTTATAAATTGCAAATTAGCAAAAGGGTTGGTCCACAAGTTCTAACAACATAAATAAACGCGCCTTTCCCGACAAAATATGTATATGCAGATATTGATCAGGATGAAATACAAAACATTTAATTTATTTGTAGTTAATAAACATGTAAGAACTATTTGATGAAAGTAAAGATGTAGTAACTATTAGGAAAGGAGTACGATCGACGGTAGGGTGTAACTTTAGAGAGGTATGCATCACAAGATATGCTTAATTATCAAATCGTCCTTACTAAAAAACAGAACACGGTTGAATAATGAGATAATTATTTTGTTCTGTAAGTGTATTTTCGCCAAATAAAACTACATAAACACCGAGAGGGTGTAATGAACGTGAGGCACGAAAGAAAAGAAGGCGTTCATTTCGATAATAGGGACATTGCATAAAATAATGTTCGGTTTAATATAAATAACATGGCTGTTACTATGCAGGATTTCAAAACATATCAAGACAATCTTGATCGAATGTTTGAGCAAGGATAACACCAACTGAACAAGCACTGTATAAGCACCGAATAAGCACCATGTAGTGTGTTAAAACAAAAATCACTAGTTCTCTAAATGCTTTTATCAATAAATTTAAACCAGTGCTCTCAGTTTAAAATGTAGACAGCGATCTTTACCTGAGGCTCCAGTTATGTCCATGGCCTTGAGATTTCTAGCTTTTACGATTGTCAGTGTGAGACGTCCAGCTGTCGGCAAGTAGCATAAGGATAGCATTAATTCTCCAAGGTCAAACTTTTCCTGAAAGACATAATTTAAAACATAAATTTAGTTTTCAGATTATACCTCGGAGGCGATGTTTTCCTAAAATTCAACCTTAAGGTCTCCAATGAGAATTAATTAATCTCGATATTACACTACCTGAGTCCATTTCCCAAAAATAAATATCAACACAGAAATAGCTTTACTTATTCGAATGAAATTTAGAATAAAGCATTGTCTGGTTCCTTATCTCCAACTGTGAGAAACTGTGTGAAACTATTTAATAGTAAGTATAAGAGCGCATCTCTTCTATGTTTTATATTGAAATATTATCGAAACATTTTTGGAATCACAAACTATGGATAGTCGGATAGATCATTAATAATACTAATTATGTCAGTCATAACATCTTTGCCATACTACAGCGCAGCAGCAGAACAGCAGCATTGCCAGTAAATATGTTTATTAGTCCCTATGGTTTCACCGAGGATGGGGGGAGAGGACCTAATAAAGATTACTAAAAATTATCCAAGCTAGGTTCTTGAAACTTTGCATGTTGATAGAGAGCAAAAAGGAAATATTGTAGGTCATTTTATTTTTTCAATCGGACAAAAAATCGGGGTTGCTATGGCAACAAAACAGATAAAATAACAGATACAAGCTGTATTATGTAATTATATAAAACGTATCTAAGTTTCTTTGTGAATAGAGAGAAATAAGGATCATATAGATCCTTCAATCATTTTTTCAGCGGATAAAAAATGTGGTTGCTATGGCAACAAAATTGGTAAAAGTACAGATACAACCTGTGAACAGGACTAATGTATCGCTTGTTTTACAATAGGATTATTTTTTTTAAATATATACATGTGTATTACGTAAAAATCGAAAAAAAGAAGAAAAAAATAGTAAAAAATTAATGCTTCTTGGTTAATGAAATAAACAAAAATAACTATCGAACTTGGATCGTCCAAACTTAAATACAAAGATGAACTCAGTTACTGTAAACAGTATAAACCCATTTTTTTTATCTCAACCGCTGACCCGCGTTAAATCGATAATTCCCGAAAATTTCCGATCATTTACGAACGCAGCTGTGACCAGTCTACGTTTTTCCACCGGTCAGGTCTTATTATAATAACACCGAGCTTTATACATGATTTTGACAATAAACAACGTTGTGTTGTTGTATTAGACTATGCTCTAGATAGTCGCACTTTATACTAAAAATTACAACTATACCAGTTATTTATTGAATTAAAAGGATAAAACTTACTGGTTTGCTGCCTTAACAAAAGCAGTAGTTGATGTCTTCCTTTCCAAATTAACTATTTATAAGTAATTTACATATTGTCCATCATCAAAATGTCTTAAGATATATTCATCGTAAGTTGAATGGGGACGGAATAATAAGTTATTGTCAATAGAAACTGTATAGTATAAATAAAAGTACTTCTGTTTGAATATCACAGTCTTGTTATACCCTCTACCTTTATATGGAAAGAGCGTGAAAAGGGTATCTATACAACAAATTGTAATTCCCTAATGACGGTTTTGTCTTATGATGTGAGGACGGGGAAAGAGCGATATGGGGCCACCTATATACCAGACTGTAATTCCCCAATGACGGTTTCGTCTTAAGATGTGAGGACGGGGAAATAGTGAGATGGGACAACCTATATACCAGATTGTAATTCCCTAATGACGGTTTCGTCTTAAGATGTGAGGACGGGGAAAAAGTGAGAAAGGGGCATCTATACACCAGATTGTAGTCCCCAATGACAGGTTCGTCTTAAGTTGTGAGGACGAGGAAAGAGCGAGACGGGGCCACCTATATACAAGATTTTAATTCCCCAATGACGCATTCGTCTTAAGATGTGAGGACGGGGAGAGAGTGAGATAGGGGCAACTCCAGATTTTAATTCCCCAGTGGTGGTCTCGTCTTAAAGTGTAACAACGGGGGAAGAGATTGATTTGGGCACCTGTAAACAAGATTAAAATTCCATATTACGGGTTTATCCTCGTTTTAAGTTGTGATTTCGGGGAAGAGCGAGATTATGGCACCCGTAAACCAGGTTCAGCAACTGACCATTTCAAGATGGTGACCACTATTGTTATATTATTCTGTTTGTATTGTATATTGCACTTCTATTGATCATTCCGCATGTAAGCACTGGTTGTGTTTGTGCAATTTGGGTAGCTATGTCATTGAAATCTACGTCTCCTGTGAGGTATAGCTTTCCTAATTAATTTTTGTGCACACAGTTAACATTCGCATGTCAAGTTTCCTGAAATTAAATTCAAGCGCAACATAATTGAAATTTTGTCTGAAGCAACAATTAAGAACATTATAAACTATACTATGAAATTTTGCCTGTCAAACTTTTCCTTAAATACAAACGCAATTAATACACAAAACGTTCTTTTAACCATAATAGCAATCTAACATTTGTCATAATGGATTTTGCGGTGTAACTGTATGCTGCCAAAATACAGAGTGCTGGCTTTACGACTGAAATTGAAGAAAGTTGCACACCCGTCAACAATGTTTTAAGTACACGTAGTTCAGAACACTGCATAAGGGAAAGTAGTGCAATGGATAAAGTATTCGCCGTTCTTGCCAGAAGTCGCTGATTCGATCCATCGCTTAAGCCGATGGACTCTAAAAACAACAACCAGTTCTGATCCTACCCAAGAAACAAGGTCGAAAGCGATTGCTATAACTTCTGAAATTACATCACAATAAGCTAAAACAAATTAGTATAAACTAAGCTTGTAAGGTATAAGCCAGTGTATTTAAATCTTGTTTTCCAAATACATCACACAAAGCACGATAGTATAATACCTAGGTGACAAATCTAAAAAATTCCTTCAATCTAAATTTAACAAAATACTTTATTAAAAAGGTTATCAAATAGTGATATTTGCACTGATAACAAGCCACCCCAGCAATGTTCTTGAATATGTAACCAGTGACGCCATTGCCACTGACAGTTAAAAGACGGTAAGACATAGTTTGCATGCATGTATTGTTCTAATTAGCTTCTTGATGCACTGTTCACACTAGAGTGCGTGCTGTTGTCGTACATGTTTGCTTTAAAGTTTATTTCTCCCGTTATGGCTTTGTTTCATGTTTGTATTTCATGATACGTGTAATAATAAACGACTATCCAGCAGTATGCTTATACAGCAGAAATGTTGATTAATTAAATAATCGTAACAAAACAATACGTGTTGATGTTCATCAAACATCTTAAAATGCGATGTATTTAAAATGGCGTCAATTAACTCATTTATAAAATAAAACCTTCACGAAGGTGACAGAAAAATATTACTCTGGTGAATAAGACATGTGTCACTCCTCTCCATTGAGTCATATAAATAAGGAATTATAAAAAAAATAGAATTTAAATATAAGATTATAAATACAATACGATATATTTTTTCAATATAAACTAGCCAATAAATAATTTTCGTATTGCGCTGGTGTTCGAATGACTGACATTCTGATTTGAATATCTCTAATTAAGTTCTTCTCCAGATTAGTCTTTGTATACAAATATATAACTAATTAGAAATTTATGATTATACGGAATAGATTGTATTGTAACAACACATACAGAATTTTGTACAGGTTTTGTAGTTCACTGAGTTCTAGGACTCGGATATTGATTTTTCTCCTTAAAAAGCTTGCACTTATTTATTGATGATATTCAATTCTTGTCAAACTTTGATAACAAAGGTGATGGCATTTGGTATTTTAAAACTAGAAACGATTTTGTTTTATTGAATAAAGCTTTTTTATATAAAGCAGAAATGGTATTTATTGGATGCAGTAATGCATGGATGTCAAGTTTTCAGTTACAAAAGAGTACATATGCTTTTAGTTTGAACCCTCTATCACATATAGAATTGTTATAAACTTGACAATTTTTTATTTCAAAAAGGTGTTTTCTGTTTTATTTCATTATCTATAGCATGTCTATGATACGCACCACAACTTTTTGCTAGTATACTTCTTTCATTAGAATGTGGAGTTGATCAAGTCCCCCTTTTGGTCCATTACATAACAATCAGATTTGAACAAGTTGGTCGGTTGATCAGTTGATTCAGAGAAAGTTCAATGGCATAAGCGTTTAATAGCTATGAATTGTGGGACAGCTCTCCCGGTTGGTCCGTGACATAGCAATGATATTTGAATACGTTGATTGGTTGGTCAGTTGATTCAGAAAAAGGCTATTAAATATAAATATCATCCTTCTAAACTATATAAATAATTACAATATTTGCGTTAATAAAACGTTTTCCATTTGTATAAATGTCTAGCATGATTTTTTATAAGAGTATATTTGATTAAATAAATGCAGGAGTTTAACATTTGAAATGCATATTTTCAAACACTATATTGTTTAATTGAACTTCAAGACCAATGTCATGCTTAATTTTCATGTTCGGAATTTATATTTCCTCAATATATTTGAAATGAAACTTAGTTTTTTTAGCAAAAACTGTTGTTTATTTTCTATTTAAGTAACAGTGACAATGACCTTTACCCTACTTAAATCAAAACCACTTTCATATCAGAGACCTATCTCAAACTTTAAGCAAAACTTCTAAATATAGAACAGATTTTTTTTTAATATCAAACACATAATTACTAAATGCATTTAAAAAACAAAAGACACTGTCACTCGAATGATATTTGTTCAAACATCGAATTATTCTTGAATGTATACAGTGATACTTTAACATCATGCGTTTCTTAACATGACATATACGTACCACCTTATATGAATGCTTCTGCGTTAACCAAATCTTACAATGATTTTTTTCTAAGATATATAATGATATACTATTCCACCGAGAAGTTATAATAGTATTATGTCATAATGACAAATGTTATCTTCTGTAGTATAATCAATACAACTGTCTCCAATCACGATTTTGCTTATATTACAACGAAAGGTATTAGACAAATGGGAAGAAAATGTTTTATGACTTTATAGTATATAACTGATTCTGTTAAGTACTATAATATTAAACTGTGATTACGATATCGAATCCATTAATTGCTATTTTAAAACAGTCTTAAGTTATCTGAGGAGGCAGCAAAATATGTCAAATAATTCAACCCTGTGCTGTTATTGTGTATGATTCCTTGGAACCGTGGGGCTCATTCAGAATAGCTCGAAAATAGAAAAGCTCTGAAGTAACCGGTGCTAACGGCGTGGGGATTGTAGATTTTATTGTCCAGTATGAACAGCTGAACAAAACTGAGTCCGCTATTTATTTTCCTGATTTTGTTCAATGCCTCCAATGGGTCGTTTTTATTTCACAGTTTTGTGAAGAAAAAAAAATTAAATCACATTATGTCTTACTAATGTATGGTTTCGTTTCTTATGAAAACCTCATCTGTATCCAGACATACGTTCTGTTTAATTGGCAATTAACCTCGATGGAATTGGCCTTCTTCAGTGCAAAATGTATTGCTCGCAAGAAATATCTACATCATTCTGTAGATAAGGTCATTATTCGTATTAGTTGAGAAAAATTACATTTTATTTATAATTTTGTCTTTCATTTGTAACAGTAGCAAACATATATAGATTCCTTGAAATATGTGAATGAGCGTGGTAGTTATCATATACTATTAATAGTCACTGTACATACGTTTGGAGTTGCAATGACTAGACTAAGGGCCACATATAAGCTTGGGGAAGATGTAAATGAAGATTGTAAGTGTAGATGGAAGCAACCGAGAATACCTTTCAAAGATAGATTATTTAAAACGTGCAGAGCTAGGAAAGACGAGTAGCACTTTTAATATGAATGTCGTTTATACAAAGACTTAAGAGTTATATACTTTTAAAGTTATAATTATATCAACCCAAGTATCTTTAAAACTATTGAAATGTTACAAACTGACAGCAAACATATTATAAGAAACATATCTGTTTACATAATATACAAAGCATATAAACAGAATCTATGGTCAATGCTAGAAAAACAATTGTAAAACCAAATGAAATAAATTGTGCACTGTTAAAATGCAAAATACACTCCCTAGGTCAATGTAGTAATAATTGATAAGTAAATCTATACGGAAATGAATACACAAAGTGGTGCACTGTTTGAAATACTTTTAGAATGACATTGCTGTTATATTTGAAATCGGTAATTATATCCGTCATTAAATGTATATTTGTAATAACAATATTCAAAAAATTTTAATTACGGGTCATAATGACCTATTACAAAAATATGCCGTACATAAATATGTTCTGTTCTGTTTATTTAAATTTCCTAAATATTTGTAACTAAAATGTAGAATATACAGCCTACAGTTGTAGACGAATGTCTTCAAGACGTGTGTTTACATGTACTGATACTGTTGTTGAAGATAATGATATATAATTTGCCGCATTAAGTAATCGTTAAACCAGATAACAACTTATATAAATATATTAGCTTTATATTGTTTAAGGTTTAGGTGATGTAGTCGTTGCTGATGTTAAATACAGCAATAAAAACAGTTCACTTGTCGTACGACCATTATTTTCGAAATGTTTTCAAAGCATGATTAGTTTTCAGCAATTAGTTGCACGTCTATTGTTCAGAATGAGGAATACTCCACACTAGTATGCATATTTATATCTGCAATCGCAGTCGATAACATGTTAGATTCTCAACACGATATTTGTGACTGTAGTCGGTTTCCTGAACTGTCATTCGTGGTCGTTGCTGTGATATATCAATAATACACGGTCAGAAATATAAGGTCGCTAGTGACATGTCACTCTTATCTAACGTGAACAACCCCTTCACTCGGAGATAGTTCGTTTATCTTAATGATCGTACATGTTAATTCGACATCACCTTTTGCTATCATTCAATATTACTGACTTGTTTTTCTTGAAGGGGGCCCTAATTAAATCATGATATCCGACCCTTTGTCAGGGTCGCTAGTCTTTCACATTGGTTGTGGGTTTGTACCTTACAGATTAGTAGTATGTGAGAAATAGGTTGTATTTTTAGTGGAATTATGTTGGTTCGGCTCATTTTAGTGAATTGAATTATGTATCTGATATACTAGTAAAATGAAATGTATGCCATTATACTTTTAACAAACAATATAATCGCCAAAGATGTATATCTTTTAAAATGTTGTAAAGTCAAATTCAAACCAATATTACAAAACATTCTTCTTTCTTGTGTCCAGATTGATTTTATGTATATGGGTACTTTAGTTACATTTTTACTTTACGCTTTACTCATATCCTTTCTTACATACATGTTAGAGCGCAACGTTATGTATTATTTCATGTTTGATGTCTTTCAAATGATGGATACAGAATTTTGTATTATGAATAATGGTTTAAATATTACGGATTCGAGATTTTTATTAAGGATGTCAAAATATTTCATTAAACGATGGTTTTAATGCTGCCTGTTGATTCCGACCTTAATGTCACTGATAATGGTTTTATACGACATATCTGGTGACTTTATATCGTCACACTTCCGTATTATGAGTAATAACATTGTTTGTATAGATTTCTGTCTCTGAATCATATATGACGAATTTTACAATACGGATATCTTATTAAGTATTACTGAACATGGCATTAATATCATAAAAGTGGATATTTAAATTATAAATAACTTCTGAATTATGACTAACGTTTCTGTAAAATATCTTATTATGCAGAAATAATTGATGAAATATTGAAAAACGTAATAAGCTCAATGTTATTCAAGACAGACACGAAAACAAAGTCACAAAATGTTATTTAATGAAAAAACGAAAAGCAATCGAAATAAATTCTAGTATACTAAGCGATGTTTTAACATATGCATTTCTTATATGTATCAAATTTTAACAACTACTTCTGCGTTAACCAAATCCTATCCTGCAAAGTTTATTTTTTCTAAGATAAAAATATACTATTCCATTGAGATGTTATAATAACATTATGTCTACTAGAGGTTTTGTCATAATGACAAATGTTTCTTATCTTAGTAAAATCAATACAACCGTCTACAGTTACAGTTTTGCTTATTTAATAACAAAATGTATAAGACAATTTTGAAATTTATTTTGAGGCTTACTAGTATACACATGGTGTACTTAGTTACTTTGATAGTAAATTGATTGAGAATACAACCATCACAACATCAGCGTTAACTCGATGGTACAAACAACGTGAATGGGGTCCATATCGTATTGATTACCGTGAATATACTGAATTAGTCTATCAAATCTAGGTCTATTAACCACCAATGAAAAAAAAACCAGAAAATTCTATGCCTGTTCCACAATTCATTTCAGTTGAATACTTACTCTTACAAAACTTTCAGTTGAAACAACCGAACAATCAACGTGCTCAAATGTGGCTTTCCCAACATTGCTTTTTAACGGATCCAGTCGGTAGGGCTGGGTTCGCATTATAGACTAATACTGGTTGCATTCTGTGTTGATCGTAAAACTATATATATTTGGTATCAGACGCAAATCAAGTTAATTTTTTTATTAATCATTTACTAGTTTCTTTAAAGCTATGATTAATTATTTTGCTAAAGTTATGTTTGATACAGTTGTGTTGCGTTCATTCCATACCAATTATTATGTTATTATTATAACATAAATATGACACGGTAATCAAAGGTGTATGCTACAAAAGACTCCTTAGAATAAATATAATTTATAAACTTCTCTGATGTAGATTTTGTAGTTTGCTTTGTTGCTTTTGTCAACTTGTATTTTGTCTACACTTTCAAACATGGGTCATGAAGATCAATTACATTTTCTTTTAGATAAAAAGAAAGGAGATGAATGGCAATGCATTGTTTGCAAAGAATGGTATAGTTCGACCATTTTTTTTTCTCTTAAAATCAATATAATTTTCTAAATGCTTTATGCATTTGCAGGTTTTTTTTAGAAAACTGTTTATGACTGATAGTTATGTAGTATAAAAACACACATGTCACTAAGGTCAACACTAGCAAAACTAAGAAGTGGAAAAACTCTCAATAGGAGCAGTGACTTTATTAAAGAGACTGGCAGGATAATATCAATTAAATATTATACGCGGCTGAAATTTCAGGTGACGCCTTTAGTGTGTCTTTAATAACTCTTTGAATCTTTGTATTTTGAATTGTGGTACCAAAGAAATGTTGATAAAAATAATGACTATTTCCAATTATCAATTATTTAATACTTTTCTTCTCATTTCAAATTAATACGGGTTAAAAACGAAAAATCTTTTACGAAATATATTTCAAACAAAGCGCTTTCATTACTGAATTGATTAAACAAATACATCTCAACAACACATCATAGAAATAGAAATAGACGAAGGAGTAGGTTCTCGATCGGTTGCGAAAATTTCATATACATGTAGATAATTAAAGTTTTTTCCTTATTTCTTACTTAAGATATGAGTTAAAAATGAAAAACTTATCACAAAAAATAGCTGTACGGGTAAAAAATCTTCATTTCTTGAAGTTTTAAAAAGAAAAGTTCACCACCCAAAGTTAAAACCGAGCCTTTTCGTTCGTTACCAAAATCTTAATATAATATGTGGGTTGGTTCAGGAGAAGTGTTTCCAAGATTTCGAAATGGCCACCTTAAATTTGGACAAGTGCCTGCAGTATCTTATCTCTGTTTGTATGTCTGTGATAGGTGTAAAAACTGGCAGTTTTGAGCGACTCCATTAAGTCAACGTGTTTGTCATGTTTTGTCAAAATCAAATAGAAAATGAAACACATGTAACTTTGCAGTGCCGGTTGTTTTTTTAGATATTAGGAAACCTGTAATTTGTCAAGTATCCAATTCGGATCCACCATTGCATTATCAAATTGATACTGAATAGTTATTTGTTTAATTTTCTAATAGATGGCGAATGGATTGCCTTAACTTTATTTCATATGATGCTAAAATATGTATAAATAATAACAAAACTTATACATATTGTCTATACGATATAAGTTAAAGTCAATGTTTGAAGAAAATAATTGATATGCAACATTTTAGGAATGATATAAAGGTTATTGGTTTGTTGACATGCTAAGTGAGCTTTTAAGTTTTCTACTCTTATTGTAAATAATATTCAAACAAGTCATATTGATATAGTTTTTGAATGTAATTATCTCATCTGAATCTAATTTGTAATGTCAAACTGGGAAATGCAACTCTTCTAAGTTGTGATGAATTGAAAAGGTAGTATCTATAGATATTGCAATTGTAGACGAATGTAGTCAAGATGGGAGTTTAGGTGATATCATACTTATGTTAAAGCACAAGACAATGGTATCACATTTAATACATTATTTGATTAATTAATTAATTAATTAATTAATTAATAATAAATATACAGAGTGCCAATTCATATATATATATATATTGTTGCAGGTGTAGATGATGACGTCGGTGTTGCTGTTAAAAATGGCAATGAATAATGTTCTTGTCGCCCGACTATTAGTTTCTTAATGTTGTAAAACTATTATTAGTTTACAGTCATAAGTTGCATGCCTATTATTTCACACAGAGGTACACGGGCATGACTGTTTATATCTGCAATCGCATCGATAAAGTGTTAGATTTCACACACGATAGTTGTAACTGTGATCGATTTCCTGAACTGTCTTCGATTGTCGTTGCATTCATGAATCATAAAGACAGAGTCGGATATATAAGGTCGCTAGTAACATGTCGCTCTTTCATCACTGTCATTAATGGACTTGTGAACGTAGCATTTGATCCACGACCAGATCCACCTTTCTGAAGCATAATCCGTTTGTCCAAATTATCATATATTCTAGATTAATCATGGATTGAATATTTGATATCGCCTATTGTTATCTACTTGTTTTACTGACTTATTCAACAATTTCAGGGGTTCCCTGTGAGAAATGTTATTTACGGCGCTGTGCAAGGTCACTAGACTTTTACGTGGTTCAAGAGTTCGCGACCAGATCGTTCTAAATAGTTTGTGTGATGAAATTTGCCAGTTATTTGCGGTAAAATGTTGGTTCTGCGCATGTGCAGCTGAGGTATTTATCCAACAAATAAAACTGTATTTCATATGATGCGTGCGTGCGTGCGTGCGTGCGTGCGTGCGTGCGTGCGTGCGTGCGTGCGTGCGTGTCTGTGAATGAATTCCAAGAGATATAAGCTTTCACATAATGTAATTATTCATAAAACGAAACCATCTCCATTACAGCTCGCGAATGCTGACATATAGTAACCTTTAAACCAATGGATATTATTACTGTCTGACAAATTTTGGTTGACATCTATCGGAGTTATCGTGTTACAGTGAAATCTTTAAGTTTAATTAGTTGTAATAATTAACTGGAGAAAACATAATACAAAATATGAGATGTTATGTGGTTAATGTAATTTAGATATTATAGCGTATCGTGTGAATGCCTGAATGATAAGTGGAGCGCGTAATCAAGTAGTAGAGTATCGGATGATTGGGGTGTCGAGAGGCCGATCCTCAGCCACGGTCATGTGTAGTATCTTTGAGCAGACAATGTATCCGTATATGTCTAGAACTGGATATACCATTAAAGATTTCGAGGTCTCACCTAGGAATTACCTCCCTTACATGACGCCCAAGAAATCAGAGCTGTGAAAAGCAGTTGGTCAATTTTGTGATGAAAATGAATAAAAATGTCATAAATCTTTGCGCATATGGGAACATTGAAACATATTCATGATTTTTGCAAAGTTTGAATGACATTGGGAACTGTTTATTAAAGCTATTGCACTTTTAAACGGGTAATGATACATTGCAACAAATGGGCAGAATTGTCAAAAAGGAAGAGGTGCCATCAAACCATCGAAATTGTTTAAAAAGTAACCTGGCCAACCCCATGTTTTTTTCTGCATACTTGGACCAACAGAGGACTTTCTATGGGAACAAGGTTCTTTTAGAACCATTGGTGTTCCAGAAGTGCATTTCTTTATATTTAGAACAGTCCAAAATTTAAAAAAAACTAAGTTTGGCGATTTACATGTTAGGAGCATATCTAAACTTTACATTTAAATTTGTAAATGTTACTTTCATTAGATTTGATGTTACATGTGATAGTAGTGCGCTGCATTACGTCACTTTGCGCTGATACTTTTTGTTGTACTAAACAAGGTTATATTATAATTATAGGATATAGACAATAAAGCCAAGCCTGATAATGACCAGACCGCCACATAGATAATAATATTTACACACCTGTTCAACTGTTTAAGTAAATGTATAGGGCTACGAAAATACCCACAGTCTTCAATGAAAGCATATAAAATAGTTGCTATTTCGTTTTATCATCCTATGTAAGCTCATCATCTGCGGTCATATAACCAAATATTGACGTAAACATTGTTGATTTGTACAAGTATTTAGGTTTAGCTAGCTTTTAGTTAATTCTAATTTGATAATCTTTAAGCAGAAATTACGTTGACGTCACGTTATTTGTTCCTTAATATATGACACTCGACTGACTCTGAAATCGGAGATCAGTCTTGAAATCCTGTGCTACTTCACGTACCATGCGCAACTTTATTATGAGCTGTTCAGTGTTCTTTTGATATCTTCATCTTCTGATTTCAAGGAAAGCGACAGTTCCGGGTCTGTACCAACGTGGCTTATAGTTCTAGTTGGGCATCTATTTTCTACTATTTAAAAAAGCCTAATTATTCTTGATGTTCAATCAAACAAACAAGTTGTATTTTGATGCAGGCTCCTATTGTAGCACATCTCACGATAATTACATTTTGGATGATAACATGCTATGAAATGGAAATAAGATGTCTAGACGCAAGCGATAAAATACTAATAGAAGGTTCGCATAATAACGGATAGCTGGTACGACATTTTTATTTGGTGTACTTAGAAGATGTAACGAGGACAAAACGAGGATTACATAGAACTTCTATGTACAATATCGTAATCGTGCATCACGATAAGACATTACACAAGAGTATATGTAATAAAACGTACGTTATTCAGCTTCATTCAGTCTAATTTTAACAGTTAATGCCATCTTTAACAGCGCATGTACGTATATAGTGTCATCGACGAAATTGTTAGCACTACCGGTTTTGAACTAGAACAACATTCAATTTCAATGTTGTTTCAACACTGCATGCATAGTTTGGTAACTATTGGGAATACGCGAGCGTAAAAATGTACAACAAAGTCATTTTTGATACGTTATTTTAGGTCTTGTAATAAGACGTGTGAAAAAAGGCGTTATGTGCAATAGTTGCAATGTGCCACTCTCATTTACAAAAATTGAATGACCTTTGAAATAATGAATGATATTGGTATATTTTGTCGCACTGTCTTCGTGATATATGATAGTGGATCGCGGGATGCAAGGAAGGAAACGGAATAGCATAATTATTTGATTATATTATTAACACAACTATTGACAATAGATTTGCGTCTTGAAATAACCAATACGTTAACAATTTGTACTTCCGAACACTTTGGTTTCCCCAATGTGCTTTCAAAATGATTAAGAATAAAAAGCACGATTTTGAGTTTTTAACCGGTGATTTAAAACGCCATGCTAGTGCAATGTGTGTTAGTATATTCCAGAACCTGATATCTCCCGAATCAGGTATATTTACCACCAATGAAAAAGCAGATAATTCTATGTCTGTCACACCATTCATAGCAATTGAACGCTAACTTATCTATTACAATATTCAAACTTTCCATGAAGCAACTAAACAATCAGCGTTCTCGTAACAATTGCTATCTAACGGGAGAGTAAATATTTGTGTGTCTTTGACATTTATAAGACATTTGGACAAACATGTTTGCATTACCTTTCAAGATAATTCAAGAATTAACTACTGACATGTGATACATTGAGTTTGTGAATTTGAAATTTTTACGCAATTTAACTTGAATTATATTTTAATAATCTAAACATTGAATGAATGAGAAACAGCACAGTCTTTGGTCATTTCTATTTTGGTTGGTGTAGGTTCTTGGAAGCTTTATTTACGATTAAACAATGGCAACTGATAACTGTTTGTTACCACTAAATTGGCCATGCTCTTTAAGATGGTATTTATGATCGTAGGCAGGTATGTCACCTTAGAAATGAAGCACCTAAGTTGTTTTGTATTCGGAGTATTCTGTAAAGGCGCATTCAGGAATTGAAATACTTAATCTGTTTGGACTAAAACGAGTGTTAAAAGACAAGCTAAACATATTGGACCAATCCGCCATCCATTTAAAACGTTAAAAGGCTGGCCCAAAATATGCAAGCTTCTCTAATAGTATAACATCTGTGGTTCCCAAATTGAGCATTTAATTAAGAAATATAGTTAAAGTATTTTTCATTCAGGTCGATCGAACACAATTCGACTCTCTTACAGTGAGTACACTCAGTGCAGGTCGAATCTGATATATTTTATTTGGTTCATTTTCATGCATATCACGTTTTTATTATTTTTCTGGCCATGTGTTGATGTAAAAATGTATTAACTTAGGCTTATTTTTATTGTAAACTATTCCATTGTTCATTTGTTTGTTTATCGGCTTTGTTATCATACAGTTATACATAACAGCCGGTTTTGTTCTTGCAGCTTACCGACAACATTTACTTGGCTTGATTAAATGAAGAAATAGTTTGTGTACATGAAATGGCCGACAAACAATAGTATGTTTCAAAACACTGTCTGCAAAGACAACGCGTCTTTTAATAATTTCTTACTGTCTAACATTATTTGAAGATAAACGGGATCCAGGTAATGAAATAGATATATTGATCTCCAGATATGATATATAACAGCTAGCAGTGTTTAGAATATATTGTATATCCTCCGTGTCTGAGAAGTCTAAGGTGTCGTCTCAAAATCATTTATTTCTGATTTTAAGGTCGTAGGTTCGAAACCCGCTCGCTCCAAAAACGTTATGTAAGAAAGTTTGCCAGTTACTGTGGACGGTGGTTCTACTCAGATTCATTCTGAGGTTTTCCTCCAAACCAATTAAACTGGATATGCTATATATAACCCGTAATGTGTTGAAAATGGCGTGAAAAAGTAAATACCATGGGCCTACTTTCTTTGAGTAGGTCACCAGCAGGTTCGTATTGAGCCATTATATATTTTTATCACAGACAAATAAATGTGGTTGCATTAACCAACAATCTCTAAATGTTTTTTACTAATTGATGATTCATTTTCAATTAAGAAATATCCATTACATGCTGTTAATTTCAGGAGGAGATGCCTCTTATGAAATATATTTATAACCCTGTGTTCAAGAATATTAATATACTAAAATTATTATAAGAAACAATATATATATATATATATATATTCTTTTTTATTAAGGACATATAACCGCTGGAGTGTTGAGACAAACTACTAAGAGCAAATATCTTGCTGACAGTTGGTTTCTTACGTTGTGTCGGAGACTTTCTACTTGTGTTCTTATCTACATGAAATGGCAGAGAGACATTCGTGTGTTGTTTTTTTCCAATACTTTGGTATCGGCAGTCTAAGCAATAGACAATACCGGATCACTTATGGTGTCATTACAGTGTATTACGGTTTTAAATTTGATGATGGTTTGGGCTGGAGGGCTGTAATTCGAAGATAAACTGGATCCAGTTGCAAGGTTAATGGTTATCGATTTATCATTTAGCTAAGATACATTACGGCTAGCCTTTTTTGTTATATAACCTGAACGTTGTGTTTAATCTGTTGGCGTTTGATTTAGTAGTAATAAAGTAATCTGTAAATTATATGTTGTCTCTTCAGTTCTTCATTAAAGGCATATGCTATAATTAACAACTAATGGCCTTTGCATATTTTTAAATGATAATTTATGTACACTTATGAAAGACATATATTTCCTGTTTGTATTTGTACATATTTAATACATGTGACTGTTCTTAACAATTTCAGACTTAAGTGTAATTCGTTTAGGAGGTGATGTTCACAAGAGAATTTGTCTATCTCACCATGTACGAGAAGACTACTGTGAACATGATGTATACGTCCAGATAGGAAAACACATTATGAAATTCGATAGCGTATTACTTATCGATACTGTGATAAATTCCCACTGAATATATAACTTTGGTGTCTTTTCACCAAGAGTTGAATATGCTGACAAACATGTTTATTAAACTATGTTGTAAAAACTCTACTAGAATTAGCGGTAGGTCGGTCTAATTAGCAAAAGCTCGCCCCAACAACCAATAGTTCGCCTTAATTATCAATTAAGTCATCGGAGAGCGGAATCTTAGGATGTACCGACTTTGAACTCAATTTCTTAACCCTCTAACCCCTTGCAAAATTCAGTTCAAAACATTCTCTTGGATAATTTTAACATCAAATATTAATAGTAACCTTTAGTAAAATATAGATTATTTCAGATATACTCTCGCGAACCACTTTACCAACTATAATAAGTTGACCGGATGTTTAAATCAGACAAAACAGTGTTTAACATTTTCGTTAATAACAACAAAAAATTGTCTTCATTTTAGAATAGATTAAACATAAATATATATACCTTCAAATATCTATAAATGCTTCATACAAAATAAACAGAGGTGATATTTATATTAACGAAATACACTATCAGTATCGTTTCTCTTGTCTATGTGTTACAGAAGTATTTTTAATCTTTCCTCATAAGCGCATTAAAGCATTTGCATTATCTCAGCTCGGATATGGGTGAAATTGTAAACTGAATAAATTATAATTGGTGTTATTAAACAGGGCCATAACACATATATTTTAAGGCAATGTCGAGTATTTTGCTCCTGCTGTGAAACTGTGTTTGTCTTTGAAATGACATAAATGGAAGTTACGACTACATAGACGCTTGACAATAAACGTCAGCTTTTCTGTTATTCTGTTTTAACCTAGTAATTTGAGTAAGTTAGTTTTCAAATTAGGTTTTGTCGCTTACACTATATATATGGTTACTTTTACTTTCCAGCATGACATGTTAAGTATAGCTAATGTCATTGGGAGAGATGATTGATTGATGTTACCGTATGCTTTACCTTTAACGCCCCGGGCTATTATTTATTATCTCAAATCAATTATTTATATAATCTATTACCGGAATTTACCGATTTTAATAAGTAAAATTCAATTATTAATTTATTGGCATGATAAACTTTATTTTGATTATCGATACAAATTTATAATTCGCTCGTATTTCTGATATAATCTATATTATGCAAGTCGAAAATGGCATCTCATGTATCAGTTTTCTAAATGAAGCTGAAATGAATATTTTGAAAATGTAAAATAAATAATTCATTGCTCATATTTTTGTCATATATCTGTCACTGAAGCATATTTTAAATCAATACCGACATCAGTCTAGAGGATAGGTGTCAAAACTATTATGTTACTTTTTGTTATCTTAGGAGAGCTTGGCGAAACAATATCAGTCTTAAATATTTAGTATCTATCAAACTGATTAGATATAACAATGACAAATAAAAGAAAAATGTTTGCCGGATATATAATCCCTCTTTCAACAACTATGTGCTGCATTGTTCTACATTGTAATATGAAGAAAAGGTTTTAATTCAACCCTCAAAGTCTGTGTTTCTCAAATTTGTTATAAATAAAACAACATATTAGAGACTGTCTAAACTTTGTTACATTTATTGGCTGTTTACAAAAATGTTAAATAGGGTCTCTTAAAAATTTGAACTCTCATCAAAATTTGTATTTTTTTTAAAAAAATGTGCATGATATAATACTATAATACACTGTCAACTCTCAAAATCAATATATACCATTAACGAATAAATCAATAAATATCTATATATTCGAACAATCAGCAATAAAAAAAATTGTGTCACAACTCAGTAGGCTTGCTTTACAGAGGTTGTGATGCACACAATTATAAGAATGATATTGCGACGTACCTGATTGGACGACAGTATGTCACGAATGAAGAATTTTTCCGTCACTAATTGTGTTCCTTCGGGCACTATATCTCGAACTGCTACAGTTCCAATTAAATCATGACGTGAGAATCTATCAAAGTCGTAGATATTAAACTGCAACAACCTATCTCCAAGGTCTTTATATGGCACCGTAAACACAAATTTTTCATGAAATTCAGGATTAAGAGTTTTTCTGTGGACTTTTGTTTGATATTTATTCTTTCTGTCCGGGAGTAAATAAATTTTAACATATGGATCGGACGTACCCGAGAAATCTTTTGGAGGAAGATCAACTGCCTTTATGACTCTTATAACCAAACTTTCCGTTGCTGGTTCATAATGTAGACTGTAATGCAGTTTACCGCACAGGGCGTGCTCGGATTTAATACTGTCTATTGATGCCTGCTTGTATAACTCCGGTTTTATATCGCCAATACTTGGCTGTTCTTTGTGCTTCACACTTTGAACAGAAAACTCTATATTGGAGAAATCCAATTTATTTGAAAGCTGCCTCTGAAAGAACTGATGACGCTGTGGCACTGTTGGCAGGGTTGATTGTCGTATAGATTTAAAAAATGATTTTGCCTTCGCATATCTCTCGTCTAACGCGGCACATTCTGCCGCTAGTTCCGGTGTACTTTGACTTATTTTTATGTTACGTTCAAGTGTAGATTCTGGAGACGAGCTGTCGTCTGCAAAGGTCTTTTGCCAAATGAGAGTTTGTTTTCTTCGACGGCAAAGTAATAGAGTAAGGTAGCCGACAACGGCAAGTAAGAGAGTAACAATTCCACCTATAGCCAATATCACGTAGGGAACGGGTATACCTGAAAATATAGAATTATTAAAGATTTTATTTTAACAAATCATCTCGATATTTTTCAGTTAAACATATGTGTTCATAGAGTAATAAACTTCCACCGGACGACACAACCACTAGTAATCACATACATTTTCGTGTCTGGAATCATTAATCAAAAGTTCACATTTCTCATTACAATATCATTAACAATGCTTGTTTCATAATTTAAAATCAAATAATTACTATTTCGTTATTGCAGCCGTCTCGTCTGATAGTAGAACGTCTTGTGTCAGTTCATGTAAAGAATATTGGTCAAACTGAACATATATTAGAAAGAAATGTCTATAGGTTCAGGTCCGTTGTGTTTATGTGTTAATTAGATAATTAAATGTGGCTAGAAAATGTAATATTGCTTTAAAGGCAGATGTTATGGGACGTAATGGGTGTTGTATTTATCGCAACCTCTCATAAACAAACTCAATAAAACTGTCTGCAACGTTTCCTTCTTGGTCGAGTTCTGTACTTCAAGAGAATTATTTTGTTAGAAAGTATTGCAAGCTATGTCTGGTGTAAAACTAAAAAAAGGTTTAGACGAAAAGTAGAAATATCTATTTTACTTCTGGTTGTATTTTAAGACATCACGTGAGAAAATAACAGAATTACAATCAATAGTATATAGCTTAAAATGATGATAAAGGATTTGACTCGTAATTATATTAAAGACCTTGGATATCACTAACGAACTATACCTTACAGTTTAGGATAATACCATCCATTAAACATTATTTCCTCTAATGGTACAATTGATATATGTCAAACATCAAATAGAAAACACTCAATGTTACATAAATGTATTTATAACACAAATTGAAACTTGAGATATGAATGGAACATTAAGGAAGTTAGTCTTATTAGTATATGTACCAAGATAGTGAAAAGTCATAACTAACGTTGAAATTACTTGTGATCTAATGCAATAGAATATGTTTAAACTTGATAAATGTACACCTAACCTTATTTAAAATCAATATAACAAATAAAAATATTACTAGATTAAAGGGCTATTTTTGAGGTAATTAAATAGTGCACAATTCAGAAAATAATATGTCCAAAAATTGGTGTAACAATCAGGGCAACAGCTGCCAAAAAAGTACAACAAACTCAATATGTGGACTAACAGTATTCATATTAAGTACTATACAAGCATACAAAAGATTGGACAAAAGGAATAATCGCATCAGAACGGTCAATAATAGCAAAACCATCATTAAAACTTGTTAACGGAGCATGCAGTGCACTTAAATGTGTTATTAAACCATTGGAACTTGGAAAATTGAAACAAAAACTGCAAACAAACCTAATACATAATAATATTAAGATAAATGTACACTCCGTGGAGTATTGGCTACATAATAATGCAGCTGTATCACACATTTATCAAAATAAAATCTCATTTATTTTTTTTATGAAGAGTATTTCATTCTGCACTATAAGGTATACACAATATTGTTTGTAAAGTATCATGTGTTATTGGTCTTGCCTTTAATAACGGGTGTCTGACTTTAAACAATAAAATATAGTATACCATCGCATGGTGTTTGTTTAAAACAAATTTGAAAATATAGTGCAACATTTTGTCGTTTGTAAGAAAAACTTGTTTCAATATATCAACAATATTGTTAATTTGGGTAACGGAACCAATATATTAATACTGCAGCAGTCTTTTTATCAAAGTGTCGTCCGTTTAGAGGTTATTGTTTGTTTCAGTGAACTATGAATAAATTGAAATAGATAAAACCCATACATTTTTATTAATTGTAATATATTAATATATATTTTTCAACAGTTTTTTTCTCACTTTTTGTGTGTATTATGTTATACCTGTTATTCATACAAACACTATATAATAAAACAGTTTAAAAAACACTAACACGTAAAAAAACGTTAGTTAAATTTAATACCGAGGTTTCGGCTAATCGCCTTAATCATGGAATAATAAATATATAAACACCGGAAGTAACGTCATATAACAAAGAATATAAAATACAACCAATAGATATGAAAAAAGTAAAACCGGAAGAAGTGTGAAAAGGTAACACAGGATTTCGAGGGAACTTATTTTTAAATTCAAAAAGTGACACCAATGCAGGAGATATTCAATTTTCAAGTAACATTTCAAGTAATAACATCAACATACAATAATTAATGTATGATATAGATATATACACTGATGCGAAATATGTTGCGTTGTCATATCTCTTCATTTGTTGCGTTTGCATATATCTTGAGTGTAATTATCTTTTAATAGCTAATCATTATTCGTTCCAATAAACTAGTGAATTAAGAAAACCTACTAACCTGCACTCTGTACAGAAGTGTTTATGTGATGTGATCTTTTATTTACAAGTTTTATTTTGGAATGGTAAAAGCTATATTTCTTAACATCAATATATTCTTGATTTCTTTAGTGTATTCTACAAGTGACATGCCGTCTAGACAGGATGTTAATGTTCAACAAAAATACTACGTTTGATATAAAGAACGACGACATCACACAATCTCAACGGAAGTTCACAAATAGAGTTCGCATATGTGAATCAAACATTGACTTTTGCTTGAATGTTTCAAAAGAACACGAAATTGATGGTTTAATTATTTTATGATAAATTAACTGTTCTATGATATATTAATAAATAACGAAATGACCTTTATAAAATATCAAAAACACAAAATACAAATATCCTAAATATGTTCCATTCCTTTTCTTTATTCAATACCACAACACCTGAGTTGTGCACTGTGTGTATCTTTGGCCTAGATTACAATCTATTCCAGTATCTAACAACTCCCGATCGGGGTCTATTATACCTCTATTATACAGCATGGAATTCCCGCTGTAATGAGTGTACCAGATTATAAATGGGTTTACATTCTGCTGTAACAATTGGTCATTGTCGTTCTCGTATGTCTAAGCTATATAACGCTTCCTGACATCGAAGCCGTGGATTGTACAGTCAATCAGTTACAACTATATAACGGTTCCTGGCGTGAAAGCCGGGCTTTGTGCAGTCAACCAGTTACAACTATTTAACGGTTCCTAGCATGGAGGCCATGGTTTGTACAGTCAACCAGTTACAACTATATAACGGTTCCTGGCGTGGAGGCCGGGCTTTGTACAGTCAGTCAGTTACACTTAGACATCAGTTACAACTATTTAACGGTTCCTGGCATGGAGGCCATGGTTTGTACAGTAAATCAGTTACAACTATATAACGGTTCCTGGCGTGGAGGCCGGGCTTTGTACAGTCAATTGATAACAAATATATAACGGCTCCTGGAGTAGAGGCCAGGGTTTGTAGAGTCAATTAATAACAACTATATAACGGTTCCTTGCGTGGAGGCCGGGCTTTGTACAGTCAATTAATAACAACTATATAACGGCTCCTGGCGTAGAGGCCAGGGTTTGTAGAGTCAATTAATTACAACTATATAACGGTTCCTGGCATGGAGGCCGGGCTTTGTACAGGCAATTAATTACAACTATATAACGGCTCCTGGCATAGAAGCCAGGGTTTGAAGAGTCAATTAATAACAACTATATAACGGCTCCTGGTGCTGAGCCCGGGGTTTGTACAGTCAATTAATTACAACTATATAACGGCTCCTGACGTCGATGCCGGGGTGCGTACAGTCAATTAATGACAACTATATAACTGCTCCCGATGTGGAGGCCTGGATTTTGTACAATTAATTAATTACAACTATATAACGGCTTCTGACTCGGAGGCCGGAGTTAGTACAGTCAATCAGTTACAACTATATAACGGTTCCTGGCGTGGAGGCCGGGCTTTGTACAGTCAATTAATGACAACTATATAACGGTTCCTGGCGTGGAGGCCGGGCTTTGTACAGCCAATTAATGACAACTATAAAACGGTTCCTGGCATGGAGGCCGGGCTTTGTACAGTTAATTAATGACAACTATATAACGGTTCCTGGCGTGGAGGCCGGGCTTTTTACAGTCAATTTATGACAACTATATAACGGTTCCTGGCATGGAGGCCGGGCTTTGTACAGTCAATCAATGACAACTATATAACGGTTCCTGGGGTGGAGGCCGGGCTTTGTACAGTCAATAAATAACAACTATATAACGGTTCCTGGCATGGAGGCCGGGCTTTGTACAGTCAATCAGTTACACTTAGACATTAGTTACAGCTATATAAAGGTTCCTGGCATGGTGGCCGGGCTTTGTACAGTCAATTAATGACAACTATATAACGGTTCCTGGCGTGGAGACCGGGCTTTGTACAGTCAATCAGTTACACTAAGACATTAGTTACAGCTATATAAAGGTTCCTGGCATGGTGGCCGGGCTTTGTACAGTCAATTAATGACAACTATATAACGGTTCCTGGCGTGGAGGCGGGGCTCTGTACAGTCAATTAATGACAACTATATAACGGTTCCTGGCGTGGAAGCCGGGCATTGTACAGTCAATTAATGACAACTATATAACGGTTCCTGGCATGGAGGCCGGGCTTTGTACAGTCAATTAATGACAACTATATAACGGTTCCTGGCGTGGAGGCCGGGCTTTGTACAGTCAATTAATAACAACTATATAACGGTTCCTGGCATGGAGGCCGGGCTTTGTACAGTGAATAAATGACAACTATATAACAGTTCCTGGCGTAGAGGCCGGGGTTCGTACAGTCAATTAATCATAACTATATAACGGTTTCTGGCACTAAGCCCGGGGTTTGTACAGTCAATTAATTACAACTATATAACGGCTCCTGACGTCGATGCCGGGGTTCGTACAGTCAATTAATTACAACTATATAACTGCTCCCGATGTGGAGGCCGGTATTTTGTACAGTCAATTAATTACAACTATATAACGGCTCCTGACGTGGAGGCCGGGGTTTGTACAGTCAATCAGTTACAACTATATAACGGTTCCTGGCGTGGAGGCTGGGCTTTGTACAGTCAATTATTTACAACTATATAACGGCTCCTGGCGTAGAGGCCAGGGTTTGTAGAGTCAATTAATTACATCTATATAATGGTTCCTGCCATGGAGCCCGGGGTTTGTACAGTCAATTAATTACAACTATTAAACGGCTCCTGACGTCGAGGCCGGGGTTCGTACAGTCAATTAATCATAACTATATAACTGCTCCAGACGTGGAGGCCGGGGTTTGTACAGTCAATCAGTTGCAACTTTATAACGGCTCCTGACATGGAGACCGGGGTTTGTACAGTCAGTTAATTACAACTTTATAACGGTTCCTAGCGTAGAGATCGGGGTTTGTACAGTCAATTAATTACAGCTAAATAACGATTCCTCACGTGTAGGCCGGGGTTTGTATAGTCAATTAATTACAACTATAAAACGGCTCCTGACGTTGAGGCTGGGGTTTGCACAGTCAATTAATTACAACTATATAACGGCTCCTGGCGTGGAGGACGGGCTTTTTACAGTCAATTTATTACAACTATATAACGGCTCCTGGCGTAGAGGCCAGGGTTTGGAGAGTCTATTTATTACAACTATATAACGGTTCCTGGCGTGGAGGCCAAGCTTTGTACAGTCAATTAATAACAACTATATAACGGCTCCTAACGTGGAGGCTTGGGTTTGTACAGTCAATTCATTACAACTATATAACGGTTCCTGGCGTAGTGGCCGGGTTTTTTACAGTCAATTAATTACAACTATATAACGGTTCCTGGCGTAGTGGCTGGTGTTTGTACAGTTAATTAATTACAACTATATAACGGTTCTTGAAGTTGAGGCCGAGCTTTGTACAGTCAATTAATGACAACTATATAACGGCTCCTGACGTGGAGGCTGGGGGTCGCACAGTCAATTAAATACAACTATATCACGGTTCCTGGCGTTTAATTTTGATCAGACATGAGGTCTTTTTAACGGTTTGTTAAATATAAGCTAAACATCACATGACTGATGTCGAATGTTGTAACAACTAAACATAAGCATGGTCAGCTTTTCAATTGACATTAAATACTCAACACCCATCTATTATTCTTGTATTACACACAAAAATGCCAGATACTATTTTCAATTCAATTATTAAAATTTCCTTTTTCAAGAACAGCTTGCTTTTTTGAGTAATTTAGCATAATTATAAATATTTTGTAGGTAAACGATACTTTCATGAGCATAAGAATTATTGAGGAGAGGCAACCTGGGGTAGTGTATGTTAAGGATGTCTACTCTACTCCCGCTATTGGGTTACGGGGAACGCTCCGAAACTTGAATGTTTGATATCTTAAACATTTAACGGCTGAATTCTACTTATTTCTTAGAAAATATGGTAGTTATCTACGCCAATTTTTTGTTTTAGTTTTAAGCCTTATTGCTTAAACACACATAAACACACTAAGATATTTTTTAAAGCGAATCTCTAACGAGTATCAAACCCAGTACACTGCGAGTTGTGACGTTAAGGATTTTATCATGCATTCTAGTGAGTTTGACTTGGGAAGGGTATGATTATTATTTACTCCAATATTGGTTTTTACTTTAAAAGGCTTGTAATAAGGCAACACACACGCAGACACACAGGAAACTTAAGACTAAACTATAATATGTATTAAAAAGTAAATCTTAATAGAGTTTCACGCCCGCTACTACGAGCCAAGACGTAGAGGAGAGTGTCTCCCACCACTCCTGCAAATATGGGTAGGTGGTGTGTATATGACAGTGGCCTAGCTTGGCCAAAAGTAAACCTGCAGGTCTAGAAATGTTGATTGGGGCTCTGAGTTACTCTGCCATATTTGTTTTAAAATGTAAATGACCAATGGTGCATTATCAGGGGCTTTGTTTGTATTTTTCTATGTAAAACATATATCAGTTACTTTTATTTTTCTGGAAAAGTACAGTCTTCGTGTAGCAACACCGGTGTTTATGTGTGTGTGTCGAGGGGGGGGGGGGGGGGGGGGGGGTGGGGGGGGGATAAGGATAAGCCTTACGATATTGCAGGAACAAAGCAAACTGCAAATCATATGGATTCTAATGTTTTCAATCTTCTCTGTGACGAGGAAGACTACTGAACACTGACTGTAATTCCATTTTCTTAAACTACATCAGACTGTTTAGTAACTGTTTTGTCCTTGGATAATGTACTAAGTAAATTGCCAGCTACAGTAACTATTTAAATATATATACTTAAAATAGTATAATCATTAACGTAAACTTATTAAAAACATGCCTGTATCTGACATTCCTTATAAACGGATTCTTTATAACCTTATTTGTATATAGAATACGGTGGATTTGACGGTGTTGACTATAGTATGTGTTTTTTTGTAATAAACAAAAATGAGCCTCTGAAGTAACAAAAAGGTATATGTATTCATTAAACCAACTCTATCAACAACTTATTATTTTATAAAAGCTATGTGTTCCTCCGACAAATTAAACAAAACTACAAATAAGTACATATGAGTTCACCATGACGAGGCGAAAATGTGACGTTCTAAAGAAAGAGAAAACTATCATTAGGTCGAAGTTCAAGGTCACATTTATAAGTTGATTGAGTGTAATGGGTTTAAAAATTTCAAACTGACATTGACAAAATCCATGCGAACCATTTAACATAATCATATCATTATATAATGCAAGACAGCTCCCTTATACAGCGATGTGCAATCTCCATTCTCGTTTATGTTTATGCTGTTAAAATATATTTACATATTACAAAAATTTACATATTACAAAAAAAGTTAACGACTTGCATCGAAAATAGGACGATAATGGTAGAAAAACAAGACATGTCCGCAAGACTACTCGCACTGCTTTGCCAATAGATACAAAAAACCTGACCAAGTTATATTAATTGTTATACACGTGCACTTTTCACACAAAAGTGAGTGTTATGAAATTTTGGGTTCTATATCTGTTTCAGAGTTATTTAACTTTTAAATAATGGAAATAAATTAACTAAGGTGTTGTTTGTAATTTAAACGTATGTTATTTCTATTTATAATATAGAAATTGGATTGGGCCACAAATTCTTCTAACAAATTCGGCCCCCTCTGTGGGTCAGATGAGTGTTAAACATGAAAAATATACAAATGCAATAAATGGGGATAATTGTTGTCAACATTACCATCAGAGGTATGGGACATAGCTGGAAGATTATGTTCGATAACACGAGGGCGTAACTGTAGTTTTAAATCAACCGCATATGAAGTTATTGAGATATGTGCATGATATCAAGTTGCACAGAAAAATTTAACCAGTCAAACAAAGGTCATAATTTGCATGAAATTAAACCAAAAGTTAATTAACTTGATTGTTTGATAACCTATAAGGCTTGGTGAAGTTTCACATCAATCAAGTAGGTGGTAACTGAGATATTTGCATAATTTTAACCAAAAGTGTGACGATGATGCAAGTGTTATAAAGAGAGAGAGAGAGAGAGAGACGGAGACAAAGGCAGAGCGTTGAAGAAGGAATGCTTCATCGCATTCTTCACTTGTGAAACAACAACCACATTAACGAAAAGCAATTCCAACAAACACCATTCCGATACCACACGTGTTATCACCAGTTAAACAACGTATCTATAGCATACCGACCATATTTATATATATCGCATTAAAACATTTTCCGGTTATAATTCACACTTTTTATCCATAAGAACATTCAAATTTATAATTTAAGTTTCAATGTTGAAATGTGGACCGGCCGACTATTCTGTCAGTTTTCAACTGTTTGTGATCAGATTTTAACGACGGTCATTTTTTCACGTATGGTGGGTCATTAAATAACGGTCGGGGTCAGTTTTCAATGTTTAAAATTGATCACTCATACGTTGAAAAGTGACCCATGAGGTCATTTTCAACGGAGTCAAAATTTAGTGTTACACCGGGGTTTGTATAATCAATTAATTACAATTATATAACGGTTCCTGGCGTGAAGGCCGGGGTTTGTACAGCCAATTAATTACAACAGCTATATATAACGTTTCCTGGCATGGAGGCCGGGGTTTGTACAGTCAGTTAATTACAACAGTTATATAACGGTTTTTTGCGTGGAGGCAGGGGTTTGTACAGTCAATTAATTATAATTATAAAAGGTTTTGAAGGTATCGATCACGAACACCAAAGCAAATCTCCAACCGTACAATTCACATACCTATACATTCTAGACGAGATGTAAATACGACTAAAATAATTATTTTAAACATTTTATTTGAGAATATAAACCATTTATACAAATAAAGATACTGTCCAGCAAAATTACATATTGATAAAAATATATTCCAAGTTCTTTAAGGGGACTTTGAAAGTCTTTATCTAGCTCTAGCTATTTCACATGGAATAGGTTTTATGTTGTCACGAGAAAGCGTTTGTCCCAATGTGATTACGATAACTGCACTCAATATGGATAACCAGTCGCTCATTGTTATTATCATATTACCAAATGTAACGAGTTTTCACAGTTAACCGGACATGATGCTATAAAATGGCATATAAGTGGTGCGCAGACAATTAACGAGCCAATAATGGTAGAGGAAGTTGAGAATCTCAAAGACTTAGTGAATTAATCTATGGTTATTCTCTTCGCTGTGGTAGCAGACGTGAACCTAAGGGTGTTAAGAAAGTTCATATACACGCATTGTTTACAGCTTTTTAATATAAAAAAGTAGTGCTACAGATATTGTCCAACTGTGTTATTTTAAACTATAGTCCACTGGGTACATAAATGTACTTGTAGAGTAATATTAAACATCATGTTGACAGATTTTCTGTACTTTCAAGATGTAATTCGAAATGTAAAAATAATTTACATCACAGCGGTGATCTAGTGGTAAAGTGTCCGTGTCGCATGCAGAAGGTCATTGATTCGAGTCCAAGCTGGGACATACCAAAAACTTGAAAAATGATACAATCATCGTCCTCAGCATTTACAGGATAGTTCTAAATCTAGTCGAATCGGTGTCAGTGTATAGTGATTGGGTGGGGTATCATATCAGGTGTCTGAATATCCAATTTGGTAGCGGTAAAAATACTGTCTAAAGTAGACACAGTTGCGGAATGACTGAAAAACAACGTTTATCACTATAAAACAAAAGACGTATAAATCTTACAATTGGGTAGTGGGTATCATACAGTATGATAATACAACCCAAAATGTACAAAATGTATTATTTCAACATATGTAACGTGTTGTTATATAAATATTGACACGTTGCAAACTTTATAGACAAATTATCAGTTGGTTATATATATATATATATATATATATATATAAATATAATCCATATATTTTTATGACCACAATAGCCAAAATATACCATCTAAAAACATTGATTTTATTGTATAAAACTAATTTTGTTTATATTTAAATTATGTCAGCAGTTCAATTATAATTGTACAGCATGTTACAACACCATAGTACTTATATTACAACGTAATTCAACTTTTACAGTAAGTTACCACAAAAACAAACGTATTTAATTCATGTTTACAAACTTTTTTTAAACTCTGTATTAACAATGGCTTGGTTTGTGGAGTCAGGAAATTACATAAATTATAAATCTAAAAAAGTAGAAACTCTATTAACGTCACAATCCACAAATCTTTTTCCCAGACTACCAAACTGATAACCATAACAATTTCCGTAAATTCCACAAATACGTCTAAGAAAGAAATCAATTATTTAGTTATACTGATTTTAGTCAAATTGGGAAATAAGCCGAGCTTTTATAAAATTACCCTAGAAAGGGAAAGAATAATTAATCCAGCTTGAGCATCTAACGCCATGCACTATGTGGTGTTTTACGTCGCGTCGACACATAAATAGGTCATTTTGTGCGCGCAAAGATTAATGAATGTGATGACAAAAATAATCATTTAAATAAATATGGTAAAAATGTATTAAAACTATTTACAAATAAATAAATGAAAATTATTTACAAATAAATAAATGAAAAAATCAATTAGATATAGGGAAATAAACGATATAATAAATCATTAAACCCGTCAACAGGGTTTAAACCAAAATTTTTTAAAGAGATTAACCTCTTTTAAAAAAGCAAATATACTGGTTATATTCACAGGTCAGCAGTTAAATATTCCGTATATCAATTTTCACGATTTCATTGAATGAAAATGCATAAATAAGGTGTCTCTATTGATTTGATAGTGCATGCACGCAGCAAAACTAAAATACATTACGACTCTTTATAACAGCATGTACGTTATTGGAAGGTTTAGACAAACACCATGGGCTCAGCCCGCATATCAAATATCAGACTTCTTCCATAGTTTTTATCTTCCATTGCAACATTTAACAATATAAAACAGTAGTTATATATTGAAGTAGATTACTGCGGAATTATATGACTTTTTGGAAACAGTTATATAATGGATCCTTTTAAAGCGATCAAATTTATTTTTAATAATATTTATATGATTGTCAATCTATCATTACGCATAATGCCATTGCGTGACAATATTAAGTATATATTAAAACGAATAAGGCTCCCTGAAGATCTGTGGGAAACAATCAAAGTCAGCAAAATTGCAGCTAGGAGTGTCATTTGTATCGATTTGTCGAGGACAGACCTAGTTTCCATTAAACATTATCAAGTACCAATGCAGTTACTGGAGACCATAGCTAAACGTAATGATGTTAAGGTAAGATTGAAGTGTAACTATTCAAAGACCTTTTCAGCCAGATATTTCTAATTATGGTGGTTAGATATAAACTAATATAGACATAGTACGGAATGACAGACACATACGAGTTAATCGACAATTAAATAAGACTATCAGAAATCAAATCAGCAGTATAGTCGAACCTGTATTAATGCTCATATTAAGCATGCACTTGCCTAAGAGGTTGTAACAAAATAGTTAAGTTGTTGTGGCCTAATTTTGCACTGTCAGCTAGTACGTGTCCATTGTAATGATATAGGCTATATTTAGAACAGGTAGCGTGGAATTGTTAAAACGTATCGATAGCTGATAGGAGCAACGTTTTTAAGATCTTTTTACATTTTCATTCTTTGATTAAAGAATCATTAATTCTGGCGTTTATTTCATCAAATTCCATTAAGTATTAAGAAAGTTAGAATAATTAAACGGGTGTATTTGTCTTAAAACTAATTTCAAGTTTGCATTGGCCTACTAGCGTAAAATCCGCATCGTACGATGAAAGTTTGTTGTTTCATAATTTGCACGAAATGCACTAATGTATATGGACTGTTTTACTATATATTCTGACTGTATTATGGAAGCACTGTCCAGTATTAGTAAAATCATCTTTGGAGTGGTTGTGACGATAAATATTGAGCATGTTACTGTTCCAGTACATAACGGCAGATTGGTATGTGAATTTTATATTATGTTGTATTAAAATGTCTGATAGATATATTTTGATATAATCAAATCTAAGTTGGATAAATTGTTTATATCCATTCCGACGATAATATCTGTTATTAAATTTCACATTCAGGATATTGAGAAGCATTTTATTAGAATAAAGGCTGAGGAATCTGAGAACGTATTTTGAGCTGGTGATATCTTGTTCACGATGAAGTATTGAAATTCACCATGTTAGAATTGATTTATATGTGTAATTATATTTTGTTGAAACTTATTCTGATATTCACAAAGTGAATAAATACAGAATTGATCTGTAATTGGTTATATTATCAATGAGAAGTGATGTAGAGATAAACATGCTATTTTGAGATTTAGGAATGTCATTTATATATGAGATGTTTAAACTACCATGAAACTGCAGAAAGAACGAATTGAATGCACTATTATAATATGTTGATGAATCTACCATGAAACTGTTAGATGGTAAGAATTGAATGCACTGCTATCATATATTGATAAAAATACCATGAAATTGATAGATGGTAAGTAATAGACGCCATGTCATTACATATTTGAGTAACTAGTAAATCTGACTTTATATATATATATATTGTAGCCGTTTTTAGACGTATGCGAGGAATATGTTCGCTACGTCAACGACGTGTCAAGATGTGACAGGAAGTCAGCTGGTGGTAGTACCGTCATCAGGACAGCAACCCACAAAATCGTCATATGGACGACCTGACGATCCTGGCGTCCGAATACGGTCGATAGTCGGTACGAGACGACGTCAAGCCAGAAACTCAGTATAGAGTTCAAGGGAGGATAACCCAGTTTATATAGCCAACGCTCCAAGGGACGATTGATGCTAAAGCAGCGATCTCCGGACGCGGTAGTAGTATCTTAAATACAATGTTGGTGCATTGTAAAAACAGTTAACATTTATATGATGTAAGCAGTTTGAATCGCGATATAGATTTATGAAACGTGTAGGAGATAGAGCTGTGTAAACAAGTGTTATTTCCATCAAAGACCATTTTAAACCAGCTGTCTTTTTTGTTGAGTAATTATCTTTAAATTGTATATACTGTATAATTTTATATTTGTAATCTTATTCATGTAAAGTTTAAATTGTAAATTTTATTTGAGTATAACTGTATTCTACCCTCGGCTCTTGGTCATTTTGCTACAGAGGTCACCTTTCTCTTTCTTTTGAGTGGCGGCTTAAGACAGGTTTGACTATTTACCATATTATCTACAAGAGTGTGATACCAGTAGAATAACCATACCACCAATTACACCAGTAATAAAATAGATGGACTTTTGATCTCATGTGCTTTTTATTTGTTTATAGTTTAGAATCACAGAGTCAGAAAAACGTTAATACATTATGGACGCAATCTACAGTTCTAGTGGTCACTATAAACACACTACCTTTCGACTGACAGTAAAGTGTATATATCATTGTTAAATCACGCTGAGAAGTATGGAAATTTGTCGGGCTCTAAATGTGTAACAACAGCGCTAATTAATTTTGTTTTACAATACAACAATGGACAACATGAGTTGACTGCATCTACGTGAAATCTATACAGACGATCCGAATGTTGTTACAGATAAGACAAAGTCTGTAACAACTGTTCCAGCAACTAATATATAGATGAATGATGTGTATCACTATCAACATCTAGCCAGTTCATAACATATTTCAGATGACATCATCATAAAATCAATTTAAGTAATAGGTAATTTTGAATCAAGTTATAACCTTTATGTACGTTAATAGTAGCAACAACACGATTCCAATAAGTATTGTATAGTACAATAAGATTGTTTGATATCGGTACTATTTGCACAGTATTATATTATTATCAAATTGTTGTCTTTTTGCAAATAAAAAAAAATAGAAGTTCTAGTTATTTTGTTGTCATCTGAAAAATATTACATAATTGTCTATTTCTTGTGCAAGGCAAATAAAAACGATTAGCAAAATTCTACACAAGTAATCAAACTACAATAAATAGTTCGGTTAAAACTCGGCTTGACAAATAAACTGCAAATCCGACTTGAAGTGCGGCTTCTATTCCTGTAACTTTAATACGGTTTTGTTTTAGAGTTAACTTAATAAATCAAGCAAATCATGAGAAAGGAGACTGAATATAGCGATATCACAGACGACGTTTTGACGTTTACAATTGTGACTGTCTGTAAGGAGACTATTCTATTCTGTTCGGTGAATGAATGTACTGATCAGTTTAAACTAGGTTCTGATGACCTAGACAACAGGTGAATCCCACCTGTAGACAGTTAAATCAAACTTGTAGACGGGTGAATCCCGTTGTAGAGCATCTATCTGCTGGCATTAATTATTGTATTGTTTGATTTTGACACTCAACTAATCATTCAGACATACAACAAATTACGGTTCCAAGTCAGTGAACGGTTCCTAACCTCCTCTTAATTGGATCATTTGCTGTGGAATAACTAATCCAAATTCAAAGCAGTCTTTCTCAGAACCTGATATTTTATTAATCCCCAATGAAAACGCTGGGACTTTTATGCCTGTCCAACAATTCATAGCAATTGAACGCTTACTAAACTGTTAGATCGTTGAAATCTATCAGTTGAAGTAACTGACTAATCAACGTGCTCAAATCTTTCCAAAAGACACTCAATCGGGAGAGCTGGGACCGTTCTACAGAATTAATCTAAAATGGAAATGTAAGTTATCTTAGTGAAACCTGATAGAGTCCAGGAAAAAAATAATGAAACATTTGAAACCATATTAACATTTTGTGAATATTTTTAAAGTTGGAGTTTAAACTTGTGTCCAATTTTATAAGAACACCGCCATAGTTTGATAATATATTGCTACGAAATTCACATGATTATGCACGGTGCATGCATTGAAATTGTGTTCTGGCTTGTAAAATCTAAAACAAACTTAGGTTTGATCAACTATAATTATTGAACAAAGCCACAGTTCATTTAAAGTCTAACTTATATTTTGTATTACAGTCTTGATTTTTAATAATTATTATTATTTGATATCATTTTTATCTAAAACAAATACACAATATTCAAGTTTTCTTCGTAAAATCTGACTATTTCTTCTATAATTTCCTCCAGGTAATATTTTACCATAGTGACAGTTCATGATAAGACCTGATTTAAACTTACGGATTGCCAATACAGCCTGCTGCATTGACACCTAATAAAATAGGATCATCAAGAGTTGGCAAGTAACTACACGCTGTTGTATACCTGGGGAATAATTCTAAATATTTTTGTATCAATAGATTCTATATTGCAAACTTGTGACCATACTGATCAAGTGGCTAATAGTAAGCAAATACAAGAAGGCGGAAAAAAAGGTTTATCAAAAACAAGAATTATGAGTAATGAAAAACTAAATAGATACGTGTACATATGTTGGACGTATGCAGCGTACAGTCTCGCCTCTGTATTAGGTTTTGAAATATCAAAATCTCACCGGGTCAATGATAAATTAAGGATACGAAGATTGTTATAGCTCGAGAAGACAGCGCACGATAGTGACAGTAAACTATAACTGAATACTGATCACGCAATGTGTTTGCACGTTACATGTGCCTTAAACTTGGTAACACTGGCTAATCTGTCACAGTATGTCATCTCCCGATTCACCTCTGTTATACCCTAATGTGTAAAATGTCTCACAATTCATAGCACTCTAACGCTTTCAGCAATCCGCGACGTCATTCACCTTTCACTGAAGCGACTGACCAATCAACATACGTGTATAATACGGCTGTTTAACAGTCTCTAGCCGGGAGAGCTGGGGTCATTACTACAGTTTAAAGCGTGTGTATATGATCAGCCATCACCATTTAGTTTTTCAAACATTATTATGTAAAAATATTTGCGCTGAACATTCATAACATAAATAATATGATAGCATTTTATTCTTCTGCAACATATTTAAATCAAAATTCGACATTTTCCATGCAAAAAAACAACAAAACAGGATACATTTTTTTACCAAATTCCAAATGACAAACCTGTACATCAATTCAAAACTTGAACACTTTAAATAAATGACAATAAATATAGTTTGAGCTAAGAGTTCATAATCGGTACTTAACCCTCCGTTTCATGTGTATTTTGTTTCACAATGTAATTGACATAATCTTTAGTGTTTTAAATGGGTATGCGATTTAAGTGGACAAGGCGCAAGCATAAAAGAAACTAAATTTAACATATTTTTTTCCATACAGTTTACTAAATAACATGAATTTGGTCAATCACAGAAACATAATTTTAATTTTTATTGAAACAAAGATAATAAACTTATATTTTATTATGATCATTTGCTCGTTTATCATTTTCATTCAACCAGAAATAAGCTTACCCTGACCATACCGATACCTTTTTCAGCCAATCAGAGAGCTCGTCTCAAGAGTGGTAGCTGACCTAAAGTAGTACTCTCGTCAGCAGACAATATAGTTATATAACCGAACTAATTATAGTTAAAATCAATTCCAAACGCTACACTTAGTAATACAGTACAATTATGTGTGTTTTAAAAAAGTTGCTAATGACATGAACCTTATTATCATGATATCTGTGTTACAGTAAGAAATTCTCAGCAAATGTATACATTATAAATACACACTTTAATAAAAGGCTGGTATTCAATAAACATTTGAAATGTTACAATATAAAATAAAATGTTCGTATAATAATCAGTGCCATATTTTGCTTCTAAATGTTAATGTGGGTTTTAATTAACTCTAAAGCTCTTTAATATTAAATATAGTGCTCCATTAATAGCTGTACACAGATATTAAAGACGAAATATACGTCTTTTGAAGTATGCATCGTTTTAGGCGTAGAACGAATCTCTCTTTTAATGGTTTATTGCTTTTGATGAACTAACTCTTCTGTTCGATATTTGATATTTAATTCCTACAACTCATACTTGCAGTCATACATTTGACATAACATTCTGATTTAAACGCGTATATTTAATCAATAATTGGCACATGTCCCAATGAGATACCATTTATATCATTTACAAAGAGAAATAATTAATTTGCCGCAATGCTGCATGGCATATTTGGTGCAATATTAGCTCTCAATTTTCCAATTTAGTAATTATTTTCAGGAATTGCATTTTCGTTATATTACATAATACATAGTATACAATTGCCTAATACAAAATGATATTATAAATTATATGATAAAGTATTAAGGAATTACGTGTCTTATATAAGTGTGTGTGTGCGTACGTGCTTCTTTTTGTCCTTATGCATCCGTATTATTAACTAAGTACGTTGAACTTTTCGGTATATTTGATGCCTGTTGAATCAAGTGTGAGTATACAGAAATTTGCATCGTTATTTATTCAATTCCTATATCAACAATGGTAAATCAAATATGTTAACAAAACCCTGTATGCTTTCATATTCCAAAGGAGTGGTACATAATAGTTTATGTTTGATGACATTGGATTCCATTTTCCTGTTTGCTTACTCAAAATTCAGAAAACCTTACGCAAAACATATGTTGCACTAATCATACACGTAATGGAACACTGAACTGTTAAAAGCCTATTCATCATAAACCAGTGACTTGTAAATTATCTCCAATAAACTGCACAAAGCAAACTATTAATATTTTGTGGTGAGATATTATCAGGTCTGAGAAAATGGTATTGGATAGAGCGTGATATCTGGCAAATATACTTTAGTAAAACATCGCCGATGACATTTTGCATAAAATATATTACCCTTATCGTGTATGTAATTTACGAAACATGAACTCTTAAAAGCATATTGGTGACGGATGCTCAGCAAAATGCAAGATTAAATAGGTATATATTTTCCAAATAATGTATATTTTCCATAGCATTGAGACATTTTAGTGATGAATGGGTGATAATTTCAAACAATTTTTTGCTTATTCAAAATATACAGGCTTAGGAACAATTCAGAAATGAATGTTACCCATTACAATCTATCTCTCAGATAGATATACTGTTAATTTGTTCAACAGCAAAACCTATTTGATATTTACTTAACGTCATGTACTGTCTATACATGCTTCAATACATGTTACATAACATAATCAGTTTTGTGTACGCCATGTGTATCCTATACGAGTAAACAATGGCATTAAACATGTGGTACATGTTATATAACATAATCAGTTTTGAGTTTTTGTTTACGCCAAGATACACGTTTACAAAATGACACTAATACGACTTAAATGACAATAACACCTTTCTATAAAATAATCATATTCAAGACTTGGTTTACGCCATGTGCATTTTATATATATTTGCACAATATATGTTCGACAACATAATCATACTAAGATTTAATCTACGCCATGTGCGTTATAAATATACTGGCATAATATGTTCTATAACATTATCATATTTAAGATTTGGTCTACGCCATGTATATCTTATATATACTGGCACAATAAATGTTCTTTAACAAAATCAGTTTTGAGTATTCGTTTACGCCATGTGTAACTTTATCACAATGACACAATACCAGTTCTATAAAATAATCATATTTAGCATTTGATCTACACCATATGCATGCACGATTTGCATCTTATATCAAATGACACAATGAATTTTCTATAGCATGAGCAAAACTTAAGTCTTTGTTTATGCCATCTTCATCTTATTGCACAATACCAGTTTTACAAAATAATCAGGTTTAAGACTTGGTTTGTACTATGTGCATCTTATATATAATTGCACAATACATGTTCAATAACATAATCAGGTTTAAGACTTTGTTAACCAATATGCATATTATATATGAGGTCACAATATCCGTCATTAGAGTATAGAAAATCAGATTAAAGTCAACCCAACGTAAATGGTAATGATTGATTTCTTTGGAATTAACACGATTGTTTGCAAGAAAACAAGTTTATAAAAAAGTGGTTATTACAACGATGCTAATTCCATGTGTAATTAGAACCTATTAATAAGTTATAGTACTGCTCCGTCACATAATTAACTCTATCGCATCCCGAGTGTCAGTAAGAAGTACATGTATGCGAAGATCTTTTTATCTCATTAGATTTTTGTTTTGGTTTATAATGATCCCATTGCGGTAATAAATACGTTGTGTTGGTGCACAACTCTTTCGATTTATTTTCATATTGTCATTAGCGAAATTAAATCAAGCAAAAGGTTCAAAGTAGAAAAAGAACGCGCGTGTAGTATTTATCATTAGTGACATGAAATAAACATTTTCATTTTTTCCATTGCTCTTGCAAGAGTCACGTATTATAGATGACAGATATTTACCATGAAGTCTAAACAAGATGGATGCTCCTGGATTATCGTTTTGTTTCTGTGTGTCATTACTGAATCAGATGTGTATAAATTTAACTGAAATTGCTGCGATTGGACCCAAGAGTGGTTATTTGCAATTCGTTTTTTTCCACAGATGACTCGTTAGTTTGATTAAGGTCATGCTTTAACTATGCTGTTTGTGCTTATTATTTTCCATGGATTTTCGTTAAACCTTTACTGATGTAATATGATATTTTCAAAATTATGTGTCATTCACTTTTTGAGAATGTGAATTTTTAATAAATTTATTTAAAACAACAATGATTACAAGATTGGGTGATTCCGAGCCCTTTGTTAGTACTTTGCATTTACAAAACTTTGATAAGACAATGAGTTTTTTAATATATAACGCACATGTTAATGTTTTCAAACTATTGACTACTTTAGTAAGGATGGCTAATCTTAAATTTTCGACGGAATAATATACATACCTTTGAAATATCAATGTTAAGTTTAACATTAATTTTCTAGACGGTTTCAGTAACGTTTTCTCTAGCTGACGACGTACAGTGAATTATTGCATTACCGCCGTTAGCTTATTTTGGTTAATAGTGCTAAATTTGGTTAAAATGACAAATGCTTCGGAGAACTTCTGCGCCACTGTATCTAACAAAGGTACTTTCCAAATAATTAATCGATATTACAATTGACTTTTTGTCATGTCAGAAATATCTCATGGGATTTTTTTTACTTCTGTAATTACTTACGTTTTCAGATGCCAAATAAAGAATTGCTTTAATAATTCTTGGATCTTAATAGAAGATTTCACCCATACCCTTTGGAATAATATAATGTTTACAACAATAAATGCCATTGCGATAAATATGCTATTGTTATTTGTAATAGGGAATTGTTCCGCCTGCAGGTCGCCTGCATAAGATGTGAGAATGTATTAATGAAATTGATGCTTTTGAAAATACTTAAGAATCGCCAAGCTCTTATTTATTTTAAAACATACTTTTAAACTTTAATGATGTTGGCCGAACATAATTATATGCTGTATATTATCATATTGCATTCTCATTTTCTATTTTAATCATGTAACATATTTATCAAAATTAGGGTCATTTGTAACCGGCTGGTAGATGCAACGAATCAAGATCACTTACTGTTCACCGTTGAGTTCAAGGGTTCGAACTTAGCTCGGTCAAGAAAACATTATGTGAGATTGTGCCAGTAACATGAGGCAGAGCAGTGGTTCTGTTCAATATATAGCTTACAATATGTCGGAAATGGCGTTGTAATAAATCCACACATATTGCTAGGGTGTATTTGCTTTATATTATTATGAGGTTAGCAATAATTAACAATATGATATATATCCATCTCTTCATTTTGTTACAATTAAATAAATGAAAATTGTTTACAAATACATAAATGAAAAAAATCAATTAAATAAAGGGAAATCAACGATATACTAAATCATTTAACCTGTCTAAACTAAAAAATGTTTAAAGAGTTACACCTCTTTTAAAAAAGCAAATATACTGGTTACATTAACAGATCAGCTGACAAAGTTAAACATTCCATATATCAATTTTCATGATTTTATTGAATGAAAATGCATAGATAAGGTGTCTTTATTGATTTGATAGTGCATGAACGCAGCAAAACTAAAATACATTACGACTCTTTATAACAGCATGTACTTTATTGGAAGGTTTAGACAAACACCATGGGCTCAGCCCACATATCAAATATCAAACATCTTCCATAGTTTTTACCTTCTATTACAACATTTAACAATATAAAACAGTTATTATATATTGAAGTAGATCACTGTGGAATTATTTGACTTTTTGGAAACAGTCAAATTTATTTTTATTAATATTTATATGATTGTCAATCTATCATTTCGCATTATGCCATTATGCCATTGCGTGACAATATTAAGTATATATTAAAACGAATAAGGCTCCCTGAAGATCTGTGAGAAACAATCACAGTCAGCAAAATTGCAGCTAGGAGTGTCATTGGACCAGGTATCGATTTGTCGAGGACATGCCTAGTTTTCATTAAACTTTGTCAAGTACTAAGGCAGTTACTGGGGACCGTAGCTAAGTGTAGCTAAGTGTAATGATGTTAAGGTAGGATTGAAGTGTAACTATTCAAAAACATACTCAGCCAGATATTTCTTATTATGGTGGTTAAATATAAACTAAATATAGATATAGTTTTGAGTGACAGACACATACGAGTTAATCGACAATTAAATAAGACTAATCAGAAATCAAACCAGCAGTACAGTCGAACCTGTGTTAATGCTCACATTAAGCAGGCACTTGCCTTAAGAGGTTGTGACAAAATAGTTAGGTTGCTGTGATCTAATTTAGTACTGTAAGCTAGTACGTGTCCATTGTAATGATATAGGCTATTTTTAGAACAGGTAGCGTGGAATTGTTAAAATTTATCGATAGCTCGATAGGAGAAATGATTTTAAGATCTTTTTAAATTTTCATTCTTTGATTACAGCATCAATTATTTTAGAGTTGAGTTCATCATATTCCATTAAGTATTAAGAAAGTTAGAATAATTAAACGGGTTTATTTATCATAAAACTAATTTAAGTTTACATTGGTCTACTAGCGTAAAATCCGCATCAAACAATTCTTGTACGATATATGAAAGTTTGTTGTTTCATAATTTGAACGAAATGCACTAAGGTATGTGGACTGTTTTGCTATATTTTCTTACTGTATTATGGAAGCACTGTCCAGTTTAAGCAAAATCATCTTTGGAATGGTTGGGACGATAAAGATTGAGCATGTCACTGTTCTAGTACATAACGGCATTTTGGTATGTTAATTTTATATTATGTTGTATTTAAATGTCTGATAGATATATTTTGATGTAATCAAATCAAAGTAAAGTTGTTCACGACGAAGTATTGAAATTCATTATGTTAGAATAGATTGATATGTGTAATTAAATTGTGTTGATGCTTATTCTGATATTCACAAAGTGGAAAGATACAGAATAGGTCTGTAATTGTTTATATTATAAATGAGAAGTTATGTAGAGATATACTTGCTATTTTGAGATTTACGGAAGGTCAAATATAATATGAGATGTAGTTTAAACTACCATGAAACTGCAGTTAGAACGAATTGAATGGACTGTTATCATATATTGAAAAATCTACCATGAAACCGTTAGATGCTAAGAATTGAATGCACTGTTATAATATGTTGAAAAATCTACCATGAAACTATTAGATGGTAAAAAATGAATGCACTATTATCATATATTGATAAAATACCATGAAATTGATAGATGGTAAGTCATAGACGCCATGTCATTACATATTTGAGTAACTAGTAAATCTGAGTTTATATATATATATATATATTGTAGGTGTTTTTAGACGTATGCGAGGTATGTGTCCGCTACGTCAACGACGTGTCAAGTAGTGACAGGAAGTCAGCTGGTGTTAGTAATGTCATAAGGACAGCAACCCACATAATAGTCATATGGACGACTTGACGATCCTGGCGTCGGAGTACGGTCGATAGTTAATACGAAGCGACGTAAAGCCAGAAACTCAGTATAGAGCTCTAGGAGGATAACCCAGTTTATATAGCCAACGCCACAAGGGACGATTGATGCTAAATCTACGATAATCTGGACGCTGTAGTAGTATCTTAAAAAAAATATTAGTGCATTGTAAATTCAGTTAATATTCATAAGATGTAAGCAGTTTGAATCGCGATATAGATTTACGAAACGTATAGGAGATAGAAATGTGTAAACAAGTGTTATTTCCATCAAAGAACATTTTGAACCAGCTGTGTTTTTGTTGAGTAATTATCTTTAAATTGTATATATTGTAAAATTGTATATTCGTAATTTCGTTCATGTAAAATAAAAATTGTAAATTTTATTTGAGTATTTTTGTAATCTACCCTCGTAAGTTGTTGGTCCTTGGTTATTTTGCTACAGAGGTCACCTTTCTCTTTTTTTTGAGTGTCGGCTTTAGGCAGTTGTGACTATTTACCATAATGTCTACACCAGTGTGATACCAGTAGAATAACCATCCTACACATTACACCAGTAATAAAATAGATTGACTTTTGATCTCAGGTGCTATCTTTAGTTCATAGTTCAGAATCACAGAATCAGAAAAACGTTAATACATTAAGGACGCAATCTACAGTTCTAGTGATCACTATAAACACACTACCTTTCGACTGACAGTAAAGAGTATATATCATTGTTAAATCACGCCGCGGATTATGGTAATTTGTCCGGCTCTAAATGTGTAACAACATCGCTAATTACTTTTATATTACAATACAACAATGGGTAACATGAGTTGACTGCATCTACGTGAAATCTATACAGACGATCCGATACTGTTACAGATAAGACAAATTGGGTAACAACTGTTCCAGCAACTAGTACATAGATGAATGATAAATGTTCCAGTTCATAATAACATATTTCAGATGACATCATTATAAAATCAATTTAAGTATAGGTAATTTTGAATGAAGTTATAACCTTCACGTACGTTAATAGTAGCAACAACACGATTCCAATAAATATAGTATAGTACAATATGATTGTTTAATATCGTTACTGCTTGCACAATATTATATTATTATCAAATTATTGTCTTTTTGAAATAAAAAAATAGTAGTTTTAGTTATTTTGTTGTCATCTGAAAATATTACATAATTCTCTATTTTTTGTGCCAGGCAAATAAAAATGATTAGCAAAATTCTACACAAGTAATCAAATTACAATAAATAGTTCGGTTAAAACTCGGCTTGACAAATAAACTGCAAATCCGACTTGAAGTGCGGCTTCTATTCCTGTAACTTTAATACGGTTTTGTTTTAGAGTTAACTTAATAAATCAAGCAAATCATGAGAAAGGAGACTGAATATAGCGATATCACAGACGACGTTTTTATGTTTACAATTGTGACTTTTTGTAAGTATACTATTCTATTCTGTTCGGTGAATGAAAGTACTGATCAGTTTAAACTAGGTTCTGATGACCTAGACAACAGGTGAATCCCACATGTAGACAGGTGAATCCAACCTGTAGACAGGTGAATCCCACCTGTAGAGTATCTATCTGCTAGCATTCATTATTGTATTGTTTGAATCTGACACTCAGCTACTTAACTCATTCAGTCATACAACAAATTACGGTTCCAAGTCAGTGAACGGTTCCTAACCTCCTCTTTATTGGATCATTTGCTGTGGAATAACTAATCCAAATTCAAAGCAGTCTTTCTCAGAACCTGATATGTTATTAATCCCCAATGAAAACGCTGGGACTTTTATGCCTGTCCCACAATTCATAGCAATTGAACGCTTACTAAACTGCTAGATCGTTGAAATCTATCAGTTGAAGTAACTGACTAATCAACGTCTAAAATTTTTTCAAAAGACACTCAATCGGGAGAGCTGGGAACGTTCTAAAGACTAAATCAAAAATTGAAATGTAAGTTTTCTGAATGAAACCTGATTAAGTCCAGAAAAAATCTGCAACAGTTATATTTTTTATTGCATTAGCATATCAAAATAATGGGAATAGATAGTTTTAAAGTTCGAGTTTAAACTTGTGTCCAATATTATGATAAGAATACCGCCATAGTTTGATAACATATTGCTATGAAGTTCACATGATCATGCACGGTGCATGCATTGAAATTGAGTTCTGGCTTGTAAAATCTAAAACAAACTTAGGTTTGATAAACTATAATTATTGAACAAAGTCACAGTTCTTTTATAGTCTAACTTATATTTTGTATTACAATCTTGATTTTAAATAATTATTATTATTTGATATCATTTTTATCTAAAACAAATACACAATATTTAAGTTTTCTTCGTAAAATCGGACTATTTCTTCTATAATTTCCTCCAGGTAATATTTTACCATAGTGACAGTTCGTGATAGAACCTGATTTAAACTTATGGATTGCCAATACAGCCTGCTGCATTGACACAACATAAAATAGGATCATCAAGAGTTGGCAAGTAACTTCACGTTGTTGTATACCTGGGAAATAATTCTAAATATTTTTGTCTAAATAGATTTTATATTGCAAACTTGTGACCATACTGACCAAGTGGCTAACAGTAAGCAAGTTCAAGAAGGCGGAAAAAAACAGGTTAATCAAAAACAAGAATTCTGAGTAATGAAAAACTAAATAGATACATGTACATATGTTGGAGTATGCAGAGTATAGTCTCACCTCTGTATTAGGTTTGTAATATCAAAATCTCACCGGGTCGATGATAAAAATAGGATAGAACGAGAAGACAGCGCACGATGGCGACAGTAAACTTTAACTGAATACTGATCTCTCAATGTGCTTGCACGATACATGTGTCTTTAGCTTGGTAACACTGCTTAGTCTGTCACAGTATCTGCCATCTTCCGATTCACGTATGTTATACCCAAATGTGTAAAATGTCTTACAATACATAGTACTCTGACGCTTTTAGCAATCTGCGACGTCATTGAATTTTCACTGAAGCGACTGACCAATCAACATACACGGCTGTTTGACGGTTTCTAGCCGGGAGAACTGGTGTCGTTTCTACAATTTATAGCGTGTGTGTATGATCAGCCATCACCATTTAGTTTTATAATTTAAAATATTTGCCCTGAACATTCATAGTATAAATAATATGATAACATTTTTTTTTTCTGCAAGATATTTAAATCAAATTCGACCTTTTCCTTGCAAAAAATAGTATACATTTTTTTTATCAAACTCACAATGACAAACTTCTACATCAATTCAAAACTTGAGCACTTTAAATAAATAACAATAAAAATAGTTTTAGCTTAGAGTTCATAATCGGTACTTAACCCAAACGTTTCATGTGTATTTTTGTTTCACAATGTGATTTACATAATCTTTAGTGTTTTAAATGGGTATTGGGTTTTAGCGGACAAGGCGCAAGTTATCGCGACAAGTCAAACTTTGCATTATTACAATTTGTATCTATAACCATCATTCCAGAAGTTAATGCGATAAAAATTTAGAAAATGTTGTCGCGCTTGTTTAAGTCAGCTACCACCATTGCATTTTCTATAGACTTACATTATGACGTTTGGCCAAATTTTCTTTATTCCTAACATATGCCGACTGAAATGTCCTTAATCATATTAAAGTACTATCCTAAACTCAAATTAAAATGTCCCAAAAATGGGGTCAAAGGTATCACCTTTTTTCCATTTGTTGCCCCTCTGAAGTTGGGTAACCCCACTTTCAGCATGAAAGAAACTAAATTTCACCAGTTTCCTAAATAGCATGAATTTGGTTAGTCACAGAAACATAATTTTAATTTTTATCGAAACAAAGATAATAAAAGTTATATTTTATTATAATCATTGGCTCGTTTATCATTTTCATTCAACCAAAAATAAGCTTACCCTGACCATACCGATATTATTTTCAGCCAATTAGAGAGCTCGTCTCAACTGTGGTAGCTGACCTGAAGTATTACTCTCGTCAGCAGACAATATAGTAATATAACCGAACTGATGATAGTTAAAATCAATCCCAAACGTTACACTTAGTAATACAGAACAATTATGTGTGTTTTAAGAAAGTGGTTAATGACATGACCCTAATTATCATGCTAACAGTGTTACAGTATAAAATTATCAGTAACATGTACACCTTACAAATTCACACTTTAATAAAAGGCGGGTATTCATTAAACATTTGAAATGTTACAATATAAAATAAAATGTTCGCATAATAATCAGTGCCATATTTTGCTTTTAAATGTTAATGTTGGGTTTAATTTCCATTAAAGCTCTTTAATATTAAATATAGTGCTCCATTAATAGCTGTACTTAGATATTAAAGACGAAATATACGTCTTTTGAAGTGTGCATCGTTTTAGGTGAAGAACGAATCTCTCTTTTAATGGTTTATTGCTTTTGATGAACTAACTCTTCTGTTCGATATTTGATATTTAATTCCTACAACTCATACTTGTAGTCGTAAATTTGACATTACATTCTGATTTAAACGCGTATATTTAATCAATGATTGGCACACTTCCCTATGAGATAACATTTATATCATTAACAAAGAGAAATAATTAAATTGCCGCAATGTTACATGGCATATTTGGTGCAATATTGGCGCTCAATTTTCCAATTAAGTAATTATTTCAAGGAATTGCATTAATTTTATATTACATAATACAAAGTATGAAATTGTCTAATACAAAATGATACTATAAATTATATGATAAAATATTAAAGAATTGCGTGTCTTATTTAAGTGTGTATGTGCGTAAGTGCTTTTTTTGTCCTTGCGCCTCCGTATTATTAACAAACTAAGTTGAATTTTTCGCTATATTTGATTCCTGTTGAATCAAGTGTGAGTATACAGAAATTTGCATCATTATTTATTCAATTCCTATATCAACAATGGTAAATCAAATACGTTAGCAAAACCCTGTATGCTTTTATATTCTAAAGGAGTGGTACATAATAGTTTATGTTTGATGACATTGGATCCCATTTCCCTGTTTGCTTACTCAAAATTCAGAAAACCTTCTGCAAAACATAAGTTGCACTTATCATACACGTAATGTAACACTGAACTCTTAAAAGCCTATTCATCATAAACCAGTGACTTGTAAATTATCTCCAATAAACTGCACAAAGCAAAATATCAATATTTTTTGTTGAGATATTATCAAAAAGTCTGAGATAATGGTATTGGATAGAGCGTGATATCTGGCAAATATACTTTAGTAGAACATCATAGATGACATCTTGCATAAAATATATTACCCTTATCGCGTATGTAATTTGCGAAACATGAGCTCTTAAAAGCATATTGGTGACGGATGTTCAGTTAAATGCAAGATTAAATAGGTATAGATTTTTCATATAGCCTTATGATTTTCCGGGCATTAGTCTATCATTATTTTATATTAATTTTATCTCTTGAACTTAAACGCTGAGGGAGTGCCAATTTATAACATGCTCCGCCTTAAATTATATTTAATGCAGTTTAAATAACACACAAATCAAAGTAACATCAAATCTTATTGCCATTAAAAGCTTAATCAAATTTCTATGGACAAGATACAATTTACAAAAGGAGCTATAAGCATTTAAAGTATGAGAAATAGAGAAACCTTACTTTGAGATGTGCTCAGTATGTTAAGAGCTACAAAAAAATTGTATTTTTATTAAATTATAACTAACTTGTTCCAATGCTAGTTTTCTTCTCTTCAGAGATTCACATACATTTCAAGTTGGTCTTTTCCTTATAATTCAGTTGATAAGTACGTTTAAGGTTTTGAATTATGATGACACAACTGAAATGCGTCTCGGCTGTAGTCACTAATACACTGTAAATATTGACAATATACACTTTCTGGGCAAAACAACACCTAAATTGTTGGTAATAAAAACCACTTAATTCAAGAAGTTAAATAAAAGTATTAGAAACCATAGCAACAAACTCTTATTGATTATTTCGATAAGTACTTCTGAACTACCTTAACTGAACTAAAGGTAAAATATTGTAATGTATGACAGCTATTAAATGAGATCATTATGTATATTTTCTATAGCATTGAGACATCTAAGTGATGGATGGGTGATATTTTCAAACCATTCTTTGCTTATTCAAAATATACAGGCTTAGGAACAATTCAGAAATGAATGTTACAATTTATTTCCCAGATATATATATTGTTTTTTTGTTCAACAGCATAAACATATAATCTTATTTTATATTTAGCTAACGTCATGTACAGTCTATACATGCCACAATACATGTTATATAACATAATCAGTTTTGTATTTTGTGTACACCATGTGTATCCTATACGAGTATATACATGTGGTACATGTCATATAACATAATCAGTTTTGGTATTTTGTGTACACCATGTGTATCCTATACGAGTATGTACATGTGGTACATGTCATATAACATAATCAGTTTTGAGTTTTGGTTTACGCCATGTGTATCGTTTACAAAATAACACTAATACGACTAATTACACTTTGCTATAGAATAATCATACTTAAGACTTGGTTTACACCATGTGCATTTTATATATAATTGCACAATATATGCTCTATAACATAATCATACTTAAGATTTAATCTACGCCATGTGATTTCTTTATATACTTGCATAATATGTTCGATAAAATAATCAAGCTTTATATTTGTTTTACGCCATGTGCATCTTATATATACTGGAACAATATATGTTCTATAACATAATAAATTCTGAGTTTTGGTTTACGCCATGTGTATATTTATATGACACAATACCAGTTCTATAAAATAATCATATTTAGCTTTTGATCTACACTATATGCATGCGCGATTTGCATCTTATATCAAATGACACAATAACTGTTCTACAGTATAAGCAAAACTGAAGTCTTTGTTTATGCCATCTTCATCTTATAGCACAATACCAGTTTTACAAAATTATCAGATTTAAGACTTGGTTTGTACTATGTGCATCTTATATATAATTGCACAATACATTTTCTATAACATATTCAGGTTTAAGAATTTGTTTTCCAATATGCATATTATATATGAGGTCACAATATCCGTCATTAGAGTCTAGAAAATCAGATTAAAGTTAAATTAATCCAAGGTAAATGGTAACGATTGATTTCTTTGGAATGAACAAGATTGTTTGTAAGAAAACAAGTTTATAAAAAAGTGGTTATTACAACGATGCTAATTCCGTGTGTAATAAGAACTTATTAATAAGTTATGGTACTGCTCCGTCACACAATTAACTCTATCACATCCCGAGTGTCAGTAAGAAGTACATGAATGCGAAGATCTTTTTATCTCATTAGATTTTTGTTTTGGTTTATAATGATCCCATTGCGGTAATAAATACGTTGTGTTGGCGTACAACTCTATCGATTTATTTTCATATTGTCATTAGTGAAATCAAATCAAGCAAAAGGTTCAAAGTAGAAAAAGAACACGTGTGTAGTACTTATCATAAGTGACATGAAAGAAATATTTTCATTCTTCCATTGCTCTTGCACGAGTGACGTATTATAGGTGAAAGGACATTTACCATGAAGTCTAAACAAGATGGGTGCACCTGGATTATCGTTTTTTTCTGTGTGTCATTACTGAATCAGATGTGTATAAATTTAACTGAAATTGCTGCGATTGGACCCTAGAGTGGTTATTTGCAATTCGTTTCTTTCCACAGATGACTCGTTAGTTTAATTAAGGCCATGCTTTAACTGTGCTGTTTGTGCCTATTATTTTCCATGGATTTTCGTTAAACCTTTACTGATGTAACATGATGACTTAAAAGTTAGGTGTCAACCACTTTTAGAGAATGTGAATTTTGAATAAATTTATTTAAAACAACAACGATTACTAGATTGGGGGATTCCTAGCCCTTTGTTAGTACTTTGCATTTACAAAACTTTGATAAGACAATAATAGTTTTTAATTTATAACGCACATGTTAATGTTTTTAAACTATTGACTACTTTAGTAAGGATGGCTAATCTTAAATTTTCGTCGAAACAATATCCATACCTTGGAAATATCAATGTTAAGTTCAACTTTAATTTTCGAGACGGTTTCAGTAACGTTTTCTCTAGCTGACGACGTACAATTCATTACTGCATAACCCCCATGAGCTGTATTTTGTTAAAAAGTGCTAAATTTGGTTAAAATGACAACTACTTCAGAGAACTTCTGCGCAACTATATCTAACAAAAGTACCTTCCAAATAATTAATCGATATTACAATTGACTTTTTGTCAAGTCAGAAATATCTCATGGGATTATTTTTACCTTCGTAATTGCGACACTTCGACATTTTCAGATGCCAAACAAAGGGTTGCTTTATGAATTCGTGGGTCTTAATAGAAGATTTCACCCATACCCTTTGTAATAATATAATGTTTACAACAATAAATGCCATCGCGATAAATATGTTATTGTTTTTTGTTATAAGGAATTGTTCCGCCTGCAGGTCGCCTGCATTAAATGGAAGAATGTATTAATGAAATTGATGTTTTTGAAAATACTTAAGAATACAGATCTTATTTATATCAAAACATACTTTTAAACTTTAATGATGTTGGCCGAACATAATCATATGCTGTATATTATCATATCGCATGCTCATTTTCTATATATATATTATCAAAATTAGGGTCATTTGTAGCCGGCTGGTAGATGCAACGAATCAAGATCACTTACTGTTCGCCGTTGAGTTCAAGGGTTCGAACTTAGCTCGGTCAAGAAAACTTTATGTGAGATGTGGTTCTGCTTAATATATAGCTTACAATGTGTCAGAAATGACGTTATCATAAGTCCACACATATTGCTAGGGTGTATTTGCTTTATATTATTACGAAGTTTAACAATATGATATATATCCATCTCTTTATTTTGTTACACATCCTCACGGGTAATTTTCAGTAGGAGAGCGCCTTTGTTTGTTACTCGAAACAGTTAAAAGGTAAACGAATGAATAGTTTTAAAGAAAAGGTGAAGAATATTGAAATTGAATGTGAAGTATGTAAATTCGTGTTAAAAACAACATTGCAAGATTGACGGTTTGTTGTGAGGGATGGTGCCGACTGCAAATTTAGGGGGGGGGGGGAACTTTTTGTAGCAGTCAGTTCCAGTATGAATTGGTTTGATATGGAAACTTATTGGGTGTATATTTTTAGAATGGTTGTTTGTGTAGAAACTATATGATCTTGTCACATTTATGTTCGAATTAACATCATATAACAATTGCCCATTTATATGTTAAATGTCCAAAATTTTATGTCTAAGTAAAGCGCATTATTTAGGTATACACATCACTCATACATATTAATATCAAGTTTATGTATTGTGAGCACAACGCACAAACAGCTTGACCAAAAACAGCAATCGAACACACATTGTGTTTTGTATATTCTGAACTTAAGGCTTTCAATTTTGGGGTAGCGATTGTCAGACGTCGGAACTTAAAGATGTATTTTAGCAAAAAAAGTTGTTTATTGCTTTAATTGACGTCTAGTGATATATTATTGGTCCAGCAGCTTGATGTTATGAGCATTTTCACCTTCTAAAAATAATAGACTTGCATCAACATTTGACAGTTTCGCTACTTAAATTGAAGTTCCAGTGTACATTTACAAGTCTGTTGTTTATCATTTAAAATGCATGTTTTTTATTTCAATATGGTAACAATGAAATTGATATTGACAACGTTTACTTGATATGTCAAAGAATCACGCCTAAGAATGCACTTTGAAATAAGTCGTTAAGTGCTTTTGTAGCTCTTAATGTAATAGCCCTAATATGCAGAGTGCATTCAAATCAATTAGTGTTATGTTAATGGCTGAATACGTTAAACTTAATACTCAAAGAACATTGCGTGACATGTCTGACAGACACACTATTCACGCAATAAATTGAACATTTATTTTTGAAGTCGTTAAATTTATCGTTCTTGTATTCAATTTTTGATTATTTTATGAATATGTTGATTGCGGATATTTGTCATTATATTTGTCATTATCATCGTCGTCGTCGTCCTCATCATCATCATCATAACAATGAAATAATGATAAGTGTTATGATTAAGCAAATGATGAAGATACTTATAATGATGGTCATGTTATAAATGAGAGTGATGATGACAACATTAGAAGAAAGGTACATAGATTACTTGTACGCAGTTTAACATGAGTGCCCATTTACAATAGAATTTATTAAACAAGTTGACAAATTTATATTATGCGAAGCTCATGCCGAGAATTATATCATTTTTATAAACGAGTTAAGTGCTAAATGAGCACAAACATGGGAGTTCATTTACCAATTAATCCGAACAAAATGGCACCTTCGCCATTTATATTGTATGACGACTCTATAAGGAACGAAAAACATCGCTTTTCAATGATTTTACAGGCTGTGTCCTCCAAATTGTAACATATACTGTTCTACTTTTGTCATAATGCGCTTTGTGGTTTTGCTTTTTTGTCTGATGAATTAATAAACGTATTGCTTGATAAATAGGAATTGTTATTCGACTTGACAATTTTATATCAAGACAGGGGATTTCCCGAAGGTGAAGAGAGTAAAATCGTCAGTTGAATAGGAAGCATAATAAATACGTATCGAATGAAATTTGTTTTAATCGTAACTAGGTTGAAATTTCTTAAATTGATGTCATAATAAATGTTAAGACTAAAATATACCAACTCAGAACATAATTACTTTGCAATCATTCCGGAAATTACTGCAATATTACACGTTATCGTGCATCTGGACTAACTGAATTCGTGCAGACATGGAGATAATATGAAACATTTATGTATTAAATGTGGAGATAAAACACAAACACTATAATATAACATATAGACTTATTTTTTTTAAAAAACCTGATAAAGAGAATAATATTGAAAGGATCTGAATATAAGCTGCTGAACAGCTGAACAGCTTCGACCTCACTTTAATAGTATTGTTACTCGAAATGCGTAGTGCCAAAAAGCGTATAAATGCTCAGAAGCAAATTGATATTTTACATTATTGTCGTTTACTCATATTGCTTCACATGTAATGCGTATTTTTTATTTTGTTTATAATTCTAGTCATTTTTGTTATGGCATACCAGTTACACTGTGACCTAGTGACCTATATATTAGTCCGCTAAGTAGCTTGCACTATGGGTTCAAGGTCAAAAACTTTGTTCCGAGTTCAACTCAAGATGTCATGCTCAACTAAAAAACGAATCGCGTCGTTGTAACAAAATACCTCAAATCTTCATCAATACTTTCAAATTCGAGGTGGTTGAGTCAATAGTTTACTCTAAATATTGTGTTTTTTATATATATATATATATATATATATATATCCTGAAGATTGTATTTATGTACGAATTTTGAATTTATAACATTGTGATCAAATCAGAGTATATATTGCATGCCATTTATATAATGGTTTGATTAAAATTCGGGTTGTTAGATCACCATACCCTTTCAAAAAAACTATCGAACTATAATTAAATACATTGATACATTGATTAACAAATCAAGTTTCATATATACTTATGATAATAATTGTACTAAAATTAAATACTAATATCATTTTCGTGTCCGGTTAGTTCAGTCGGTAACGCGTCTGATTATCAATCCAGATGCGTGAGTCGAATCCCCGTCTGACCACAGTCCCTTTGGTGATCGACATTGCGTCTCATTGCCATTTCTCTCGAGTCGCTGTTTTAAGTGATACAATTATAATTTATTTTCGAAGATGAGTGTGCTCAAGTACTGATTAACCTTCCACGATCCAAAGAATGAGAGGTTAGGTTAGTTCTGATAGTACCCAATGACATAAAATGACGCTAACTGTTTAAACAAGCAGCCCAAATGTACCTAAATGGTATACTGAAGTTGATTCCGTTGCTATTTGTTTTGTCAACTTTTTTAATTAATTTATACTTTAAACATTACTACTTCATTCATTGTTGATAAAAGATAGTAATAGATGATTAGAGAGCACAATGGTTTTATATATCATTAGCCAGCTGTGTTCTTATGTAACGATACATTAAATAACGAATTTGAAGAATCGTTCAGATTTTGTTAAGATTAATATCACCTGCGACCATTATCTCTCAGCAGATCAAAACAATTTTCGTCACATTGTTTATGTTATTTTCAAAGGCATTTTATTATAAACTAGCATTAGAGTACGCGGAGGAAATCAAAATACCGTTCCATCACGACAGACAGACGCTTAATGTGTGCGTAAAGAGCAGGAAGTGTGCAACTATTACCCTTAATGAATTGATCAACGATGCTCTATCATCGTTTACTGTAATCGCGGGATTATGACTTATATCATTAAGTTCCGATTTTTATTAGCTTATGTCAAGATTTTTTTGTATCAACAAATAAACACAATCACGTCAGCTTTGTGTTTACTAGGTCAAATAATGCTGAATAATTGAAACATATATCATATTAGTAGTTAATATTGGAGCTAGATGGATCCTTAAACCGTGTTTAAGCATCCAATTATGGTTTTGTAGTAACGCTTCTTTTATGCCAATAATAGCCTAACTTTATCATATAAGTGTTATGAAGGCTTATCCAGAAGGTAATGGATACATCATATTATTTTATATATGTATGTGTACAGCTAATCAGCTACCACAGAAGTAACCACGTGACCGTACAATATGCGACAGTTTATTGGATACAATAAATTTTATATCGTAGGGTTCAAAATTCAAAATCACAACTTAAAAAAATAATAAATATTTAGAAAATAATTCAACGGAAAAAACAAACAATCGAAAAAATGTTCCGCATAAAGATGACGTTGAGAAAAACGGAATATTTGTCACTGCAACGTCCTTCGTCTGCCGTTTTGAACTCACGGTTTATTTATCTAAAATGGTCTTGATTTTTCTTTACTCTTTTAATAAATTCTTTCAGATTGAGGTATGGAATAGAAAGATCATTTTACAGTGTTTTGTACAATATCGGAATAAGTTGTACTCGTACAATATATTCCCATCTTGTACAAAACACTGTAAAATAACCTTTAGTTATATATATTGAACTGATTTGAAATGATACGATACGATACACTAGCAAAGTAGTCGTTTACCACGAAGCATCAGGTAGCCTGTAAATTGATACCTAATAAAGAAGTCAACTTAGAACTGTTCTGTAACATGTGTATATAGAATAAATTTAAATAAATCAAGCATTGTATATGTTATCTAAACTTGGTACATTGTACAGAGGAGGTAGCGCCACAGAATTATTTACACTTACTACAACATAGTGTACCTAATGATACTAGCTGAAGCATTTGATGCAGATTTTCCATGTTTAACATACATGCAGTGAAATGGATACTTTCAATGACTCACATTCTAACGTATGTCGCCTTTGTGAAGTAATCACATTGATAGTGAAATTGTAAACAGCAAGGTTTAACGATTAATCGTGCACCCAGTGACATTAACACTGTCGTCTACCTTTTGATCTAAGTTATTACTTGAAAAGCAATATCGTGTACAGACACTATCATGATGCCAGTGATAAAACACCAAAGAGGCGATGTCACGTAACAGATATATATATTATGTATAAATGAAACACAATAAAATACCAACAGACCAAACACAATAACATGAACAAATATTAGTATATTAATGTGTCTGGTTTATTTCGATGTGCAATGCTAAAGTATGAAGTGATAAAATCATACAGAAATGTATCCAAGACACAAAATTGCAAGCAACAACATTTATCAAAATTAGCAGTTGTCGTCGCCGTCTGTACCATATTCATTGAATATGCACGCTTGTGTTTATTTATATAAACATAAGTATGCATGTTTGGAATACCTGAGTTGTTTTAAATTTACATTGCATATGTAATAGGATGAAATAAAATAAACTTTAACGCCATGTCGTAAATTGTGCTCTTGTCATTTGAAATAAACACTGTCCTATATCATAGTATAAGTAAGTAGTTTGTAGATCAGCGTAGTTTAATAAATTCACCTACAATCAAGGAATTACACACAGAAAAAAAGACAACTGATTGAAATTTTGTGAACGCTTGCGTATTCACGCGAAATCTCGTTTTCAATTATCTTAACTTCCATTCATCCCAGTAACATTATAAAATTCTGATATTGCAGAATGAAATTGTCATAAAAACAATACCATTCCAAGAAATTTGTGTTTAAAATTGTTGAAGTACTTGTGATTACAAAATTTGTATACTGAAGCTAAAATAACGACAAATTACGATAAATGTTCCTTCAAACCTCAATATCTTTAATTCAAGATCATTTTGCGTGATCGAAACATGTTTAAACATTTAAGATTACATACAACTTAGAGTTTATGTACAAGAAATCAGTTTCCTGTGAATTATGTATGATTTATTTGCAAATTATGAATCCTTCGCGTGCTATTTCATCAACATTTAGTCAGGAGATGCAAGTTTCCTATACCTCTACACAAGTCCTTGCTACCATTAACCTTCTCAAGAGTAACATCACTGCACGACACATGTGTTAGCCACATTTGAATATAGATCACGCTGTTTGTATGTGTAAAATTATAAACCATTTCACCAGATATATATAAATATACCTATATATAGACAGATCATATCAGATTGGAAAGTGAATGAGATCTGAGTAGTTGATAAGATTTAGATAAATAATGAAGATAGATTAAAACCCTTGACTCTATTGATATAGTCACCAAAGCCTATCCCGATATATCGGGTTGACACATACATTAAAATTTACCAACTTGTGTGCTGCTGTGGTGAATGTGCTTTTAAAACGACATCCTCTTTGTATATTTATTTTTGTTTTACAAAAACATTAATATGAAAACCACATTGTAACTGCATCAACGACTATTTATTTTGAAATGAAAGGGTTCTATTAAATTATTAAAATGCCACATTCTAACTGATATAACACTGCTTGTATTTATAATGAAACGAAATACACAACCATTAACCGAAATATTTCAGTACAGTTTTGATTCTTTAAACACAAATACATCGTCAGATATCCTTTGTCATGTCATACTGTATTATATGACCTTATCTTGCTCCGCCCTTTTTTCTGAACTAACATATCTAAGAGGCATAATTATTTGTTAATATATTTAGTATTATATGGAAAAGGTATAGTAAATGTATCGTATTCAATCTATTCATTTCCATATATTTCTCCCCTTTTATCATATTGATTTAAAGTATGACCTACTTTCACAGTTCGATATATTTCATAAGTACGATTTTTTTTTAAAAATGCGCATATGTTATATATAGTCTAATTGAATTTGATCATTGGCTTTTCTCATAATAAAAACAATATACAATAACTTTTAGTAATAATGTAATTTACGCGACATGATCACCCTGAAAGTCAGTCTAAGCCAGTTGCCAAGGTATTGCAGTACACAAACATAAAGAAAAAATATTTTACTTACACGATTTTTTTTAAGATTTATTATGTAATTCGATATTTTATTTATTATTAGAAATAGCAGTATGAGAGATACGAAATGGGGCAATGGCATAATGACCTAGACTTCAGTCAAACGTAATAAAGTATTTTGATAAGAAACAAGCATATATATTCTAATCTCATATTTGTGAATTCAAGTTTAAATTATCTCTCTGTTTCTTGAAAATTAAAACATTTGTTGAAGATGTTTTATCGAAAATAAGAGTTTTGTAATTGTAATTCAGACTGATAGCAATGTAAAACAATTACTTCGACTGCAAAATATTATTCTAGTATAGCGTACGGGACGAATATTATGTATTTTTATGACAGTTTTAAACAATATATGTATTCAAAAAGTCAGCGTTTTCTGTTATATTTAGGTATCTTTAATGAATATTTAGTACCTGTTCTTTAAATAATTTTAGATAAGTAAGTGTAGTTTTAGAATTTCAATAATTCTCATATTCCAAGTATATATTGCTTCACACCAGAACATCAATAAATATTATATCCTACGATACTTGTCAAATTGATAGTTCGGTAAATAATTGTTTATTTATAGAGATTAATTATATTGTGCACTGGTTCATAACTAACAAAACATATACCCAACAAATGACGTAGCATTGCATAGCCAGTGCCACAACACAATAAAAACACAATGAAAGCATAATAAAGCGATGTTCTTCAATTTAAAAGTAAACTACTATATCCAAATGAATATCGAATTGAAAATTTAAAAAATAGGATTTTAATTATTTATTTGAATGTTACATAAAATACGAAAGTTAAATTAAACAATGTCTTTAAACATAGAATGAAACTTTTGTATAATTTTGTAATCATTACCTTATTACTTAAAGGTTATACAAACATACAAAACTTTTACTTATATACATAATTTAAAAATAACAAAATGATAATTTCAAATAATCAACCATAATAACAAAATTTGCTAGTTATCGATCATGACAATAAAACTACGAGCATATACAATCAACCAGAGACGAAGCATTCCAATAACATAACCAAAGCAGCATGCATGAACACAAACAAAATACAGAATATTTATGATAAGTACAATGTATACATAGAGAAGAAATGTCAAAATCGGTCACTGTCTTGGAACGTACAGAAGCAATAGGCGCCACTGTGGAGCTTATACCCGATGTACAGGTGCACCCAACCTCGCTCTTCCCCATCAACATTAGACGAGACCGTGTTAACAACAACGCCGCCATATTATTATTTAACACATTTGAAAAGAAACTCCTGTGTTTATGTCAAACATGTGTATGATTTAGAACACATAAAACATTGCATGTCAGTCACAGTAGAAGTTTGAATGTTAGCATAAAATCTAATCATTTGTTTTATTTCAAGACAATTACAGATCTATCAAAGGCGGAATTAGTACTAATGTACTATTTAATGAAAGAGTAGTATCGTAAATGCTCAATAATGATGAATAATACATGTAATTAATCTACGGTATTAATAATCTACGCCATAGGTTTTTCTCTATAATCAGTAGAGATACCGAATTAATAATACAATTTACTCGTTCACTAAGGTCAAATTTAAATCACATCATGTTGGCGATAATTTTGTCGCTTTGCAGAATATGGGAGAAAACGTCAAAACATTATGGTTAGCTTGCTATATGGGGCAAACGACGAAACATTGTTGTTAGCTTATTATGTGAGAGAAAAACGATAAAACATTGTGGTTAGCTTGCTATATGGTAGAAAACGACAAAACAGTATGGTAAGCTTGCTATATGGGGGAAACGACAAAACATTGTGGATGGCTTGTTATATGGGAGAAACGACAAAACATTGCGGTTAGCTTGTTATAAGGAGAAAAACGGCAAAACATTGTGGTGAGCTTGTTATATGAGGGAAACGACAAAACATTGTGGTTTACCTTGTTATATGGGGGAAACGACAAAACACTGCCTGTATAACTTATGGGCACTTCTTTATATTTTTAAACCAATGTATTTTACATCGTCCGTGAAACAAGTTCTTCCTAAATAAATAGCACTCGATGTATTCCTGGGTAGATTAAGTACTGAACAAATGCTGATAAAATGTCTTACTCAATGCCGCAACACAAAGCCGTTAAGGAGGACTGAACCCACTTGTTAATGTTTTCAGTAACTAAAATTTAATAACGAGTGTAGCTTGCTCTGGTGCCCTTGGCAAATGATGTTGACTAAGATTCGCATCGGGTTGAATTCTCGCCAAAACAGGATCCACATCTTTTTCGCATACTGCAACAGTATGTTTGGGCGGTATAGATCGTTGTTATATAAAGAAAGAAACAACTTGTTTATGTATATCAAATATTTTCGTAAATTATCATGGTGTTCGAAACTTTACTACGGTCGATACCGGTCTTAAACATAAATAAATTGTGTTTAAAATCTAAATTGACTGATTAGTAAATCTTATATGCATATTAGCTGCTCGGCTTACGGAAAATATCGTTAAAAAAATCCGATTCAATCGTATACACTCGGCTCAATTCTGTCATAGTTCACAGAACTGTCGTCATATACGTGCAACTTTAAGATATAAAGCACATATGGACAAACATGTTTAACAGTTTGTTGGAACATATTTTATATTAGAAGTCGTTTATTGAACACTGTTGGTTATCACGGTGTTGCTAGAGAAATTAACAAAAATATAATTCTTGTCACTGAATTCGTACCCAGATTGTCCGAGTCATAGTCAATGGATAAAACCACTGGGCCATCCAGAAATAAAGAAAGGTTCGTCGTAAAAATCTAAATTAAGCTTAACTGCTTACTCGGGTCTAATCGATGATGCTCGGAAATTGCCGAACGGTTACGTATATAACCGAGTTTATGATATACCATATAATATTTACGTTATTCCGCTGATCAGATCTAATTTAAATATCGGCGATAATAGCGAATTTACATAAATGTTTACGACGATAAATAACGGTGTTTCGCACCAGATAATGTTATGATCAATATAGCCACACGGTATGCTGCCTATTATATTTTTACCATTTTTATTGAAATAAAAAGGGAGTAATTCCTGGTTATACAGCTTTAAGAAAATTACCGTAATAACACAATAAATGAAATACATACATACAGAAGATTTGACAATAAGAGACAACGCCATGAAACGATCAATAGCACAGTGGCCGCATGGGAACTTAATTAATGGATGAATCTCGTCGTCACATCAAAAAAAAGAGACAGTAGAAATAAAAGTAGCTCATCAAACTTATATCTTCCAAATACGACAGCAAACAAACACATATGTATGTCAACTAATAAAAATAGTGGAAACATGATTTTTAACAATTATTCAGCAAGTCAAAAAGCAACAGTTGACGGAATTATCTATTGTATACTAATATCACTATGTACAGTTGTAAAGCATTGGAAGCATGAACATTATGAGTTTCCGCTATATTCTGACATGCTATCCCTTGGTAGTTCAATACAGAGTGAAAAGAGCGCCGTGAATGTCAGTTTCTCATAAAAAGTGTTTTCCTGGCTGACTAACTAGGATGCGTTATATGTAGTGTATATGTAGGGCCAACTTTCACTTAACTCTATTTCTGAAAAGTGTACATGCACATTATATAAGTATAAAGTTAGAATTCTGCAGTATAGTATCTGCAGCAATTCCTTAACTTCGTTTCTATATTTTGGAAAGGGACACTACTCTTGAAATGGTTTTAAGGCACCATATATGACAAAAGGTGTAATAAATAATTTATTTTCATTAGTTTCTATCGGCCAGAGGGAAGAAAATCATTATAGTTTCTATGTTTGTATTTTATGTTTTAACTTCGAGTATAGTTTTTGCCTTAAAATGTATGGAATGTCTCCCAGCAATGTTAATTTGCAAACAACGGGTCTCTAAAATCTAGCTTTTCTAGAAAAAATCTGATTCTATTCAAAGCTTATATAAACAAATCATAAAGCGTTTTGCCAGCGCCATCGGTTGTTTATATCGATTGGTTATTATGTTGTTCAGTCATTTTCTATTTGTTAAGGGGATTTAGTTGTGTATCAGTTTTCTCGCTTATCATTCTAAATCATCTACGTTGCGAATTGATATTGTCATAAAAACAGACCGGCAATGCGGTCATTAACACGTGCTATTACCTTCGCTGTTGTGCTACACGGACTTTCCAATTTGAGTGTGTCACGTGTGCAACTGTAAATCTATTTATGTTCCATCATTTATTCATACGCATATCGTTTGTTGGCAAATAAATGAGAAAACATCATTCCTAATTACAATAGTATAGATAAGACCAAACGTTAATTTAATATGTAATATGCTTAATGACATCGCGGAATCGTGCATCATTTGGCTATTTTAGCTTATTGTTTAGTGCATGCGTGACTCTGTCGGTGTTGCATGAATAACTCGATATTTGAACGAGAACATGCTTACATTATGGTAGTAAAGGTTGGTTGGTTGGTTGAATATTTAGCGTCATTTTTATGCCATCGAGGGCTAACAGACGATCAGTTAACCTAACCACTGTTTCCTGGGATTAACCAGTACTCGAGCACACCCCATCTCCGCAAGTAACTGATAACTTTCCCACTTGAATCAGTGGTGAGAGACAAATGATAATGAGACACAATGTCGTATATCAATCATCACGGAGACTGTTGCTGGGCGGGGGATTCGAACTCACGACCCCTGGATTGATAGTCAGACGTGTAACCGACTGAGCTAATCGGGCCCGGCTGGTAGTAAAGGAAACTTTTTTGTTGTTACAGCTTGTTTAGGTCGAAATTTGATGTTCATGTTTGGGTCATGGGCAATCATTTCGTATGTAGTTGAAGTTCTAATCACTAAATCAGTTTATGTTCATAAAGCACTATACTTATGTTTAATGTCAATAAACTTCGGTGTAGTTTGGTTTTGGTTTCATGTTGATATTGGTAAAGGACACTTAAAAATTATAAAGCCGTATGAAAGCTTTGACAATGCTGTTTAGTGCGGAACGGACCGTTACATGGCAGTGTTGTCTCTTTGTCAACATGTTTTAAATGTCCTCACTTGGTATTATATATTGCATTGTTCTTTGTGGATTCCTTTGATTCAATACTATTATGTTGGGTACATAAGAGTAAAACTAAAAACCATCTCGAACATTACAAAAAAAAAGCTGACAACGTCTTTGTATGATATTACAGAACACAATTAAGCTGAAAATGTCTTTGTATGATATTACAGAACGCAATAAAGCTGACAATGTCTTTGTATGATATTACATAACACATAATGATGACAAGGTATTTGAATGATATTACAAAACACAATAAAGCTGACAACGGCATTGTGTGATATTACAAAACACAACAGAGCTGACAAGTCTTTGTATGATATTACAAAACACAATAAAGCTGACAAGTATTTGCAAGATATTACAGAAGACAATGAAGCTAATAAGTCTTTCTTTGATATTACAAAACACAATAAAGCTGACAACGTCTTTGTAGGATATTGCAGAACACAATAAAGCTGACAACGTCTTTGTAGGATGTTACTTAGACATAGACATAGACATATTTTATTAAGTAATAAAGGCCTCCGGCCCAAAATACAACATGTAAATACATCATATAGAGTGACACAACATAAATATTATACATTTATACAAGTCAATATTACAGTATTCACATATTAAAGTGAATATAAGCTTATAACATGCCATATAAATCCAAAAATAATAACATTTGTATTAGATCATTTCAGGTTTAAGCATTTCAAAAGTTTTATAAAGTAACAGATGTGACATATATTTTTGAAGATATATGATTTGGAATAAATGTAGCTATATATCAATCCAAAATTAACACTATAATGAACAAGACTATTAAATCATATCATGAATATTTATATTCAAAATAAAGTGAAACTATTTATACTGTCTAATTAATAATACAGTAGTTTACTCTTGTTAATATTTCTTTAAATGGGCAAATTTAGAATTTCTTTTCTTCTTTTAAAAGCATTTAAAAGATATCTAGCAATACTGACAATGCTTTTCTCATCTTTCAAGCTAAATATTATGTAATACATGCTAAGCGATCTATTTCTTAACCAATTAGATTTGAAAAAAGTTTGTCTAAAATGTTCATACTCATTACATTCAAAGAAGAAGTGAAACTCATCTTCGACTACAGAAATATTATTTTTCATACATATAGGACAGAATCTTAAATTTTTATCTATTGATAAGTGTCTTCCCTTCTCGATCATTAAAGTATGGGTCGAACAACGAAAATTTGACAACGTTTTTCTTAAAATATATGATAAATCAATGTCTAAGTATGATTCTGAATACAGATGAGATTTAAAATGTTTATAATGCAGAGATTTAGGAGAATCATTTAGACCTGCGATCCATCTTTGTAAATAGCAGTCTTTAATGCGTGTTTTAAATAAATGAATAAAATTTATGTCATTTCCAACATCTTGGGCAAGCCAAGCATATCCAAATCCATATGTAAAAAGTAATTCTTTAATATGACTAGCCCAAGTTCTTCTGCCTGCTTCATCTAATTGTTTTAGCATTTTATAACATTGTTTAGGGTATCTATGGTTTTCCATACGTATAATTCTTAGCCAAAATTTTACACAGTTGGGAATATAAGTAATACATAACGGTAATCTTCCGCATTCTCCTAGCGCTAGAATATCAGATGTATTTTGTGATAAATTACAATACTGTTTACAGAATTTGATTTGCACTTTTTCAATTTTTTCAACATACTTGTATCCCCAGCTTTCAGAGCCATAACAAAGTATAGGTTTGACCATAGCATCAAATACTTTAAACATATCTACTGAATTTAGATGTCCAAATTTACGTTGAAATCTAAATATACAGGCAACAGACTTAATACCTTGCAATGCCAACATTTCTTGCGTTTTTGACCATAGCAATTTTGGCGTGAAATAAACACCTAAATATTTATAAAATTTGACAACATCTATAGTTTCTCCACAATAAGTCCACTTTTCTGTAAGCTTGACGATGCCTCCATTTCTAAAAACAACAATTTTTGATTTATCGAGATTAATTTTCATATCAACAGATGCACAGAATTGTTCAATATAATTAATTTGTCTTTGAAGATGTACAACAGTATCTGAGAAACTTGAAACATCATCAGCAAACATTAAGGCTACTAACTCATTAATATCATCAGAAACAAATATACCACGATCACATTTAGAATGTAGAAATGTAACTAAATCATTTATAAACATAGAAAATATTATGGGGCTGGCCACACAGCCTTGCCTGGTTCCAATGTTACATGGGAAAAACTCAGTTAATCCATTATTAACCTTAACACATGATTTTAATTTGCTATACATAGACTGTAAAATTATTAAGAACTTTCCATCGACACCTTTTCTTGTAAAAGCATTCCATAGTTTTTGGTGTTGAATACTATCAAATGCTTTAGCAAAATCAACAAATATACAATAAAAACGTCCTTTTCTCTTAGAAAGATACTTTTGTCCTAAAGCCATTAAAGTAAATATGTTATCTATAGTGGTATACTTTTTCCTAAATCCTGCCTGTGACTCATCAATGACATCAAAAGTATCGCACCATTTAGTTAATCTATTACTTAATATGTGACAGAATATTTTACATAGGGAATCGATAAGTGAAATGCCTCGATAGTTATTTGGGTCATTTACTGGACCTTTTTTATGTAATGGTGTTATAATGCTTTCGCTCCAATTTTCAGGAAACGAACCTGAATCAAATATTTCATTAAAAAGTTGATTTAAAAACGGCAATATGTCATTAAGTGTATACTTATACATTTCTATACATACTCCGTCAGGGCCTCTAGAACGGTTAGATTTAAAATGACGTATACTATCGATTATTTCTTGATTATATATAGGTTCGTTTAGGCTGCTAGAATCGTAATGTGTATTTTCAAAGATATTATCGTTATGCTCATCATCGTCATTTTCTCTTGAAATAAATAAACTTTTAAAATAATTGTGCCACTTTTCTGGTGTAATATCATTGTTTTGCTTATTACAATTTCCTTTTAATGTTTTCCAAAACACTTTAGAGTTTTTTCGAGAACTAACTAATTCGTTCCGTTTTTTCTTAGCTAATAGAGCCTTTTTGTTCAGACAAATAGATTTAAAATGATTCCTTTTTGTTTTATATGTAATAAGGTCTTTTCTATCATTCGTAATTCTAAAATATCGTAGTGCTCGTGATTTGTCAACTTTAGCAGAATTACAATCATGATCCCACCAGGAAGGTTGGGTTGAACTGTATTGTTTACAATTAGACTTTAATTTCATATTATCGCCGGCCTTTTTAAAAACATCAATAAAATCGGGTATATATGAACTGAGAGAACGATCATTACGGTTACTTATTATTTCATTAAAGGAACGGAAATTATCACAAAACTTAACATAAAAATCATCTTTTAACTCCTCTTTCCATTTATATTTTTGCCAAGTACGCAAATTTGAACTATCAATATTATTAAAGGACTGGTTATATGAACAGGATTTAAAACAAAACTGACAATGAAGGGGGAAATGTACTGAGTAATCCTTATCCCCTAAACACAATAAAGCTGACAACGTCTTTGTAGGATATAACAAAACACAATAAAGCTGACAACGTATTTGTATCATATTACAGAAAAAATAAAGCTGATAACGTATCTGTATGATATTACATAACACAATAAAGCTGACAAATCTTTGTATGATATTACAAAACACATTGAAGCTGACAACGTCTTTGTATGATATTACAGATACAATTAAGCTGACAAGGTCTTTGTACGCTATTACAAAACACAATAAAACTGACAAGTCTGTGTATGATATCATAAAAACAATAAAGCTGATAACGTCTTTGTATGATATTACATAATACATTAGAGCTGACAAGTCTTTGTATGATATTACAAAACACAATAAAGCTGACAACGTCTTTGTATGATATTACAAAACACAACAAAGCTGACAAGTCGTTGTTTGATTACTAGTCACAATAGAGCTGACAACGTCTTTGTATGATATTACAGAATACAATAAAGCTGACAGACTTTGTATGATATTACAAAACACAATAAAGCTGACAACGTCTTTGTATGATATTACAGAACATCATAAAGCTGACAGCGTCTTTGTATGATATCACAATACACAATAATGCTGTTAACGTTTTTGTATGTTATTACAGAGCACAATAAAGCTGACAACGTCTTTGTATGATATTAGAGAACCCAATAAAATTGACATGGTCTTGTAATACATTACAGAACACAATAAAAGTAACATGGTGTCTGTATGGAATTGCAAAACACAAAAAAACTAAAATCGTCTTTGTATAGCATTACAAAACACAATAAATCTAAAATCGTCTTCATATAGCATTACAAAACACAATAAAACTAAAATCGTCTTCATATAGCATTACCAAACACATTAAACTAAAATCTTCTTTATATAGCATTGCAAAACACAATAAAACTAAAATCGCCTTTGTATAGAATTACAAAACACAATAAAACTAAAATCGTCTTTGTATTGCATTACAAAACACATTAAATCTAAAATCGTCTAAAATCGTCTTTGTATAGTAGCATATGAAGCATGTATGAAGCATATAATTTTAAAACCGGTTCTTTACGAAGTCATTCATTCGGAAAAAAATGTCAATTATCAGCATTATCGGTAATTTCATTAATTTTATTATATTAATATGGAATAAAAGTTACTTAGGATTTTTAATGCAGTGTTTTGTTGACTTCACCGTGACGCACGTGCAGTTCTTAATTTTGACAAAATTAAGATTATACAACAAAATGTTTCCAATTTAAATCAAATTAAAAATAGATAAATCCCTTCCAAGTCCATACTAGGTGACATATTAGTCTCTATTACAGCAAGAAACAAACTTAAATTGTAATTACAAAAATAGAGACTTAGAATACATAGCGTGTTATATGAGAATTCTAGTTCACAGTCACCAAAAAAGAGAAATTGCTGCATAGATAAGATTCTATTTAAACGGAATGAGGAACAATGACTTGCAGATTATGTATTATCTTTTATAATAGCTTGTTATTGTGTATAAAATGGATATTACGATATGTTTGTAATATGAGATTATTTGTTATATTTAGATTGTTATTGTGTATAAAATAGATATTACGATATGTTTGTAATATGAGATTATTTGTTATATTTAGATTGTTATTGTGTATGAAATGGATATTGCGATATGTTTGTTATATGAGATTATTTGTTATATTTTGATTGCTACTGTGTATAAAATGGATATTACGATATGTTTGTAATATGAGATTATATGTTATATAAAACTAGATGCCCGAGGGCTACAGTGTCGGCCCCGTCAGCACAGTCTTGTGGTCAAACGTATGTTTCATTATGATGTACATCTATGGCACGTTACAAAGTATTGAGTGGATACGAACTTTTGAATCTATTCCTGACCTTGAACTACGGAATCGTGTTTTGCGCGTGACACATCGTCTAATTATGGTGAACGCTTGTGCCATGTTATTTCAAAATATGGCAAGTGGTGATTGATACAGAATACGAAATATTTAACCTCTAAATGTGACCTTAACTTTGAGCTAGGTACCTGCGTACACATCGTCTGATTATCGTGAACATTAAAGTTTGTGCAATGTCATTTCAAATTCTTGTCACGTGGTTTAGAAGACATGGAGCGGACGCAAAATGTATTATCTATTTTTTACATTTAACCTTCAAGTGTAACCTTGACCTTTGAGCCAGGGGCCTGCGTATTGTGTGCGACACATTGTCGGAGTATTGTGAACAATTGTCTGTTATTTCACAATCCCGTAATGAATGGGAGAGGTATACAATGTAGCCCAGATAAGCTCGGACAGAAGCACGCACATACACCGAATACAATATTCATTTTTACTGATATGGATTGCAACATATGTTACTATAAAACATTGAAGGAACTAGTTTATTGGAAACAACAAACTTACAGTGAATGAATGTTTTATTGAACAGTCATAACAATAGAATGCTCGAAAGCAGATCAAAATATGTGTTGAGTGTATGTTTTAGATAGAAAAAGATGATAAGCCTTGCATAATAACCTGTAGTGAGATAGCGATTTAAAGTGAACAATAATTGCTATAGGGAACATTAAACGCGCTAAAAAAATTTAAGCAAGTCTTTTCATGGGAGGTCTTGAAATATTTAGTACCTGTAATGCCCTTAGCAACGGTACTGACTGACTGACTGACTTACTCACTCACTCACTCACTCACTCACTCACACTGCCATTCACCATTAACTTACTCACTCACTCATTCACTCACACATCCATTCACCATTAACTCACTCACACACTCACTCATTCATTCACTCATTCACTCACACACATACTCATTTGCACACTCATTCACTCACTCACAAACTCATTCACACAATTATTCACCGACTCACTGACTCACACACTCACACACTCACTCACTCATTTTCACACTCATTCACTCACACACTCACTCACACACTCATTCACTCATACTCTCACTCACTCACACATTTATTCACTAATTCATTTGCATTCATACTGTCTGACTGGATGATTAAGTGCAAGAGTTACTTTGACAAATTTGTGTACTATGTCCAGTAAGCCAAGTACTAAACGTGTGACGTGCCGTTGATCTACAATAGACTGGGCTGCTTAATTTGTCTACTCTGCACGCGATAATCCATTAAAACGCAATGTTTCATTGTGAAATGTCATTTGTTATCACGTGTTCGCCGCTATGCGCTGCATTATTTATTTAGTTTATCTTTATTTGAAAACAATTGCAAAATAAATTAATTTGTCTACACACAGAGGAATTAGGAGCGATATCAGAACATCGTATCGGACACATATACACGGACCAGACAACATTACCGGGCCGTGATGTCCCCGATATTGTCAAGGCATGTTTGGTACTTTGCAATGTATCGATATTGTTTCTCGCGGATTCCCTGTAGACATTCCGTGGTATCAGCTTAAACTGATTGAATTCCTAGTGACATTTCATTTTGATATAAGGTGGTAGTAGTGAATTATTGGTTATGTGTTAAAGTAAAAAAAACTGAATGAATTGCTCAATCCATATAGATATAAGCTGATAGAAGTAAAATATTGGTTGTGTGTTAAAGTAAATAAACTGACTGAATTGCTAGAAACAATTCATATAGATATAAGTTGGTAGTAGTGAAATATTGGTTATGTGTTAAAGTAAAAAACACTGATTGAATTGCTAGAAACAATTCATATAGATATAAGCTGGTAGTAGTGAAATATTGGTTATGTGTTAAAGTAAAAAAAAAACTGACTGAATTGCTAGACACAATTCATATAGATATATGCTGGTAGTAGTGAAATATTGGTTATGTGTTAAAGTAAAAAACACTGATTGAATTGCTAGAAACAATTCATATAGATATAAGCTGGGAGTAGTGAAATATTGGTTATGTGTTAAAGTAAAAAAACACTGATTGATTTGCTGGAAACAATTCATATAGATATAAGTTGGTAGTAGTGAAATATTGGTTATGTTAAAGTAAAAAAACACTGATTAAATTGCTAGAAACAATTCATATAGATAAAAGTTGGTAGTAGTGAAATATTGGCTACGTGTTAAAGAAAAAAACACTGATTGAATTGCTAGAAACAATTCGTATAGATATAAGCTGGTAGTAGTGAAATATTGGTTATGTGTTTAAGTCAAAACTGACCTTTTTGAAATACAAATAATGTTTATACATGTACAGTCAAACCTATTTTGAGCAGCCAGTCGAGGGAAAGAGAAAAAAGTGACATTTTAAGACAGGTTGTTGTTTAATACAGGTTTATATGCTCTAAAAACACAGAAATGGGAAATAATAAATTTGACCGCTTAAGACAAGTGGCTACTTTTTAGAGGTGACCGCTGACACAGGTTTGACTGTATATGACATAATACAGCATGTATCTTACACCTTGTCCTTAATCATGTTTTGGTAAAGTAACACCTTTGTCAATTTATATAAATCAACATTTTCATAAAATATATGTGGAATACACTTTTATCGAATGTCATAACAACTTTCACATCATCGATTAGATTTTTTTCTATTTTTAGACGTCACATGGCGTCAGTAGAACTAATCAAAGCAAAATAAAGATAACGTGTATTTGTTTATTACGATGAGTGGCAGTATCTGAAAATTAATGAAGCTGGACCCTGGGGTCGAATTCACTCTATTCTATAATAATTCTTAGACTTGAGCTTGAAATTCCTAATTTCAACCTCTGATATCTAGTTTATAATGACATATAGCAAAATTTGGCACAATATTAAGTGTCCCTACATACTTATGAATTTGGTCTCAAAACTGGTCTCCTAATGTTCATTCTTCGGTACAAGTCTAAGAATATTCTTAAAATGTGTTGGTGAATGTCACCCCAAATATGCTGTTACGGTGTTCTAATATGATATTATCCATGTGTAGTCCAAACACCTTGTGTACGTATATGCAAATTATTTAGTGACACGTTATACAAAAACGAGGACAAACAAGAAAACGCCTGTGATGAATTTGAATACATCGTTTTTCCATTCAGCAATGTATGTTGAATATTCATCGACTTGAAAAGTAAATAAAAAAGGTACAATAAAATCATTCAGGTGGGTTTTGATCAAGTTTCATATACTTGTGACGCAATTATCTGTGTAGGAAATTTTAGTAATTATTGAAAAAATGAACGTACTTTAATTTTTTAACAATCTCACGCAAAAAATAACGTCGTTGACTTCATCGGACTGCTCCGGGAAGCCTTTATATTTATATATATATAAAGATAAATATATATATATTCCAGCGATGTTATTACATGTACGTAGCAATAGTCAATATCATAACGAAATTTGCCTATTTTACAGAGAAATATAATAATTTATGGCATTATAATTTTTAAATGTTGAAAACATTACAAAAGTCGAAGTATGTTTTAACACACCTTGTACATTGCTGGACGCATTTCTTTAGTTTACCTTACATATGCCGCTCCCTGTTCGGTTATAATTCCAGACACCAGCCTTTCGCAACAATTTATTGCGCTGTTCCATCGAACAAACATTGATTATATAATCATAATATTACAGCCCTCAAGATATAAAACGCATGTTTGCAGTTTTGCAATCATATAATATATTGTTTGATTTTATTGATTTATAAAAGAAAGTGTCTTCAATTTATGAAATTAACAACTGATATGATATGACAGTTAATTATGTGCTTCCTCCATGTTATGTAGCAGTTTCCCGTATCGTTTCTAAAATGTCAGTAGATATCAAAGCTAAAACAGTAAGTGCAACAGCACTATTCATAATCACGAACACAATAAGCTGGCTTCCATATTTTCTTTTCTCGGTTGCGATAAATGGTTTCATTGATTTTTTATCAGATATACATTGATTTTCGTAACAGCTGTCTTAAGTAATGTTCGGTAGGCGTAACTTAGCTGTCTAAAGTACTGCGAGCCCGCCGATTATTGTTCGAATATTTAAAATGTAACATTGAATCCGATGGGCGTGAGCTTTGTTATATATCACATTGCCTTGGATGAACAGACAAATCTGATAACCACAGCGTGTATATAAACTGTTAGAACATAAAAGTTGGCATTCCGGCTAGCTTAGTTGGTAGAACATTCGCCCTGTAAGCGAAAGATCCCGGGTTCGAGTCTAGGACTGACTGCACTTTTTTCTCGTCCTGTTACGTGATGTTTTCTTTTATACGTTGTTTGATAAAGAGGTGATCCTTTAGGAAACATTGATTGAGTTTTAGTACAATTTTATGTAAAGAAGTTTCCATATGTATTAAAGGTCATAATATTTCAGAATACCATGAAAAGCTTGAAGGCTCAAATAAAACCAAACCACGTTTAATGATATTTTGTAAAATAGTAAAATAGTAAAATAGTAAAAAATAGTAATGTTTTCCAAAACACTTTAGAGTTTTTTCGAGAACTAACTAATTCGTTCCGTTTTTTCTTAGCTAATAGAGCCTTTTTGTTCAGACAAATAGATTTAAAATGATTCCTTTTTGTTTTATATGTAATAAGGTCTTTTCTATCATTCGTAATTCTAAAATATCGTAGTGCTCGTGATTTGTCAACTTTAGCAGAATTACAATCATGATCCCACCAGGAAGGTTGGGTTGAACTGTATTGTTTACAATTAGACTTTAATTTCATATTATCGCCGGCCTTTTTAAAAACATCAATAAAATCGGGTATATATGAACTGAGAGAACGATCATTACGGTTACTTATTATTTCATTAAAGGAACGGAAATTATCACAAAACTTAACATAAAAATCATCTTTTAACTCCTCTTTCCATTTATATTTTTGCCAAGTACGCAAATTTGAACTATCAATATTATTAAAGGACTGGTTATATGAACAGGATTTAAAACAAAACTGACAATGAAGGGGGAAATGTACTGAGTAATCCTTATCCCCTAAACACAATAAAGCTGACAACGTCTTTGTAGGATATAACAAAACACAATAAAGCTGACAACGTATTTGTATCATATTACAGAAAAAATAAAGCTGATAACGTATCTGTATGATATTACATAACACAATAAAGCTGACAAATCTTTGTATGATATTACAAAACACATTGAAGCTGACAACGTCTTTGTATGATATTACAGATACAATTAAGCTGACAAGGTCTTTGTACGCTATTACAAAACACAATAAAACTGACAAGTCTGTGTATGATATCATAAAAACAATAAAGCTGATAACGTCTTTGTATGATATTACATAATACATTAGAGCTGACAAGTCTTTGTATGATATTACAAAACACAATAAAGCTGACAACGTCTTTGTATGATATTACAAAACACAACAAAGCTGACAAGTCGTTGTTTGATTACTAGTCACAATAGAGCTGACAACGTCTTTGTATGATATTACAGAATACAATAAAGCTGACAGACTTTGTATGATATTACAAAACACAATAAAGCTGACAACGTCTTTGTATGATATTACAGAACATCATAAAGCTGACAGCGTCTTTGTATGATATCACAATACACAATAATGCTGTTAACGTTTTTGTATGTTATTACAGAGCACAATAAAGCTGACAACGTCTTTGTATGATATTAGAGAACCCAATAAAATTGACATGGTCTTGTAATACATTACAGAACACAATAAAAGTAACATGGTGTCTGTATGGAATTGCAAAACACAAAAAAACTAAAATCGTCTTTGTATAGCATTACAAAACACAATAAATCTAAAATCGTCTTCATATAGCATTACAAAACACAATAAAACTAAAATCGTCTTCATATAGCATTACCAAACACATTAAACTAAAATCTTCTTTATATAGCATTGCAAAACACAATAAAACTAAAATCGCCTTTGTATAGAATTACAAAACACAATAAAACTAAAATCGTCTTTGTATTGCATTACAAAACACATTAAATCTAAAATCGTCTAAAATCGTCTTTGTATAGTAGCATATGAAGCATGTATGAAGCATATAATTTTAAAACCGGTTCTTTACGAAGTCATTCATTCGGAAAAAAATGTCAATTATCAGCATTATCGGTAATTTCATTAATTTTATTATATTAATATGGAATAAAAGTTACTTAGGATTTTTAATGCAGTGTTTTGTTGACTTCACCGTGACGCACGTGCAGTTCTTAATTTTGACAAAATTAAGATTATACAACAAAATGTTTCCAATTTAAATCAAATTAAAAATAGATAAATCCCTTCCAAGTCCATACTAGGTGACATATTAGTCTCTATTACAGCAAGAAACAAACTTAAATTGTAATTACAAAAATAGAGACTTAGAATACATAGCGTGTTATATGAGAATTCTAGTTCACAGTCACCAAAAAAGAGAAATTGCTGCATAGATAAGATTCTATTTAAACGGAATGAGGAACAATGACTTGCAGATTATGTATTATCTTTTATAATAGCTTGTTATTGTGTATAAAATGGATATTACGATATGTTTGTAATATGAGATTATTTGTTATATTTAGATTGTTATTGTGTATAAAATAGATATTACGATATGTTTGTAATATGAGATTATTTGTTATATTTAGATTGTTATTGTGTATGAAATGGATATTGCGATATGTTTGTTATATGAGATTATTTGTTATATTTTGATTGCTACTGTGTATAAAATGGATATTACGATATGTTTGTAATATGAGATTATATGTTATATAAAACTAGATGCCCGAGGGCTACAGTGTCGGCCCCGTCAGCACAGTCTTGTGGTCAAACGTATGTTTCATTATGATGTACATCTATGGCACGTTACAAAGTATTGAGTGGATACGAACTTTTGAATCTATTCCTGACCTTGAACTACGGAATCGTGTTTTGCGCGTGACACATCGTCTAATTATGGTGAACGCTTGTGCCATGTTATTTCAAAATATGGCAAGTGGTGATTGATACAGAATACGAAATATTTAACCTCTAAATGTGACCTTAACTTTGAGCTAGGTACCTGCGTACACATCGTCTGATTATCGTGAACATTAAAGTTTGTGCAATGTCATTTCAAATTCTTGTCACGTGGTTTAGAAGACATGGAGCGGACGCAAAATGTATTATCTATTTTTTACATTTAACCTTCAAGTGTAACCTTGACCTTTGAGCCAGGGGCCTGCGTATTGTGTGCGACACATTGTCGGAGTATTGTGAACAATTGTCTGTTATTTCACAATCCCGTAATGAATGGGAGAGGTATACAATGTAGCCCAGATAAGCTCGGACAGAAGCACGCACATACACCGAATACAATATTCATTTTTACTGATATGGATTGCAACATATGTTACTATAAAACATTGAAGGAACTAGTTTATTGGAAACAACAAACTTACAGTGAATGAATGTTTTATTGAACAGTCATAACAATAGAATGCTCGAAAGCAGATCAAAATATGTGTTGAGTGTATGTTTTAGATAGAAAAAGATGATAAGCCTTGCATAATAACCTGTAGTGAGATAGCGATTTAAAGTGAACAATAATTGCTATAGGGAACATTAAACGCGCTAAAAAAAATTAAGCAAGTCTTTTCATGGGAGGTCTTGAAATATTTAGTACCTGTAATGCCCTTAGCAACGGTACTGACTGACTGACTGACTTACTCACTCACTCACTCACTCACTCACTCACACTGCCATTCACCATTAACTTACTCACTCACTCATTCACTCACACATCCATTCACCATTAACTCACTCACACACTCACTCATTCATTCACTCATTCACTCACACACATACTCATTTGCACACTCATTCACTCACTCACAAACTCATTCACACAATTATTCACCGACTCACTGACTCACACACTCACACACTCACTCACTCATTTTCACACTCATTCACTCACACACTCACTCACACACTCATTCACTCATACTCTCACTCACTCACACATTTATTCACTAATTCATTTGCATTCATACTGTCTGACTGGATGATTAAGTGCAAGAGTTACTTTGACAAATTTGTGTACTATGTCCAGTAAGCCAAGTACTAAACGTGTGACGTGCCGTTGATCTACAATAGACTGGGCTGCTTAATTTGTCTACTCTGCACGCGATAATCCATTAAAACGCAATGTTTCATTGTGAAATGTCATTTGTTATCACGTGTTCGCCGCTATGCGCTGCATTATTTATTTAGTTTATCTTTATTTGAAAACAATTGCAAAATAAATTAATTTGTCTACACACAGAGGAATTAGGAGCGATATCAGAACATCGTATCGGACACATATACACGGACCAGACAACATTACCGGGCCGTGATGTCCCCGATATTGTCAAGGCATGTTTGGTACTTTGCAATGTATCGATATTGTTTCTCGCGGATTCCCTGTAGACATTCCGTGGTATCAGCTTAAACTGATTGAATTCCTAGTGACATTTCATTTTGATATAAGGTGGTAGTAGTGAATTATTGGTTATGTGTTAAAGTAAAAAAAACTGAATGAATTGCTCAATCCATATAGATATAAGCTGATAGAAGTAAAATATTGGTTGTGTGTTAAAGTAAATAAACTGACTGAATTGCTAGAAACAATTCATATAGATATAAGTTGGTAGTAGTGAAATATTGGTTATGTGTTAAAGTAAAAAACACTGATTGAATTGCTAGAAACAATTCATATAGATATAAGCTGGTAGTAGTGAAATATTGGTTATGTGTTAAAGTAAAAAAAAAACTGACTGAATTGCTAGACACAATTCATATAGATATATGCTGGTAGTAGTGAAATATTGGTTATGTGTTAAAGTAAAAAACACTGATTGAATTGCTAGAAACAATTCATATAGATATAAGCTGGGAGTAGTGAAATATTGGTTATGTGTTAAAGTAAAAAAACACTGATTGATTTGCTGGAAACAATTCATATAGATATAAGTTGGTAGTAGTGAAATATTGGTTATGTTAAAGTAAAAAAACACTGATTAAATTGCTAGAAACAATTCATATAGATAAAAGTTGGTAGTAGTGAAATATTGGCTACGTGTTAAAGAAAAAAACACTGATTGAATTGCTAGAAACAATTCGTATAGATATAAGCTGGTAGTAGTGAAATATTGGTTATGTGTTTAAGTCAAAACTGACCTTTTTGAAATACAAATAATGTTTATACATGTACAGTCAAACCTATTTTGAGCAGCCAGTCGAGGGAAAGAGAAAAAAGTGACATTTTAAGACAGGTTGTTGTTTAATACAGGTTTATATGCTCTAAAAACACAGAAATGGGAAATAATAAATTTGACCGCTTAAGACAAGTGGCTACTTTTTAGAGGTGACCGCTGACACAGGTTTGACTGTATATGACATAATACAGCATGTATCTTACACCTTGTCCTTAATCATGTTTTGGTAAAGTAACACCTTTGTCAATTTATATAAATCAACATTTTCATAAAATATATGTGGAATACACTTTTATCGAATGTCATAACAACTTTCACATCATCGATTAGATTTTTTTCTATTTTTAGACGTCACATGGCGTCAGTAGAACTAATCAAAGCAAAATAAAGATAACGTGTATTTGTTTATTACGATGAGTGGCAGTATCTGAAAATTAATGAAGCTGGACCCTGGGGTCGAATTCACTCTATTCTATAATAATTCTTAGACTTGAGCTTGAAATTCCTAATTTCAACCTCTGATATCTAGTTTATAATGACATATAGCAAAATTTGGCACAATATTAAGTGTCCCTACATACTTATGAATTTGGTCTCAAAACTGGTCTCCTAATGTTCATTCTTCGGTACAAGTCTAAGAATATTCTTAAAATGTGTTGGTGAATGTCACCCCAAATATGCTGTTACGGTGTTCTAATATGATATTATCCATGTGTAGTCCAAACACCTTGTGTACGTATATGCAAATTATTTAGTGACACGTTATACAAAAACGAGGACAAACAAGAAAACGCCTGTGATGAATTTGAATACATCGTTTTTCCATTCAGCAATGTATGTTGAATATTCATCGACTTGAAAAGTAAATAAAAAAGGTACAATAAAATCATTCAGGTGGGTTTTGATCAAGTTTCATATACTTGTGACGCAATTATCTGTGTAGGAAATTTTAGTAATTATTGAAAAAATGAACGTACTTTAATTTTTTAACAATCTCACGCAAAAAATAACGTCGTTGACTTCATCGGACTGCTCCGGGAAGCCTTTATATTTATATATATATAAAGATAAATATATATATATTCCAGCGATGTTATTACATGTACGTAGCAATAGTCAATATCATAACGAAATTTGCCTATTTTACAGAGAAATATAATAATTTATGGCATTATAATTTTTAAATGTTGAAAACATTACAAAAGTCGAAGTATGTTTTAACACACCTTGTACATTGCTGGACGCATTTCTTTAGTTTACCTTACATATGCCGCTCCCTGTTCGGTTATAATTCCAGACACCAGCCTTTCGCAACAATTTATTGCGCTGTTCCATCGAACAAACATTGATTATATAATCATAATATTACAGCCCTCAAGATATAAAACGCATGTTTGCAGTTTTGCAATCATATAATATATTGTTTGATTTTATTGATTTATAAAAGAAAGTGTCTTCAATTTATGAAATTAACAACTGATATGATATGACAGTTAATTATGTGCTTCCTCCATGTTATGTAGCAGTTTCCCGTATCGTTTCTAAAATGTCAGTAGATATCAAAGCTAAAACAGTAAGTGCAACAGCACTATTCATAATCACGAACACAATAAGCTGGCTTCCATATTTTCTTTTCTCGGTTGCGATAAATGGTTTCATTGATTTTTTATCAGATATACATTGATTTTCGTAACAGCTGTCTTAAGTAATGTTCGGTAGGCGTAACTTAGCTGTCTAAAGTACTGCGAGCCCGCCGATTATTGTTCGAATATTTAAAATGTAACATTGAATCCGATGGGCGTGAGCTTTGTTATATATCACATTGCCTTGGATGAACAGACAAATCTGATAACCACAGCGTGTATATAAACTGTTAGAACATAAAAGTTGGCATTCCGGCTAGCTTAGTTGGTAGAACATTCGCCCTGTAAGCGAAAGATCCCGGGTTCGAGTCTAGGACTGACTGCACTTTTTTCTCGTCCTGTTACGTGATGTTTTCTTTTATACGTTGTTTGATAAAGAGGTGATCCTTTAGGAAACATTGATTGAGTTTTAGTACAATTTTATGTAAAGAAGTTTCCATATGTATTAAAGGTCATAATATTTCAGAATACCATGAAAAGCTTGAATGCTCAAATAAAACCAAACCACGTTTAATGATATTTTGTAAAATAGTAAAAGAGCTATCATACATAACGTTTTGTCTAAACCAAAAGAATTCAAACACAAATGTTTACACTACACAACTAAGCATACCCATGGGGATATTCTGAAGACAATAAGGAAGTTGAAATCTCAGTATAATATGATGATATGTCAGAATTCTAGAGCATGGTTAACCGCGATATTTTTATGGACATTTATATAATAAAATAAAAGCTGAAATATTCATATATTTTTATTATATCGATTCTTTAGTTGTTACTGTAAACTAAATTAGTTTTCTGTTTTTCCAATGTTTCTTATAGCAGTTCAATGCTTATAAATTTGATATTTGGAAAGGCGAATTAAATGCTAAGGCTTTTAACAGTGTCACATGTAAAGCTCATTGGAAGGTACTGCATAACATAAGAGTACATACTTTAGTCACAGAAACGTAACCATATGCCTATGGTTCCTCAAAGAGACCCAATGAAGTTAATGGAATACACAACGAAGTAAAAGGAATAGCCACTTTAAGACGGAAAGTTTTACATGATAAAAATGGAATTGGTACGATGCAATCCAAAGTGAAATCATTTAAAAAGATAAATGAAATCCATGAAAATTAAGAGCAAAATAAAACTCATATCTAGTGTATTACAAATTAATAAAGTCTTTATAGATATAGTTTTAATTGAAAGAATGAAGTCCATTATTAAACTAACACCTAATCTGGTGAAATATAACTCGTAACCTTAAACAAACAGAATTTCTACAAATATATTAACCTTATACTAGTATACATGATAAGTCTATCCTAGTACCTGGCATCTCCCGGTTCAGGTTTGTAATGCTCTAACGTAAAAGTATGGAATTCCCTGTCTGTCCCACAATTCATAGCACTCTTATACGCTCACAATCTGATCACCTCGGCCTTTATGCTACGCAATATACCTCTGACATAATAAGGCGCCATTTTGGAAATACTTTCAGTCACATGATAAAGTAAAATGGCGGCCCCCTTATGCCACCTGTTTATATACATGTACGTTGAAAATATAAACGTTTGTTAATCAAGACTGATATTTTAAATTTCCCTATAAATATGACCAATGTCGAGTGTATAAATATAAAAATCGATATAACAACGCCATATATAATCAACTTAATGACGGATACATTATTTGTTACTTTCACGCGAATGAACACAGACTTGTAACACAGGCGATTCGCGTTGGTGTATTCTAGAGCTATACACGAGGTGTATTCTACGGAGGATACGGAAATACCCGATGTTTCACGATTGATACGCTCACTTAACTGTGGCGTAAATTAACTTCCGGTGAAGCAACTAACCAAACAGCGGGCTCGTATGTAATTTCTACATAACGGTAATTATGGAGGATAGCTCTGTTTGTTTCTGCAGTCTGGAAAAAGAGTGATTTGTTTTAAAAATCGAAATGTAACGCGATGCGTGCACATGTCTTATCGTATATAATGACCACTATTAGAAATAAATAGCGTCGAACAGATATACCACCTTATAGAAAAATATGACATTTGTATAATTTCAAACAAGGTAGCAGAACTGTGATTCAAATTTATGGTTAACGACGAGAAAATGTGTGTTATCTTGAGTTGGCTTCTAATTGGTGATGCTTTGAACTTATCCCATTTTCAATATACATGTAGGTACGAATCTGATTAGTTATACTGCCTTTTGAAAATGCCTGGCATGGAACTTAAATGGTATTGTTAAAGTTGTTAACGACAGCCATTCCGGACAAGGCCTATTCCCAATAACATAAGAGGACCTGTAAACTGACTTGATAACTGTGATGTTTAAGCGCAAGTGCTAACGTCCACATAACAATAAACAAAAGCTTTATCACGATAAGTTTAACATGCCATGTTATGGCGTTATCAGGTCTGTGATAATCAAGTGTGACTCGAAATAACGATGTACTGTTGAACAAAGCTAGGGGAAATTAGGATAGAAGTGACAGACATATGATAATAATCGGTCAATTCATTTGTTTACCTAAATATCAATAGTATAAAACCTGTGTTTGATGTATCAGCTGACAGACAAGTTAAGGGTATTTCTGAGTATTCGGAAATTATCGACGGCAAAGAATTAAGGCTGAAAACGGTGTTTTTGTTAAAGGGTTATCATCTGAAATGTAGGAGTTAAGATGCATGCATATGTATGAGGGTAGTAACATCGCTTAATGTTAATTTTAGTCATAAAATTGAAATAGTTTTCCCATTATATTTTTTCTATATCTTACTGTTTTTAATCAAAGCAATGCCGCGAGATATGCTTATTGTTATGAATGAGGCCGCTGAACACCTTCCCATAACTCACGGAACACTCTGTACATGAACTAAAGCATATGACGACAAAGAAACAATCAACTTAAAACGTTTAAATCAACGAGTTGAGGTGTACAGAACTGTCGAAATACTTCAATTCTCCAGAAACGCCGACATATCGATCCAATTTCTTCCATTCCAGCCATTACTTCAAAGGTCATTCACAAAGTGTACGTAAATGAAAAGCACATTTGAATTGCTACACATAAGGTTGTTTTTCACAAGTCTGATTATAAATCAAAATTTAACGCGATGCATGCACATTTATTTACTTATCGTATGTATTGACCGCATAGCTTCTAAAAGATAAACTATCTTAAGGAAACAAAAACAGTTGTATAAGTTCAAGCAAGCTAAAAGAACTGTGATTTAAGCTCATGGTAAACGACAATAGAAGGCGTGTTATCTTCTGCGGGCTGCTGATATATGACATTTTGAACTAGTCTTATCCGGTTTTTCCATGTTGGTACAAATCTAAAAGGCCACGCTGCCTTTTGAAAGGTTCTTGCGAGGAAAGTAAAGTGTATTGTCCACGCTAATCATGTCAAATACGACAGCTATTCCGTAGAACGCCTATATCCAATAGCAAAAAGAAGACCTTTATATTGAATGGAAAACTGTAAAGTTTAATCACCAGTGCTAACTTATACATAACAATGAACAACAGCGTTATCGCGACATGTTAAACATGTCATTTTATGGCGTTATTACCAGGTCTTTGTGATTTAATGCGACTTAAATTAACAATGCATTTAACGATGTGTTGATAAATAAAAGTCATACAAACCGATCAATATGCAATGTGTAGCCTGTTTTCTAGATCTGGTTGTTAGTGATAGACGTATGAAATTAATCAGTCAATACCTGACAATGGCATTTGTTTGACTAAATGTCAATAGTATAAAACCTGTGTTTGATGTATTAGCTTACATGCACGTTCGGTGTATTTCTGAGTTTCCACAAGTTGTTAATGGCGAATTTTTAAGGCTGAACGATGTATCATTTGAATTGTAGGAGTTGATATCATGCATGTGTGTGAAGGCAGTCATTCGAATAACATATTGCTAACTTCTAGTTTTTTTTAGAAATTGAAATAGCGTTTCAAACATTTTTCTTCTATATCTTATTGCTTGCTTCCATCTATATGCATGTCGCACGGAATGTCCATTGTTATAACCATTAAAATCAAAGGGCCGTGAAGTACAGGGCTGTTAATTAATTGGCATATCCATTGTCCTACTTTGGTTCTTCGAAAATGCTATCCAGTGATTCGATTTCATGCATTATTTCATGGTTTGAAAATAAGAAGCAAATTTTAACTATTAAACATTATGTTGTTGTTTTTTTTTCACACGTCTAACTCAGACCATAGGAACGTTTCAGAAATTACCTTGTTATATAGACTAATAGATTCTCACGCTCATTTCCCCCAATAGAAATATTTGCATGTAATGTTGAAACAACATTGATAATGCTCTGGATTTAAAAGTTGAAAAAGATATCCTTTGCGAATTCTGCTTTTAGAAGTTGCAAGCATCCGTTAGAGAAGATTATGTTTAAAAAACTATTTGTACCAAATTTTTATTTAAGAAATTGCCCGTTTCTTGTATTGCCTTCCCCTAATTTTAAAATGAACGGCTACAAATAGTTCATAATATTCAAGGTGTTTCAGTGACTGTCTTTAGGGGTCTTCTTCCAATAAGTAGATACATCAGTATAATTATCTTTACACTATTAGAAACGTGTTTCGATGTAACAATGATCAAGCGTGAAAATTAATACAAACTTAATTCAAACAAAAGAAATCTAATATGTGGTTTCTATTCATTCGGGAGGAAATCAATTAACATCTATGATAATTCGTTTCGTGCCAATACGCCATTGTAACTATTCATTTGTTGCCATTTCACAATAGACATAATCAGTTGCCCTAGAGCATGATCATCTCTCTAACGAACAATTGTGACTGCATATGATAATATATTAATGGGATTTGGCTGGGAAGGGCAACGTATCTGCTTTAAAAATATAATTCATATAGACATATACATATGTATCTGAAGTCAGTAATGTTTTCATTAGGGGTATGTGTTCAGGTATATAGTTTCAGTTTTGTTATATATTAACCGTGAAACAAATTATTGAAAAGTCTTGCTTAAAGTGTGTGTGTGTGTGTGTGTGTGTGTGTGTGTGTGTTGTTGTTGTTGTTGTTGTTGTTGTTGTAGTGTAGCGGATATAGTGTTGGCCGCCCAAGCCGGAGTTTGTGGGTTTGATCCCCAGCTCTACCGGATGCTTCTAATAAACATTACTCAGTACTGGTTCTACCTAGGAAGCGGACTCGAAAGCGGTTCATATAAGTTTTGTGCTTTCTTTGCAGTCGAAGTAAAAAATAGTATAACCTAAGTGTGTGATTTTTGATGATCATTTAACTATGGATCGATTTTATTCATTAAACATTTATGATTGTTAAGGTGTTTAAGACAATTATACCAACGTGTTCCATATATCCATTGCCTGTAATTATTTCGTTTGTTTGAATATTTAGCGTAGGTTTTAAGACATCCATTAACGATCAGTTAACCTAATGGCTCTGATAACTTTCCCACTTAAATCAGTGGTGATAATGAGACGCAATGTCGTATACCTACCCTCACAAAGACTGCGTCTGGGCAGTGGCTCCGAACTCACAACGCCTGGATTGACAGTCAGGCGCACTACTAAGTTAACCTGACCTGGCTTTAAGCTGTTGTGAAGTCTGGCAATATAAAGACAAGACAGCAGTCATGCCTTTGATACAACTACTACGTGTATATTTCATGTTTATTTCTGACATGACTGTCCTTCTATACTTGTTTCTCGACAAAGCTGTTTTATCTTAATATTTGCCCGAAGCGAAAACTGAGCGTTAATGGGAATGCGTTCAGGGAAATTCTATCTTAAATATAAGAAATACTGTTGTGCTATTAACGTCTCACACAAGAACTAATTTCGTACTGTTCTACATATAAACATGTACTTCTGGATTACTGCATACATTACCAATGTTTCTAGAAGTGCTTTGTTTAACTCAGATAGTCTTCTGTTGGTCCAATTATGCAGAAAAGAACATGGGGTTGACCAGGTTGCTTTTTCACAATTTCGATGGTTTGATGGCATCCCTTTATTTTTGACAATTCTGCCCATTTGTTGCAGTGTATCACCACGCATCTTTAAACTGTTATAGCATCATTAAATACTTCCCAATGTCATCCAAACTTTGCAGAAATCATGAAAATGTTCCAATGTTCCCATATGCACAAAGAAATATGACTTATTATGCATTTTTATCAAAATAATTGCCCAACCGCTTTACACAGCTCTAATTTCTTTGGCGTAATAATATTGCTACCGTCATGTAAGAGAGGTAATTCTTAAGTGAGACCTTAAGCATTGAAGTTTGTCTTTCAGTGATATATCTTAGACGTATCTCAATAAGTGGTTCTGTCTTAAATATAAGAAATATAGTTGGATTATTAAGCATTGAAATTTGTCTTTTGATGAAATATATAAGGATGCTTACAACCAGGTTCTATTTTAAATATTCCTTAATCTTGCTAATGTGCTCAATTTGTATTAAAGTCCTTTACAATACTCCAGCTTATTTCGCCGTGAGAAGTTAATCAATTTGCTATGCTGACACAATTAGATAAATGCGAACATAATAAATTATCAGCCAAAAATAAAACATTATAAGAGACAAAATCCTCATACAAACGCACGCTTCAAATATCTATTAAATGAAAGAAAGATTCTAATAGGCCAATGCATATTTAAATGACCTCATCAGGGGTTGTGATATTAATGGCGCATTAATGTGGAAAATAGCAGCGTAGTTCATCATTTCCCAGGCATTAATTGAAACGAATTAACAAACCCAGCAGTCAATTGAAATGAATCAATCAGCAAGAAACATTTATCAATGATTTTTATCGAACGTTATAAATTTAACAAATAGATGTTAAGCTGTACGATGCGATTGTTCTATTTTTGCACCGTTTATTGATATACCGCTAATTAACTTTAGATATCAAATCTTTGATATTTTTTTATATGTTCGTATTGCACAAATAAACATCTTTATATTGAAAAAAATCGCCACTACTATTTAAAAAATAACGCAGAAAATAGCAGAAATAATCATATAGGTGATATGTTATAGATTCATTTGAAGTTGCATATGTTGTAGATGTTTACACATGTATTAAATGCCATCTGCATGTAAAATGTAAATGTCAATATAAAAAATCCAATGGTAATAATAAACTACACCTTAAAGCTACTTTTATAAAATTTCTAACAATACATGTCTTAGTTTGACCCATTATATATTCTTTTTTTCACATAAGGTCATGCAATGACACCGTCTCTCTAGAGAGAAAGCAATGAGGATAATATTTGCATTGAGATGGTTTTTAACCGCTGATGATGTTAATGAAGTTGTTGACATATGCTTTTCTTGTAGTATCGTTACTATTTGCGCGGATGGACATTGTCTCCTCGCATTAATACTGTTGGTAGTTAAAGCTTTACCATTGTGTCATTTATTATGTCATGTTTAAAATAAAACCTGAAAGCCATATAAGGTTGTTTTTTGTTTATTCAATCATATAATATCGTGAAAACATTGAATTGCCTAGGTAAGTCGTTACCATGTCGTAACATATGTTTAGCCATGGCAAAATAACTAGCCACGGTAGCTATAGAGCATATCTTCCCATAATTAATGACTTACCATGGTAGCAATGCAGCATATCTAATCATGGTTAACGACTTACCATGGTAGCCATAGAGCATATATATCCGTGGTTAATGACTTACCATGGTAGTCATGCAGCATATCTTATCATGGTTAACGACTTACCATGGTAGCCATAGAGCTTATCTAATCATGGTTTATGACTTATCATGGTAGCCATGGAGCATATCCAATCATGGTTAATGACTTACCGTGGTAGCCATGCATCATATCTAATCATGGTTTATGTCTTACCATGGTAGCCATTATCCATGGTTAATGACTTACCATGGTAGCCATGCAGCATATATGATCATGGTTAATGACTTACCATGATAGCCATGCAGCATATTTAATCATGGTTGATGACTTACCATGGTAGCTATGGAGCATATCTAATCAAGGTTAATGATTTACCATGATAGCCATGCAGCACATCTTATCATGGTTAATGACTTAAAATGGTAGCCATGGAGCATATATGATCATGGTTAATGACTAACCATGGTAGTCATGACGCACATCCAATCATGGTTAATTACTTACAATGGTAGCCATGGAGCATAGTAGTGATAAATAACTAGCAATCTAATCAATGTTAATGATTTGACATGGTAGCCTAGATGTTTATTCATATGTGGAAAAAAACATGTTGCATGTATCCATTCAGCATATCCAGCGACAGAGAATAGATCATATGTATCTTTACATGAGTTATAACAAGACAGAGTTAACCATTTACAAGAAGCATATCTTGAAATAGAAAACATTTTATCTTACAATGTTAAAGTAATATTATCTCAATGTATATCTAGCCCTATGGTTGTGACAATCGATAAGTTAATAACAAATACTCGCATGTGTATAACTGTACATGAGATATTGAAGTTAAACTTCCGCTATGTCTGCGCAATGCGTATGAATGAGAAGACCAATAATGATGATTTTATTATACTAATGCTACATAGACAAAGTGATGCAACATTAACAAAATGTTGCAAACCGTATACAACGTTTGTTTCTCAAGCGTTCCTTCTCAAATTACATATTAACTGATTGGAACAGCTCGTCGTTATGATGACGATAATAAACGAGATTCTATGAGATGTTTGAATCACTGAAGGTCGTTTTGAACTAAAAGTAATGACGAAGGATATGATGACAAACGTATACGTTACAAACACTTGTATTTCTACAAGTCGCGATAAAGGGTAAATTTTTGGCACTGAATATATATATATATATATTGCTTATAAATGATATTATAGGCGTGTGGTCTTATTTACACTCGGAAGGAATATGCTAACAAATCGTGTTTTCTAGTCCATCATCTAGACGTTTGTCTTGATAAAGATCAGTTAATTTGATTGCAGCATTGACTTGACGTTAAGCATGACACAATAAAGTTCAATATTTCTGTCCTGCTTTTTTCTGACGACTTGAAGTCTGCATCTGTTTATAAAACGGCACAGCCATCGTCTACATTAACAGAACAGGATTTTATTTGATATAACTTGAACATATATAGTTCGTCGTTATTCATACAAACAATACAATACATGCATGCAGCAATACGAGAGTGAACATAATTATTTTACATACATGAATATATTCGGAAGTGAAATAATAAATCATATAGTTACATTGTACATTTACAAATCAGTTGTTTGAATTAAACGCATTTGATCTTTGCTTAAATGCCTTGACACAAAATTAGCTAATTTATTTAAAACTCTTAATTTAGACGCCTTTACAAGGTCAATAAATGCATACATACTCTGAAAATGGTAAAACTATGTAGGTACGTACTGAATTCTTAATACTTCATAGAAAGCACATCTTATCACAAAATGATACTCAAGGTTAGGTGAGTTTAAACTACATAGGTTTTATATATCAAACTCATTGAACCATAATGATATGTTTTAGACCGAAACCACGTTTTGTACGCACGCATTACATGGAAATAACTTTAATAAGGAAATCAGATAACTACATGTAGTATCTAACTAAGTTCAGATGACATTTTAAATGTATCATACTTCGGTAAGTGTTGATCTAGACACTTTATTGGCTTGTGCCAGACCTGTGTGTAAATTGGCTGAGGTTTTATCAAACAATAAATGTTTGTAATTTCGAGGGTGTTCTACTTTTAACGAATGCATTATGTATAATTTACTTTCAGGGTTGCGTTTAATTCGATTTTACATGTTTACTATATTTATAAACACTATCGTTGCTCAAGTGAACGAACAATAAACGGAAATCGGACTACATCGGCGCTAATCGTCAATTTCTCTTAAATATGTTTCCTTCTGTTAGCAACCGTGTATAGCGAAAGTTAACAGCGAACAACGTTCATTTGACTTGTGTTAACAAAAGTTTGCAAACACATTAAACATTTTACTGAACTGAACGCAAATTTTCTTTGTTACTCGGGAAAAAAATGTTTGACTTGTTTTACTATATTCCACCCAACGAATTGATTTGTGTAAAAAAATATCACTTACAGCAGTATTTTTGTTTGAAAAATATTGCGGTAGTAAGATATTTTGTTGTACGCCGGGTGTGATTGTGAAAGAAATAGATCAATACTTTAGACCAGACAAAACATAACGTTTAGTACGGCCTTTTAAAGGAAGTCAATTGAAATTGTCATTAGATTATATCCTTTTATATATATATACGGACAATCATAGGCATACACTATGCATTGAACGATTCATTTTTTAAAAACAATATTGCCACATTGTTTAAATGTCATAAAATACTTCAAACCAAAACGTTTGGCGGTTAGTGGCGCGTGATAATTAAAATTGATAATGATTTAGAAATATTGACAAGTGACAAGTTCATGGAAATTTAATAGGTTTATAAAATATGTCTCATACTGAACTTGAGTAGAGCGTTTTAACATTTATTCAACGTTATTAATTTATTTAGAAATAAAATACCAATCAAGTCACATACTGTTTATTTTTAAAACTAAACATTTCATTGATTAATTGAATGTGTGTCATTCTGTATATAAAATTGCAGTATCTGCTTATCTATGTATATTATTTCAGTTCAGAATCGATGTATAGTAAATATACATATATATATGTGTGTTTTAGATGTACGAAGGTGACAATTCGACACGGGAACACTATGTCTTGTTATATTATAAGTTATATTGTAAGTTGTTTTATTTATTGTTCTGTATGTTCCATATTAGTTTTCAAATGGTTTAACATAAATAAACTACTAAACCCTGTTATATTACACTTGAGCAATGGGTAGATCACTACAAATTAATTCTTGTTTGGTTGTTATAGTTTTATTGAATATACAACAAGGTAGTGAGTATGAAGGTATTGCTGCTGTTTTATAACATGCCGCATTTTAGACGACTGTAGAAAAAGATCAAGCTCTGTCAGTTTATAGGCTTTTGTTACCCTCGCGCTTTGAACTGGTCATTTTGAGAGTCAAACTTCCAGCTCTTCCCGAAACAGACCGTCATATACAAATGCATCATTGATAAAAGCACGCCGATTGGTTACATCAACATCTGACAGTAGTAAGAACACGCTGATTGGTCCATTAATTTTACGTTGAGAATTGCATAAAAAAGGAAAGGTTTAAGTTCAAATTTCGATATTTTTTGTCACCATTTTACCATTAAAATGATATATGGTGAATAAAAAAAATATCTGCCAGTCATATTACACATGTTTTTATCTCGACTGTATCGCCATTGTTGTTATTATTCTAAACACCGTACTCGTGCGCTTAAGAAGTCGTATTGATAATGTAAAATCTAATAACCATAAATTCTCGTTCACCATGTCTTTTACATGTTCGTTTCTTACTAGTAGTAGTATCTTATATTCAATGAATACTAAATTTCAAAAAGTTCTATCGGAAAACTCAGAACGTCAAAAATTAATTTTACAGATTGTGTTGATGAGAAGCAATCAAATATGCACCTCCTCACAACCTTTACACCGACTTCGGCGGAATTTTCAAATTCAAACAAAGACATTCAGATATAAAGTTATGTATTTTTCTTATTTAGAATGGACACCGTATGTTATTTGTTCTTGTGTTAAGCTTTCAAAGAATATATAATTTATCACTGACCCAAGTGATATTTATTAATGATATCGAATGACCAAAGTGATATTTATGAATGATATCGATTGACCCAACTGATATTCATGAATGATATCGATTGACCCAACTGATATTTATGAATGCTATCGATTGACCCAACTGATATTTATTAATGATATCGATTGTCCCAAGTGATATTTGTTAATGATATTGATTGCCCCAAGTGATACTTATGAATGATATCGATTTAACAATGTGATGAATATCACAACATTTGCTTCTATGATAACGGCAAGGTGTTGGTTATTGATCGGTGTTCAGTGCGACCTGTTATAAATAACATAAAGGTTAATTGAAAGTTGTGTTATATGCACGGGTTTGCTAATTATCAGGAGCGCTGAATTTGATCAGTTACATAATTACCATGGCGTGCATTTAAGTATACTGATAAATGACTGGTATGTTTGCGACAAATGTCTTAAATGTTAAGGCGATGGATTTGTTGTGCAGAATAAAATGTTTAAATTGAATTGAATAATATATGAGATATGAGACGTGTCATTGATATATGTATGGAGGCACGTTTTTAAATAATTAAATATACATTAAAATATACTGATGGAGTGAAACAAGGGATTACTTTTAAATCTTTCTACACCATTTGCCGAACAATTCTTCGTAAACCTGTTTAAATTCCCATCTATTATTCCAAAATAATATAGTGTACCCAGAAAAGCTAAGCTTTAGTATGATATACTGCCTGATCTATAAGTAAATTTTATAAAGGACACACTAAATATACAAAAGAATAGACAAAAAAGGCAAACGACGACTTGATTGTTTTAACCTTATTTGATGGATGCACAAAAGTCTTGCAAAGTATCCCTGCCATATTTATGTCTTGCAAACGAAGTATCACCTATACGAGACTGTAGAGCAGACGTGTGCACAGGTGAATAGATAAAACACACAGGTGATATACTTGCAGATATGCTCAATGACATCACAAAAGCAAGATCAGCAATTCCTTTAAGACAGATCTGACTTAATTTATTGATTGATATTTTATTGAAGTTTCATATATTTGTAGACATAAGACTACACCAATATATCATTTGTATGCTTTACCAAATGATTTCCATCTTGTCACATCACGGGCTGTTTAATAATTGAATAATTGATAAAAAAATGCAATTTGATATACCATTTATAGCACCAGGGATGGAATATATATGATACGCATTGTGTGCTGCATTAAACATGTCATGGCGTGCTTGACAGTCTGACATTTAGATATATGTTAATGCAAGAACTCAATAGTACCTTATTCCATCAGAGTGTCATATTGTTAAAATGTAGCCTTTCACGAAAACTACCTTCTTTACAAAAAGGGTCTTTTAGCGCAAACAACCGAATGCAATATCTTTTAATCCTCATAGCATTTTGCTTTAAATTCATGTCTATTTGGAGATATGGATGTGTGTCTGACCGTAAACCTTAGGTAGTATTTAATATTTCTATAGAAGAAAAATGTCCATAATTGTATAACCATAATAACAATAATCAGCATCAATGCCAAGGATAATGACATTTAATCTGCCACAAGGATAGACTTTGTTCTCCAGTATATGAGACAAACTGATAACCGTTAGTAAAAGATGCATCATTTTCGACCCTCATATTTGAATATATTGCAGTCATTTATGTAATGAGCAGTCTCGATAAAACCTGTTTGGCAATCGTCTCTTCTTGAATGCGTTCTTTGATCCTTTAATATTCTTTCAACAGATACTACATTTGCATACAAACAAAACAAAATTATTAAATGTAGGCTTATATTTGAGACTGAATGCAGGCTGAGATTTGGGGCAGAGTCTAGGCTGAGATCGGAGACTGAATGTAGGCGGATAATGGAGAAAAAAAGTAGGCTGGTATTGGAGACTTAATATAGGCTGATAAAGCGTAGAGAATGTAGGCTGATATTGGAGACTGAGTGTAGGCTGATTTTGGAGAGAAAATGCAGACTGAGATTGTAGACATCGCGTAGACTGATATTCGAGACATAATATAGGCTATACATGGGTAGATAACGTAGGCTGATATTGTAGTCTGAATGTAAGCTGATATTTGGGACAGATCGTTGGCTGATATTGAGGACTGAATGTTTTATTTTGTTTTATTTTGTTGATGTAAATAGCACAACTGGAATAAGGAGGAATGGTCTGTGGCCTTTGGCGCCATATACATTACCGTATCACTGAACATTCGATGTACTTTCTTCAATTACAAGTGTTTCATTAATGATATTTATGAATGTGCATATACTGTTATTTACGACATGATTTTTTATAAATTCTATTCTAACTCGACTACTTAAACAGTTTTCGTCTAAAGTGTTAAAACTAAAACTTAAAGATGCATGTTTCTTTGTGTAGTTCAAGAACCAGTTGTCTCTTTAATTAGATTATAAAACCCGCTTACATATTTAACATCCCCCAACTGTTACCCCATAAAATTGAATCATACAAAATGATGTTTTATAGAGTTCAACTTAGCTTTTTCAACAGCTTTCATTACTGGTCCTTAATGAGTTTGATCCTATTAGTGCTTTTCAAGTGATGGTTTGAAATGTTTCATGTTTCCCTGCGCACTTTTAATCGTGTTTTTGCATTGATTCTATATGATTGTCACAATATGAGTAGAATAAGTGTTCTTTAATATATATATAACTCGTTAACTTTATTACAAACAAACACGAATTTCAATAAATGGGTTTGAAAACTATCATCCTCAAACCAAGTTTTAGCTGGATGTGATTTTAATCAAATAAACTCATGTTTAAATTATTTATAAAATGAACAATTAAAATGCTTTCACAGAAGTATTTTACTGTTAACGTTTTCCGATCCCATTTCCGTCCTATATGTGTGATTGTTAACACGTCGCGCAGTGTACAAGATAAAACTTTTCTTTCCAAAAGTAATGTGTATTACAACTAAATTGATAAAAAAGACCATGTTTATAGTATAGTTAGTATTCAAAACTTACTTATACATTAAATTGTGTATTATTGACAATGCAATTCATGTAGAAAATACTATTACAAATACGAAGGCAAACATGTACTTTTTCTAACCATCAACATAAATAAAACTAACTGGATTAAAAGTCGTTAAGGAACTTTTTACAGATTCATGTTTATGGGGTAACTGTTTGGGGGGGGAGTAAATATTTGAGAGGGGTTTATAATCTAAATCAGAGACAACGGATTCTTCAACGACACAAAATAGCATGATTCTTTGTGTATTAACACTTTAGACGGAAAAAGTAGTCGAGTTAATCTAGTATGTATTCAAAACATGTCCTTTGAATGCTACATGTGATGTCACCTGTCGGACGTATATATTTGTTCTTTTTGTCCTTTTTTTTTCGTTTTGTTTTAATTATGGACTGTGTTGTTTGTTTTTTTTTGTTTTTTACTAAAATGATTACACCTTTATAATGAATGTTTCAAGTAGACGTATATCAAAAGCTATTTTATGTATCCGGCAGTCATTAGCACGTTTTTCGAAAAGGCTACACAGGAACATGTTGGAATCATCTGTAATAGGGCTAAAACATCATGGCTTTTAGTGTATTATCTATTTTTAAAAATATAATTTTTGTCCAATTACGCATTACAGATGGCAGATTGATTGGTATGAAAGCTGTTATTTAAGGTGTAAGCCCATAATTTACTTTTGTTCTTTATTCTTTAGTAAATAAAATTGTTTGAAGAAGTCTTGTCATTCATAGAGAGACCCAAATGAAAGAACAGAAACTTTCATTTATTTGTTGTCAATCTCTGCACTACTCAAATATGATGAGAAAAGTAGAGGTCATGTGTCATATAAGAGACTATGCGTACACTATTGACAAAGTAGAAGTATATTCCGAAACCATGTATTCATACCTCAATTTCCTAGCATCATTTTGATTCTAAATTTAAACATGACAATGCTTTCAAAATGTTCAAAATGCATCAATGATGACATTCATATAATAAAAATGAGTATTAACATATGGAAAATGCATTTTTAAAGAACAAAAAACAAGGATTATTTTTTACCACCGTTATGCGACTATTACACGGAAGCATTTCCTGTTTCCAATGGTGGTATATGCCTCAACAATTTTGAACAAATACTGAATAAAAAAATATGAAATTTAAACTGCATCCAAATTATTTTGGTATTCATATGTCTGATTTGCAAATTTGAATTAACTGCGTTTATACGTTTTGACAAAAACGACTTATGTTTACAGAAACCCATACAATCAGTGTATTTTGCTATTCTACTTTTCTTTTTTTTTTCGGTTGATATCTTCTAAGACACCTTTAATAAGTGAATGGCCTGTTGTACGTTCCTCATTGAATAAAAGTACGAAAATTGTAGTTAAACAGTTGTCAGACAGACTGTCGTTGAATTAAGTATGCATGTGATTAGTCAATGTAATCGGATAACCTCCAACATTATCTTATGAAACAACACTCAGAATACCCGATTAAGTCATGCGATGTATGCTATAAAAGAGGCAGAAGACCAGTATGTTCTCGCTAGTGTGATGTGAAAACTCTATGGAGAAAATGTTTGACTAATTGTGTATTTATTTATTTTGGCTAGACAGTAGTGTGGTTTTTAACCGAGTGTCATATGTGAATGAGAAAGTTTTGAACTCTCTGGAGCTTATCAATATTGCACGTGAACGCAGTCTGTCGGTGGTGCTGTGGATTGTTTAAACAGGTGTGAGACATTATTACTGAACCGATATTAAAGTTCGAGATTTAAGTGCAGCTCAAGATGTCATGTTACTAGTGCTACATGACTAGTTTTATTTAAAGAAACACAGTTCTGAACATGAGGAGTTAGTGTGTTTTAATGGCCATTTTAAAGTGTATGCGTAAACTAACTAGTTTGAAGCATTCGTAACTTAATTTAGAAAAACTATAACTTTACTTGGTCATGGTGTTTTTTGTTTAAACACGAACCATTTATCTTACATGCATCATCCAAGTATAAAGGAAAGTAGTTCCCTTATTAGAATCTTAGGGCAAGAATCCCAAGCAATACATACACTTATATATATTATTATACGCTCCCTACCTAGGCAGCGGACGATTACCGTTACGTTTAAATGGTAAAGAATCGAATGATACACCCGATGGTTCGGACGAATAATATCTTTATTGTGTACACCACCGCTCGGTACACGTTCCATGCATCTAATTGACACTACACGTATGTTAAAATAGTGATTTTATAGAAATTTCGTTTGTATGGTGTTTCTGCCGTCCTTTGTTCTTAATATTGGGCTTGTGTAGTTTAGTTTAAATATGTCCTGACGATGTATGATCAATAAGTGTATGTCTTCTATGTGTCACAAAATGTCACCAGTAGAGTATACTGGTCGTACATAGCTCTTGTAAGTTATCAGGTACACCCAAATATATTGTTCGAGTTGAAACAATTTCACAATAGTCATGATATATTCATTTAACACGTAAAAGCGTGCACATTTTAAGTGGCCGCCAGAGAGGCCGTGTCATAAGTTTAGTTTTGTGCTAATGCATGTAAACGTATGGGTATATCTTCCTTACACGGCAAAAGTGTACAAGGGGCCTCTCTTGTAGATTCAATACTGCAGATTTAGCCGCGTTTGTCACGGATTGAACGGGGGAAATAGGGATTTGGGCGTAATGTTTGCTATAAAACCCATTGTCTTCTAGCTCTCGCCGGGATAGTCGATAGTACGTTGTTGGAACAGAGATTGGACGGCAAACTCACAGGCAAAATGTGCCTAAGCCATCCAGGATCTAAGCCATCCAGGATCTAAGCCATCCAGGATCTAAGCCATCCAGGATATAAGCCTCCCGGAGTGGAGCTAAGCCTTTAGGGTGTGTAAGCCCTTCAGGTGATTCTACACGAGAATCAACATAACGTTTACGAGCGGTGGAGACGGTCCCCGTACCTGCGCAACAGGGCCAGGTCATAGTATCGACACCCCGGGACACGAGGTGGGCCCGTTATCAGTCCTCACTGGAGGAACGTCATCCACAACCTCATTGGAGGTTAACCATCATTAGATCACGTCATCAACCCTTATAGAAGGCATTTGATGACAATCACCCATTGAATTCGCGCATCATCATCTTCATGAGCTCTCGCGCATCACAGTTATCGCGCTAGATCATAGATCAACATTGGTTTAGCTTTAACAACATTTTAGTGTCTTATAAATTAAGTATTTAGAACAATACTAAGAACGTCTTAAACGTTCATAAGAACATTCTTTTCATATTTCATTTGTGTATTCGCTTGTTTTTTTTATATATAATTGTATATATATTGAACATATTTTTAAAGTTGTATTAAACTTATGTAAATGTATTCTCCGTCATTGATTCTTTCGTGAGTTAGCCCAACACTAAGGTCATCCTGTGACAACTGGTTTTCAGAGTAGTGGGATTTTGGGCGACTACGAAGGGAAAGAATCAATAAGTGATCTTTATTATGATATACTAAATCTCTACTTATTATTTTAGAATTGTGTACCACCCTCTGATCCATCAAGGCGACTGTCGACGATCACGGCCAAAGCTTGGAAGACAAGTCAAGACACGACAAGGGTAGGGTGAGTCCAAACTTTTGTTTTGTCCGTTCTTTCCTTGGCGCGAGGTCGCAGTGGTCTACACGAGTGGGTCTGAGGCACTTTTTGCTAAATAATTTGTTTTACCTCCCTTGATATACCAATAGTATCCAATCAGGTTGGCGAACAAGACGTTCTACTCATGTTGTGACACTCGAGTAAACTTATATTGATGGGGGAGTAAATAAATATGTTCATGTCATACACATTTCTATGATTGTTTAAGGTTTATGTCTAATATCAAATATAGATATTTTATGTAGTGTATATGTTTGTGGAAGCTAGATACTATCTATACATAACCGTTAGTAGTTAGCGCTAGTACAAATGTGTATGTAACTTGTCCTATGATGATGCCCAGGTATTTACTGAGGACACAGTGACTTGCCAGTAGTAGTTAGTTGAGTAGGATTATTAGTGACGTGTGTATTGTAATATTGTAGTGTGTAGTCCACAATGTCTATAACCATGACGTCCATAAAGGATCTTACGGAAATGGGTAAGGAGTTAGGGTATGCTGGAGAGGAGCTTAGAACCTTTGTTAAAGACGAACAGGCTAGGGAAAGGGAATTTAGAATTAAGGAAAGAGAATTAGCAAAGCAGGAAAGAGATGAAGAAAGTAGATTAGCTAAAGAGAAGCTAGAAGCTGATAAAGATAGGTTAGAATTAGAAAGTAGACTAGCCACAGAGAAGTTAGAATTAGAAGGTAGGTTAGCTAAAGAGAAGCGAGATGATGAAAGTAGATTAGTAAGGGAGAAGCAAGCGTTAGAACATGAGAGGTTCGAAACAGATGGTAGACTAGCTAAGGCTAATGCAATGATGGAGAGGGAGCAAAAAGAGTATGAGCATAAGTTAGCTTTAGAGTTGGAAGCGGCTAAGGCACATAGTAAGGATAGTAAAATTGAAGAGAAAGGTAGTTATTCTGGGAAGTTAAAAGGTGCTAAGTTACCATACTTTGATGCTGACCACGATAACATGGACAGTTACTTGTTACGGTTCGAGCGTTATGCTGAGTTACAGGAATGGACCAAAGCTAAGTGGGCAGTTCATTTAAGTGCGTTATTGAGAGGCAAGGCCTTAGACGTATTTTCTCGATTGCCTAGTGTAGATGCTCTTGACTATGACAAGTTAAAGGATGCTCTTTTAAAGAGATTTGAGTTAACTGAAGAAGGTTTTAGAAAGCGGTTTAGAGCTTGTCTGCCTGAGAAAGGCGAATCATTTATTCAGTTTATTAGTAGGTCTAGAAATTACTTAGATAGGTGGTTAGAGTTAGGGAAGGTAGCGCAGACTTATCAGGGCCTCATAGATTTCTTGTTGCGGGACCAGCTATTCAATGTTTGTAGTAGAGATCTGTTCTTATTTCTAAAAGAAAGAAAACTAACTAGTGTAGATGAAATGGCAACACAAGCAGATCAGTTTGCCGAGGCTAGAGGTGGAGCTCATAATGTAGTGTCGAAAGACAGAACTTTTAGGGATAGGCAAGGGAATGATCATAGTCATAAACAAAAAGGCCAGAGTGGAAACTATAGAGGTGGAGGTAGTTCGATGGGTACTAGAGGAGGTAGCAATAGTGGTAACATAGGGAGACCTTTTATTCGTTGTCGTCACTGTAATGGGAATCATGCTTCACATGAGTGTAGGAAAGCGGTAAACGTGTCCGCTGTCGTAGACAATTTTAGTGACCATAGTAGAGTGGACAACAATGGAGGGAGTCGGAACCAAGGTTTTAACAACCCATGGAATTTCGGTAGAAGTAGAGGTGGTCAAAACCGAGGTAGAGGTAGAGGTAGAGGTAGTAATAGTCCGGTTATTAAAACCGAGAGTAGTAGCTGTTGTGTTAAAGCGGAAGGTGCAATGGCGAAGATCGGAACATGTCTCTTTCCGTACGCAAATCTTCCAACGGCAGATGGTAGAGTGAATGGTACGGACGTAACTGTAATGAGGGATACAGGGTGTACAGGTGTGGTAGTTAGGCGTAGTTTAGTTACGGATGACCAGTTGGTAGGTAAACAGGCACCGTGTATGTTGTTAAATAAGTCGGTAGAACACGTGCCAATAGCGAGAATAGATGTAGATACACCTTTCTTTAACGGGACTACAGAGGCACTATGTATGGACGACCCGATGTATGATATAACGATAGGGAACATAGAAGGTTCAGTACTTCCGGTAATGTCCGATTTTAGAAGTAGCATAAGTAATGCAGTAGAGACTAGAGCGCAGGTTCAGAAGCAAGCTCAGGCTTATAGAAAATTAAAGGTTCCTGCAGCCATAGGTGACATATCCAAAGCGGAGTTCATAGAAGCACAAACTCAAGACGAGTCGTTAGAGCCTTATAAAGTGAAGGCCAAGGATGGTGTAGTGAAGAAGTATAAAGGGTCCGGTAGTTGTAAGTTTGTACATAAGAATAGGTTATTGTACAGAGAATTTGAAGATAGTGGTAGTAGACAGTTTCACCAATTAGTGGTACCTACCCAGTATAGAACGACAGTGCTTAAGGTAGCTCATGAGTCAATTATGGGAGGTCATTTAGGCGTAAAGAAAACGTCAGATAGAGTATTGGCAGAATTTTATTGGCCAGGCGTTAGTGGAGATGTAACTAGGTATTGTAGGTCCTGCGATGTATGCCAAAGGACAGTACCAAAAGGTCGAGTGACCAAAGTACATTTAGGTCAGATGCCACTGATAGATATACCATTTAAGCGGGTAGCCGTAGACATAGTGGGACCAATTTTTCCAGTGTCGGATAGGAAAAATAGGTACATTTTAACCATGGTCGACTATGCAACTAGGTATCCGGAGGCAGTGGCATTGCCCTCAATTGAAACTGAGAGAGTAGCGGAGGCATTAGTTGATATATTCAGTAGGCTAGGTGTACCAGAGGAAATGCTGACTGATTGTGGGTCACAGTTTACGTCAGAACTTATGGCTGAAGTAAGCAGGTTATTGTCTTTGCGTCAAATCATGACAACACCATATCACCCTATGTGTAACGGGTTAGTCGAACGATTTAACGGGACGTTAAAGCAAATGTTACGGCGTATGTGTACAGAGAGACCCAAAGATTGGGACAAGTATCTCAATGCTTTGTTGTTTGCATTTAGAGAGGTTCCACAAGAAAGTTTAGGGTTTTCTCCGTTTGAGTTATTGTACGGAAGGTCAGTTAGAGGTCCCATGAGGATTCTTAGAGAGATGTGGGCAGATGAAGTAGATAGCGATGAGGTTAAGACTACATATCAGTATGTTTTAGATCTTAAGGAGAAACTAGAGGAGACTTGTAAGATAGCTCAAAGTCAGTTAGTTAAGGCAAGTACCAAGTATAAACGGTACTATGACCAGAAAGCTAGAGCTAGGAAGTTTAAGATAGGTGACCAGGTGTTACTGTTACTCCCGACCGACAATAACAAGTTGTTATTACAATGGAAAGGTCCGTTTTACGTTACAGGGATAGTGAACACTATGGATTACCGTATCGAGATAAACGGAAAGTTAAAGACCTTTCATGCGAATATGCTGAAAGAGTATATCAGTAGAACCGATAATGTGCAACAAGGGTTATTAACCGTAGTTAATGTTGCAGTTATTGAGGATAGTGAGGAAGACAGTAGTGAGGACACTAGTCCCATGTATTTTCCCACTAGTGTAGGTAGGGAGACAGCAGCCGATGTAGACATATCGGACATGCTTAGTGTAGAGCAGCAACGAGAGGTTGGCAGTTTACTCTCGGAGTTCAGTGATGTCTTGTCCGAAAAACCGGGGCAGACAGATGGAGTGCAACATGATATTGTCCTCACATCAGGGGAACCAATTAGAATTAAGGGGTATCCCATTCCATTTCACTCCCGATCAATTGTTGATGAGGAGGTGAAAGACATGTTGAAATTGGGTGTCATCGAACCTTCAAACGCCCCATTTTCATCCCCAGTCGTACTTATTAAGAAGAAAGATGGGTCAATTCGATTCTGCATCGATTTTAGGCAGATCAATAAACGTACCATCTTTGATGCCGAGCCAATGCCTAATATTGAGGAGGTATTCTCTAAACTTGCGGGATATTCGTATTTCTCCAAGTTAGACCTCAGTAAAGGTTATTGGCAAGTCCCACTTTCAGACCGAGCTAAAGAGATGACCTCCTTCGAAACTTCGGAAGGACTTTTTAAGTTCAAGGTCATGCCCTTTGGGCTCGTCAACGCCCCAGCAACATTCTGTAGGTTGATGAGGAAGGTCCTGAAGGATTTGTCCAACTCAGACAGTTTGGTAGATGACATCCTGGTGTTTACAACAACATTTGACGACCATATTAATGCTCTACGTAATCTGTTGGAACGGCTACGCCGGTTTAAACTGACTGCAAAACCTAGCAAATGTCACATAGGTTACGCAGATATAGAGTGTCTGGGTCATGTTGTCGGGAGGGACCAGAAATTGAAACCCAACCCCGACAAGGTCAAGGCAATTCAGGAAGCACCAAGACCCGAGACAAAGAAACAAGTTAGGTCATTTTTAGGGTTGGCGGGTTTTTACAGGAAGTTTATTCCAAACTTTTCGGCTATAGCTGCACCTTTGTCAGACTTAACAAAGAAAGGTCAACCCAATAGTATAACTTGGGGGGAAAGCCAGGAGCGAGCTTTTGTATCTTTAAAGGGGAGTCTGGTCAAAACCCCAATACTAAAATTACCTGAACTTGACCAGGAGTTTATCCTCAGAACGGATGCCTCCGATATCGGGGTGGGTGCAGTCCTACTGCAAGAGCAAGATGGGTGTAGTCTCCCCGTGGCTTACGCAAGTCGGAAACTATTACCCCGGGAATGTAACTACTCTGTTATCGAAAGGGAGTGTCTTGCAGTAGTGTGGGGTGTCAGTAAATTCCACCGGTATGTTTTTGGTAAGGAATTTGTCTTGGAGACTGACCACCAACCGTTAGCTTATATGAATAAAGCAAAGGTAGCTAACAGTAGGTTAATGAGGTGGGCACTGACTCTGCAGCCTTACCGGATGAAAATTAAAGCGATCCGAGGAAAGGACAATATTGGGGCAGACTATTTAAGTCGCCGCACATAATCACCGGTTTAATATAATAGTGTATTGCAGTGTAGTGTACAATTGTAAAATAGTGTTGAAATTGTAATTACATATTATAGTTAGATTATAACTGCAGTGGATGAGCGATCAGCTTGTACGTTTTGACTGGTCAGTTGCTAAGAAGAATTAATAGTTTCTTAACGTGTTAATATTAATTATCATTTTGTTGAATTTTAAAAAGTGTAGCACTTTCTTTAAGTGGGGAGATGTTGTCACAAAATGTCACCAGTAGAGTATACTGGTCGTACATAGCTCTTGTAAGTTATCAGGTACACCCAAATATATTGTTCGAGTTGAAACAATTTCACAATAGTCATGATATATTCATTTAACACGTAAAAGCGTGCACATTTTAAGTGGCCGCCAGAGAGGCCGTGTCATAAGTTTAGTTTTGTGCTAATGCATGTAAACGTATGGGTATATCTTCCTTACACGGCAAAAGTGTACAAGGGGCCTCTCTTGTAGATTCAATACTGCAGATTTAGCCGCGTTTGTCACGGATTGAACGGGGGAAATAGGGATTTGGGCGTAATGTTTGCTATAAAACCCATTGTCTTCTAGCTCTCGCCGGGATAGTCGATAGTACGTTGTTGGAACAGAGATTGGACGGCAAACTCACAGGCAAAATGTGCCTAAGCCATCCAGGATCTAAGCCATCCAGGATCTAAGCCATCCAGGATCTAAGCCATCCAGGATATAAGCCTCCCGGAGTGGAGCTAAGCCTTTAGGGTGTGTAAGCCCTTCAGGTGATTCTACACGAGAATCAACATAACGTTTACGAGCGGTGGAGACGGTCCCCGTACCTGCGCAACAGGGCCAGGTCATAGTATCGACACCCCGGGACACGAGGTGGGCCCGTTATCAGTCCTCACTGGAGGAACGTCATCCACAACCTCATTGGAGGTTAACCATCATTAGATCACGTCATCAACCCTTATAGAAGGCATTTGATGACAATCACCCATTGAATTCGCGCATCATCATCTTCATGAGCTCTCGCGCATCACAGTTATCGCGCTAGATCATAGATCAACATTGGTTTAGCTTTAACAACATTTTAGTGTCTTATAAATTAAGTATTTAGAACAATACTAAGAACGTCTTAAACGTTCATAAGAACATTCTTTTCATATTTCATTTGTGTATTCGCTTGTTTTTTTTATATATAATTGTATATATATTGAACATATTTTTAAAGTTGTATTAAACTTATGTAAATGTATTCTCCGTCATTGATTCTTTCGTGAGTTAGCCCAACACTAAGGTCATCCTGTGACACTATGTAACACTGTTATTCGACTCAATTCAACACATTTTCTCTATATGAATGGTATCCCATTGCCGTGTAGTACAAGGCACTACTTGTTTTAATATCACTTATTTCTCTGAGCGGAGGTCATGCTTTTATGCTCAGTTCAGTCTAAATACCTTCAGTAAAAGAGAAATAAAACATAAGATATATAGATATAAAGCATTCATTGGAATGTTTGCCATTTTGAACGACTGTTATACAGATAAGTGTAGACTATTTTTTTTTTTTTTTCTCCAATCAGTACTAAATCTGGTTAAAAAGGAAAAATATACAACCAAGCGAAGATGAAGCATTCAAAACTTACAAACACCAACACAGCATCAACACATTCAATATATTGAATAGTCATAAATATAGCATATCTAAAATAATCCGCCTATCACATCGCCTACTGTCAACGTTAACATATTCATTAAATAGAATAGTCATAACTATAGCATATCTAAAACAATCCGCATATCACATTGCCTGTTAACGTTAACTGTAAAAATACACGCAATGACTTTCCTAGTCATGTGTGATCAATCGTTCCCACTTGAAAATGCCTTGGTTCTATAGTACACGTTAACCCGTGGACTGCGTAGAGCACCGTTAAACAGCAAACTTGTTTAAAGACTGGTTCCCTTAATTGAAAACATCGCGTACTACATGCTAATATGACGTTGAGCCAGTGTCCAGGAAAATATGTTAGCGAATGTTAGCAAATGTTTAACCGAATAAACATAGCCCTGGTTACGGCTCTGATTATATAAATCACGGAAGTACAAACGACGTGGGAAAAGCCAAAAATCGAAGAGATAAACAAAAATAACACTAACGGTGTTAAAAGTGTGTTTACAGATTGAAATGTAAATTGAATTGAATTCTGATTGATTTACAAAACCTCCATTATATTAATTAAGTTTTACAGTTTTCGTGTTTGAACTTTTTCGAAAATATCTTTGTGAGAATACTCTGATAAAGAAAAAAAAACACACTGCCATTTACTCTCTGTGGTTATTTTGAAACTAAGATAACGTCAATAACGAAATTCAAAAAAGAAAGAAAATAATAAGAAATATATCTAACAGGAAACGTAGCATGCAAAAGACACATATACTCCAATAGCATAAACAAACAGTTTACTCAATATCCTAAAGAGTTGTGACAGTTGCAGTATAAACTAGAGCAGTAGCAAAAACGGCTGTTGGGAAGCTTAAACCAGGATTACTACGATATCTGGTTTAAAACTCACTAACAAATTCGTTAAAGCTAATAACAACACAATCAGGCTTCATAATTATTATTTTTCATTTCTAACAGTGTGTGTAAACTGAAATAAAACCTGCTATTAAGATATTTAATAATTATTTTAAAACACACACCACAGAGAGTCATTTCACTGCGAAGTGAATAATTCCACCACCGATAGATACAGAAAACTAATTTCACACGATATTTAAACCTGGAGTATGATACAAGTATATGTATATACGAATTCTCAATTGTTTCTAAAATGGAATTAAATAAAATAACATTAACGAGATACAGTACTGTTGTCAGCCATTTTAAAAATGGTCAATCCAAATGACTTTATGGCCTAAAAAGTGTAACACCCTTGGAAATCAGCCATAAAGAAAAGTAATGATACGATTAATGTTTGTGAGGAAGCTGCGAAGACATGATACAATAATCAAATGTCAGTTATTTGGAAATAAATAAAACCCTGTGGTCAGAAAGTAGCTGATAATCAGTATACAGCTTAATTAGTTCATTCGCCAATCTATACGTATAACACTACTACAGGACACGTCAACAGAAACTTAGAGGACTAACAATATAGAGTATCTATTGTATTCAGCTTTACTGGCGGATAAAGCTCCAACATAAATCGGAGTAAAACCGACGTCTTTCCGCCATTAACTGACCTTTTTGTCAAAGGAATTAATCGGAGTAAAACCGACGTCTTTCCGCAAATAACTGACAACTATTTGTTAAGGAACACATAGAAATTAATTTGAATAGAATTTACGTATATACGCCAATGTCTAACAGTTATTGGAGGAGAAAAAGATCAAAAATAATCTGAGTGAAACTAACTTCTTACCGCAAAATAACAGACCACAGCCTTCACGCCAATATCTGACGGTTATTGGCGGAGGAAGACATCAACTTTTATTCTGAGTAAACCCTACGTCTTTTCGCCAATAACTGACAATTAGGGGCGAGGGATGACATCAAATTTAATCTGATTAAAACCACTCCAATATCTGACAGTTGTTAGCAGTGGAAGATATCAAAATCAATCTGAGCAAAAAAAAAAATTACGCCAAATAGTCTGTGGTGGAAGACCGCAAAGTTAATTAGAATAAAACCACCGATTTTTCGCCAAATAAAAGCAACTATCCCTAGCGGTTGTTGGGAGACAGATTCTTTATGGTGTGATTCTTATAGGAGTGTGTAAATAATGCATCACCCCTTTCGAATTCTCTGTAACAAAGAGGTAACGTTAAAAAAATTATGATCAGGCAAAAATACAATTTTGTTTAGATAAACGAGTCTTACATTGCAAATACACAAGGATATTTGATATATTAAAGATTATTCTTTCATATTGTGAAGACGACTGCTTCAGATGTTTAAGGATTACCATGATTTTGTGTTGGATTTTGCCTTGCATGTCGATGTGAATATTTTTCTTTAAAATTCTTACTTATAGCATTGGGAAGTGTCGTCTAGAAATCATGCATTTGCCGAAAGAATTGTTGTTTATTGTTATTCAGTATGAAACAAAGTTTATGAATATTTATAAAGTATGTGTTAACATTGAATTTTGACAAACATCAACTGAAAGAAAGTTAGTGCACTGTGGGGGCACTGAGGAAGCGTACAGGCAGTACTATGTGATGATCGGGATATCATAGGATAATAAATATTTGGTCATATACAATTACTTTTATTCATTATATCTTGTAGTATGCCATTTTAATTAGTTTGTAATATTTTCATGTTGACCTGAGACAAAAAAATGGTAAAGCCCACCAGAAAAAGAAAATTGCCAGCAAAGTTTGATGAAGACAGACCCGAGCCAGAGATGGTACATTCACCAGCCATTCCAGCCACTGGGGATACACCATCCACTGAGAATACAGGAACACCAGCGACCGTGGCTGAACCTGTTGCTTGTGGATCAAGTCAGCCAGGTATATTTGGACTGTTAGACAGTAATATTTGCAGTGGCGAGTGTGCACTCCGCAGTGGGGTAGCATATCTCCCAATCTATTAAAAATAAGATTACTTCGGGGCAAAATGTTGACCTGGCCTGCTTGTTGCAGCCTGAGAATCATTCTCAGACTGATACGGGGAAAAGTTTAACACTAAATGATTTTGTAGTTGATAGTCATAAAATCTCGCTCCCTGCATCAGAAGATTTCAACTATAGAAGCATGGACCGAAGCATTTTTGGTCCTGATGGGAATATACTTAGCAGTTCACCCAGAACGCAACCAATAGCTAATTAAGTATATAAGTACTATTCGTCTGGGCAAAAAAAGGCATGGGGGCATAAGCTGGAAAGCCTATGATGAGCAATTCATGCTCAGATTGGGGATAAATCCGGCAGCCAGTTGGTCTGATATAGATACTGATCTATGGATCAAATATATGGCTTCACCAGTGCAGCAGTCCGAAGCGTAAGGGGAAGTAATCAAAGGGTCTAAAAAGTGTTCGAAAGTGAGCTGATAGTATACACATTTATGTATGAGATGTGGCAGTAAACATTCACAGTCTAACTGCTATAGGATGAGGGATCAACAACTCAGTTTTCGCCAAGGGGTAGTTTTCGACCCAGAACAGCTGCAGGTATTGTCTCGTTTCCTTCCAAAGGTATATGGGATCTAGGTTTTACCCCAATTAATTCACATGTCTTAGAGACGCTTTTAGTGAACTATCCCAATCAAAACATTGCGGGTCATTTAGTAGAAGGTTTTAAGATGGGTTTCAGGCTTAATTTATCTGGTTCCAGACAATCATTCACTTCAAAGAATTTGAAATCCGCTTTTGTACATGCAAAGGTTATTAAAGAAAAGGTTATAAAAGAAATTGATCTGGGCAGAGTGGCAGGCACTTTTGAGCTGCCACCTATTTCCAACTTAAGGCTATCTCCTATAGGAGTTGTACCCAAGTCAGACGGGGGCTTGAGATTAATTAAATATTTATAGCATCCAACCGGTTTGAGTGTAAACGATGGTATTGATGATAAATTAACATAAGTGCAGTATACGTCCTTTGATAAAGTGACCGAAATGGGGTTCAATTTAGGTAAATCAGCTTTGATGGCCAAAACAGATATTAAATCTGCTTTTAGATTATTACCGATATACCAGGGGATTTTCACTTACTTGGATTTCAGTCAAAGGTAAAATATATATTGATAAGTGTCTTCAAATGGGATGCAGCATATCCTGCAATTTGTTTAAAACTTTTTCCACATTTATTCATTGGCTGATAGCATTCACAACAGAATTTAAAAATCTTGATCATTTCTTAGATGATTTTATATTTGCGGGAATAAATGGTACTTCTCAGTGTAGCGATTTTGGTTAATTGTTTTGAGAATTATGTGACAGTTTGAATATTCCATTAGCTGAGGAAAATCAGTAGCCCCAACAACTGTAATGGTTTTTCTAGGTTTGCAGTATGTTTATTCAAATTCCTCAGCATAAGGTAGATGCACTTAAGACCATTCTGACACAATTACTTCAACGTAAGAAAGTATCTTTAAAAGAATTGCAATCATTGGTAGGCATGTTAAATTTCTTAGGGAAAGCCATTAGGTCCAGAAGAGCATTTTTACGTCGGTTCTACGATGCAATGTCTGGATTGAAAGAGCCACACCATAGGCTGAGAGTCTCATTTGCTCTGCGGGAGTACTTGATGATATGAGTTGTTTTCTTGGAAAATTTAAATGGTTCAGTATATATTCCTGAGCAAGTATGGCACACTATAAAAACATTAGAATTGTTTATGGAAAGTGCTGGATCTGCAAATTTGGGTTGTGGTTGCTATTTTGCAGGGAAATGGTGCTTTTTCGGAAGGCCTGCTGACTGGTTAGGTAGTGCATAATTATTAGACATAACATTTTTAAAAATGGTTCCGGTGTTGCTTGCAATAATGCTTTGTGGTGGTGCCTTATGCAACCGGAAAATAATACTGCATGTGGATAATGAGGCACTGGTTACCATTTTGAACAAACAATCTAGTAAATCAAAACGGGTAATGGTTTTGTTAAAAAAATTCATATCATCTTCTATGAAACATATGTTGTAATTAGAGCCATACATCTTTCTTCCCATATGAATGCATTAGCTGATTCCATTTCTCGTAAACAGTGGTGTAGATTCAGGACACTGGCTCCGGAAGCAGAACCTTTGCCAGAGGAAATTCCTCAGACATTTCTCTCTCTGATTTACAAAGCGAAGCAAGCAGACTGTTAAGTGCGCCACAAGCTATAAACACTACAAATGCGTATAAATGGTGTAGACAAGTTCATGGACTTTCGTAGCAATTATCAGATGGAACAACTTTGGCCTCCAAACATTGACCATGTCATACAATTTATTGCTTGCATGGCACTCATGGGACTGTCATTTGCAACTGCTAGGTTGTATATCAATGCGATAAGTTTCCAATGTAAAATCAAAGTTGTTGGGGATATAACTAAGCATTTTTTAGTTGGGAAGGTTCTGGAAGGTTTTAAGACATTTGTGAGAGGCAATTCTGATACCCGGTTGCCTATTACTCCAGATATTTTATTAAAGATGGTATTAAAATTACCAATGATCTGTTCAAATCTTTATGAGTCAAAATTTTTCACGGCTGCATTTACATTAGCATTTTTTTATTTTTTAGGGTTGGTGAGTTAACATTTCCTGCAGGTCGATCAGCTGACAATATTTCATCGGTTAATGATGTAAATATGAATGAAACTGAGGGGGAAATGGTTGTCGCTATCAGGTATTCTAAAACTGATCAAATAGGGAAGACTGCTTCCATAAAAATTAGGAAGGTTGGCGGTCTAATTTGCCCCTTCGCGACCATGCATTTATACTTAAGAGTTAGACCTTGCTGCCAAGGTCCCTTGTTATGTCATTTCAATAAAGCTCCATTAACAAGGTATCAGTTTTCAGCATTGCTAAAGAAGGCCATTAGTATGCAGGGTATGGAGTATAAAAGATACAGGTCCAATTCATTTCGAATAGGTGCTGCTACAGCGGCAGCTAGCAGTGGCTGGATCGCCGAGCAAATTTAAACGGCTGGAAGATGGAGCTCAGAGGTGTACCTGTCTTATGTTCGTCCCTCTAATTTTATTATGCCAATGCTCATTAAATGAATTAAAGTGTATGAACAGCCTCGGTTTTATAAAACGGTGGCTGAAAGATGTACATATTCTAACAAGAATATAAGTTTTTTAGATCCTGTCCTTGTGTGGTGCGTTGGATCGTCGATTGTGAAGAGAGCTTTTGTGGCGGCACTTCAACGCACTGGTGGAGTACATTTAAGCCTCAATAGACTAAACGTCCAGCTTTGGTGGCAGGGGTATAGTGGTCTTTGTCTGATTAACATTCAAAGAAAGTTGCTGACATTGTCAAAATTAGGCGAAAAACCTGACTTTATTATTCTTCATTGTGGGGGTAATGATTCAGGGAAAGTTAAGTCACATGAACTAAGGTATTGTCTGGATCGAACATTGTTAATGATCCAACAGACTTGGGCCGCTGTTACAGTAACATGGTCAGAAATATTGCCACGGAAGGTCTGGCGTTTTTCTGCCAACCAGGTGGCAATGAATAGGTCAAGGAAGCGTTTACACAGTTATGCAGCTTCAAGAGTGTGATAGGCAGGGGGACAGTAAATTAAGCATTCAGATCTCAATCACTAAATGATGTCTTGTATAATGCTGATGGAGTGCATTTTTCTCCCTTGGGTACAGATTTATTACATAATCAGTTTGCAGCAAAATTAGAGCTGTTCGTTAATACATTCAAAAAGTGATTCAAGCAAGAGTAAATACGTTTGTGAGATATTTTTTAGCATTTGACAATATGTTGGGATTGTCAGTAGTAACTAACTACCTGCCGAGTCCATTTGGCGGTCAGCGAAATATTAAGTGATTTAAAATAAATTTAATTTGTGTTTTCAATCGCTGTCACCCAGGATTGGTTTCATTCATTTTAATTGTTCGTTTCATGTAAAATGAAACGGAAAAGAACATGTACAAATTATATGTGAAATACTTGCCCCATGAAGGGGATTTTATTTGAACTATTAATATTTGCCCCATGAAGGGGAGTGTGATTGATATGAACTATTTGCCCTTGAAGGGGATTGTATATATTTGTTGTTTTGAGGGCTGCCCATTTGTAGTTGATGGTAGCCCGACATATCGAGCCGTGACTAAACAATGTCAAACTTAAAAATAAAATATAATTAATTAACATTATCTTTTGTTATGCATTCTCCAATAACTGGCAACTGATGGCGGAGGAATACATCAAAATTAGGTTCCGTACAATCATCGTCTTTTCGCCAATAACTGACAAGATTTAGATCAGTATAACCATCGTCTTGCCGCCAATAACTGACAATTATTGCCAGAGGAAGACAGCAAAATTGATCTGAATAAAAACACCGTCTTCCCGCTTAATAACTGACAATTGTTGGCTAATGGTTTAGACAGTCTTCCCGCCAGTAACAGACAGTAAATGGTAATTAATATGAGGACAATCGACTTATTTCCGCTAACAACTGACAAATTCTCTGACATAAAGTGTTGGGACCGAGAAATACATTATAAGAACGATCCAGGCTGAAACACCTTAACAATATTGAGACATACCCTTATATTTTGAGCAATGGGGAAGACTAGATATAAAATAATTACTGAATATATGTCTGCCTCTTGTTGAAATATATACGACGAATAAATCACTATTTTATTTTGAAATGAAAACATAAATTACAATGATAAATGCAGCTTTATTACCGAAAAATAAATAATAACATGTGAGTCGCTTACCTCCACTCGCCTGCAGCATATTTCCCAATAGTCAACCAATTACCACAAACAATAATTTTAAATATTTAATCACAACTTCTATAACTTTGCGTCGTTGATTTTAGTTCATTCACCACACATTAAATCATTCTTTCAACATTTATCATTGCAGACGAGGATCCAGTACTTGTCGGTTAGTATCAACTGTTCACAATATTAGCAAATTACACTGCAACTCAACAGCAATAACTTATATTGCATGTTATCCATCAATATCTTAGCAAGTCGGCAAACAGTCTGTTTTCTGGCATAAGATTGCATAATAATGTATCTGTAAAATGTAATCAAGTCATTTAAGCGTCCTTTTTCTTCCAAAAGACATGTGTAGAAATCAACATGTGTTTAGATACTGCAACAGGTTTGTTTAAACCCAAAAAGTGGCTATTTCAAACAAACTATCAAGTACACAAATGACGTTATCATAAAACTGTATATAGCGTGCGCTCCGTATAGTCCCAAGCAAACAGTAGTTAATTGAGAATGCTCCTATCAACTATGGCAGAAAATCCTAATGTTCACCTCATAAATTGCTTATGAGTTGAATAGTCCATGAAATCTACAAACAAATCATTGTGCGCGCGAATGTGACGATGTCAGATATGCTGCGGAGCAGACGATATCTCTTGTCTACAGGCACTTTATACTCGATCAATTGTCACCGGCCTTACCAAGGCTGCACTGTAATGTGGCTTATTCAATACCGATATAGCACCACTCTATGCGTATGATCGTATAAAGGGAAATGATACTTCCAGTGTAGGTAATCTCCATTAGGATGTTCATGAGCCACTTTATGAGACTGGCGGAACAGAGAGAAGGAACATACTAAAACAAGCTGGTTACAAATAGTTGGAAAAAATGATAAATTAAAATAATTAGTTATATACATGCAATATCGTGCCAAATTAGAACATGCATTTCCAGTTATATGTCACTCACTCAGTGCTCTTAAAATATTTTTAAACTTTTTTTCAATTAAAGAGATACATAGACCTACATACGATAACAGAAATCATACACTTTTTAGATCAATACAAATCAATCTGAGGAGCAGAAAATCTTGTATTTCTGTTAATAATAATTATATCCATTAGCTCGAGAATTAATAATACAAGATGAATCAGAAATATTCGCGATTGAAATCTACAATCTGAAATCTAAAATAGATACAGAAATAGTCTGTGGCAGGAACCCAGCTTTCCTGACTGGGTCCGTTCAGTAGCAAGTAATGTTGAGAAAGCCACATTTAAGCACGTTGATTGGTCAGATTTTGTTCAGAGAAAGTTTAAATGACGTCACAATTTAAAAGGGTTCAATTGCTATGAATTGTGGGGCATGCATAGAATTCCCTGCTTTTTCATGGGGGTTAACTGACCTTATTCAGGAGATATCAGGTTCTGGAAAAGACGAAGATAGAAAAAAAAGAGGTCCTCCAATGAAGAGCAAACAACCGCAAGGAATGAATGGACATACAAAAGACAACAGACTCTGTAGCTTAATGATTAAGCTTTTGATTACTTATATCTTAGAAAACTATTTAACGGAAAGGTTAATACCAACAGTTCCGATGATAATGGTTAGCTAACACGGAACATGCAGCCTGTCTGTAACAGACACGAGATATTAACCTCAGTTGTAAGAAACTAACTGTCTGAAGTAGACGCTACTTCTATTTCCTGAGTAAATGGTTTAAGTGAAGAAAAAACTGCGTCAGATGTGTATAGAGTTGTATTCCTTAAGACGCCAATATTCTTATTTTAAACTAAGTGACTCGAAGGGTAAGGCTTGAAGCAACTTGTATGTGTGATTGTTAAGAGGATAATCAGACGGCACTACGTTTGTAAATATTGTATTTACTTGTGATACGAAGGAGGGATTCTTTTATTCCTAACTTATGAGCAAAATTAGTTAATTATTTAAGTTGTCGCATGTAATGATCTGACAATAAAGGTGACTATAACTAATCTCTGTCTGTAATAAGTGCATACATTGCTTCTTAGCAAAATATTGAACACATTGACGCTGTAGGTACAGTACAGGGACTGACATAAAATTCGCTGCTCTTTCATTAGGGGTTAATAGACCTGGTTTGACAGAGATACCATGTTCTGGGATATACTATTGAAGATATTTGTTGTACATCAGGTAACGTTAAACATTACATGAATAATCTGCGTTAGGATCGAAATGAGACTAATGCTCTATCATGATTTTCAACATTTACAGAACAATCTGACAGCCAGACTAATTCAGTAGTAGTTTATATATGGTTTGGTGTAAATAAAACACTTAAAATTATTGTTGTTGTCGTCCGCCCTGAAGACACTTTTCTTCCGAGCAGTGAAAGTAACACCACTTTTTATTACATTTTGCAGCAAAGTGCAATTAAATTGTACGATAGAACTTGATCGGTATAATCATGATTGATACGTTGTCAATTATTTTATTTTTATTACGGATCTTGATTTTGGTCTCGCGAATGTTATCGTATTAGCATAGAAATCATAGGGCAAGAGACACAGTCACCGCTACAAATTCAAAAACAGTACGTGATCACAAATAACGATACTATAAACTATACATCAGAAGTGACAAGTGTGCCAAAACCAGTGCGTGATCACAAATAATGAAACCATAAACACCAGAAGTGACAAGTGTGCCAAAACCAGTGCGTGATCACAAATAATGATAACATAAACATCAGAAGTGACAAGTGTGCCAAAAACAGTGCGTGATCACAAATAACGATACCATAAACATCAGAAGTGACCAGTGTGCCAAAAACAGTGCGTGATCATAATCATTAGAAGTGACAAGTGTGCCAAAAACAGTGCGTGATCACAAAAAACGATATCATAAACATCAGAAGTGACAAGTGTGCCAAAAAACAGTGCGTGATCACAAATACTGATAACATAAACATCAGAAGTGACAAGTGTGCCAAAAACAGTGCGTGATCACAAATAATGATACCATAAACATCAGAAGTGATAAGTGTGCCATAAACACTGCGTGATCACAAATAATGATACCATAAACATCAGAAGTGACAAGTGTGCCATAAACACTGCGTGATCACAAATACTGATACTATAAAAAACAGAAGTGACAAGTATGCCAAGAGGGTTTATCGCCCTGAAACTTAAGGGACCGTGTACTATAACGGTATTTATGTGATGCTATACCTAGGCAAGAACGTGATAAGGATGACGTAGCATGAAAAGGATACAGACACCACCACGGCAAAAAACATAATAAATACACATGTATCAACCCTCGTTAATAACTACAATACATCTATGTATATATATGAAGAAATGACAACATGGATCAATACTTTGGCTAAATTATTACGACACGTTTTCGAAATGTCTGACAGCATTGTATATAATGGAATATTCATAATAAATGTCTGCACAATTATACAATGCATTTAGTTATTTTATTCACTGTTTCCCGACACTATGCCATTATCTAAAAAAGTGTGACGAAATGTCTAGGAGACGTTTGGTAAAAATAAAATTACTTTGGTAGATGTCCTTACCCATAGCATCAACCAGAATAGCCAAGCATGAGTAAAACAGTATGGCCAAAACGTATATACTAACATGAGTAAAACGGTATGGCCAAAACGTATATTCTTAAATTAGTAAAATGGTATGGCCAAAACGTAAACTTACATGAGTAAAACGGTATGGCCAAAACGAATGCACTTACATGAAAAAAACGGTATGGCCAAATCGGATGTACTTACATGAGTAAAATGGTATGGCCAAACCATTTTTACTTAATTGAGTTAAACGGTATGACCAATACGTATATACTTACATGAGTAAAACAGTATGGCTAAGCAGTATATACTGACATGTGTAAAACAGTATAGCCAAAACGTATATACTAACATGAGTAAAACAGTATGGCCAAAGCGTATATACTTACATGAGTAAAACAGTATGGCGTAAAAAGTATATACTTACATGAGTAAAACAGTATGGCCAAGCAGTATATATTTACATGAGTAAAACAGTATGAGTAAAACAGTATGGCCATGCTGTATATATTTACATGAGTAAAACAGTATGGCCAAAACTTATATTCTGACATTAGTAAAACAGTATAGCAAAGCAGTATATATTTATATGAGTAAAACAGTACGGCCAAAACGTATATACTGACATTAGTAAAACAGTTTGGCCAAGAAGTATAGACTTACATAAGTAAAACAGTATGGCCAAGCAGTATATATTTACATGAGTATAACAGTATGGCCAAAACGTATACACTTACATGATTAAAAAGTTTGGCCAAAACGTATATACTTACATGAGTAAAACAGTATGACTAAAACGTATATACTTACATGAGTAAAACAGTATGGCCAAAATGTATATAATTACATGAGTAAAACAGTATGGCTGAAATGTATATACTTACATGAGTAAAACAGTTTGGCCAAGAATTAAAAAACTTACATGAGTAAAACAGTATGACCATGCTGTATATACTTACATGAGTATAACAGTATGGCCAAAACGTATATACTTACATGATTAAAACAGTTTGGCCAAAACGTATATACTTACAGGAGTAAAACAGTATGGCCAAGAAGTATAAACTTACATGAGTATAGCAGGTGGCAGTTTTGTTATGATACTTGCAGTTCCAGGACTGAAGCCACTGTCGTCGAGTGATTAAATTCTATTTATTATGATGTTTTAAATGTTTTTATGTGTGTTTGTTTTGTTTGTTGTGTAGGCTGTGTCCTTTGAATGTCATATGTCCTGAATATAGTTTTATTCTTGTTCTTGAAAGTGAGAGCAAATTATTGAATATATTTTTTTTACAGCAAAAACAACAGCGAAAACAAAAGAACAGCCTTTAAAATAGCACATAAATATAAAAATCCATTGAATTAACAACGTATATTCAAAATAAGCAACATCAAATATTATCGTTTGGAAACAGCGGACAAACCAACCATTTGAGAACTTAACCCTTATTAGCGAAAAAACATCGACGGTATTGTTGTTGTTGTTGTATGGTGTTCAGGGTCGCAAAAAACAATTTTTCAGTCATATCGCGACCGTGTCTGCTTGAGACAGTATTCTATTAGCGCTGTCACATTTGAGTATCATTCCGTAGACACATGATATGATACCCCACCCAGTCACATTATACTGACACCGGGCCGACCAGACCTAGAACTCTCCTCTAAATGCTGAGCGTCAAGCGAGGAAGCTTCTAATAACATTTATCATGTCTTTGGTCGATACATCGACGGTTAATAAAAGCATTTCGTTGTCTTTGATAACGCCGTATAACCCAAAATAGAAACAGAATTATAGTCATTTAAAATGTGAATAGTATGTATGCTATTTCGATAGCGCCTTAGATCACACGTGGGACACTTTGTTAACAATTTAAGTTTAAAATGCAGATTATATTCAATATCTTCCACAGCTGCAACATTCTTTAACACCGGTTAAACCCTTATATACAACTTCAAGATTTCATGTTAATATCAAGAACTATCATTTTCAAAGAAATTTTCAACCACGGCTGCGACAATTTAAGAACCAAAGTATACCACTTCTGATTAAGACATAGATAGAACACAACAATATGAATTATATACTTCCTTTGTTATAAGAAATAATATTCATTCCGGCTGTGTAATAGTAGTAACACTATACATCCTTGGCTCGGATTCACACAGTTAATAAGTTAGATCTTACAGTGCGTAATTGTTCATTTCAATGTGTTTGGTGCCATTCATTACATTTTCTATTAAAATAATAATTGGATGATCAACATATTTGATTGTCATATTGCTATTCGATGATGCCGGGTTCGGTTGGCTCAGTCGATAGCACGTCACATTAGAAACCCAGTTGTTGTGAGTTCGAATCCCCGCCAGGCCACAGTCTCCGTGATGATTGATAAACGACATTAAATATTGTTGCCATTCGTCTCTCATGGCTGATTTAAGTGGGATAGTTGCTAGTTACGGAGATTGGTATGTATGATTACTGATAGACGTTCCAGGATCCATTGATAGAGTGGTTAGCTTAACTGATCGACTGTTAACCCTCGATGGCACAAACTTGACGCTTAATATTCAAACAAACAAATACTTCAATGAATTTGAGAGCGTATTAATTTATAAGAAAGTTTTAAAACAAGATAAAAATATAAGAAAATCTTGAAATCCGAGTTAAGTAATTGTTTTGACTTGAGCTGCTTTATCAATATCAGTCCATATCGCCTGTTATGTTAACCCCTAGTCCTGTTTAGGTACGTGTGTTGTCTATCTTTTTTTATTCATTAAATGAAAACTGATTTAAATTTCTTATACTGAAAAAAAAACAACAGATTATTACTTTTCTTAATTTAGTTGATATTATTATATATCTCCATTTTGGTAACGTACATCTCCCATTGTAACTGGAAATCATCTACATTAAAAGAAAATAAAAAATAATAAACATTGTATTTTACCAACACAATCTGAATGTGTAATGTCGTATATCAATTTAATATAACAAAACGTAATGTTAGGAGAACACACCCAGATATTCAGTACTGTATAAGAATAGATTGAAATAGATAATAGCAAAGGCAGATATTTGTTTGGCGCCATGACAATACAAGACCGCATGAACTGTAACATAGCATCGATGCAGTTGATGGTTTTATCAATGTTTGAACAGTTGCATTATTTAAGATTGACGCCTCGAATGCTGTTGTTTCTGTTATAAATTATATCGATTCGTGCAATATTTCTAAGTTACATTTACACGTTTGAAATGTATCGTTTATAAAGTAATGTCAACACTGAAAATAAATAACAGTTCGAACATGCATGGAACTATACCAAGAGTAGGTTAGATGGCTTGACTTGCAGATAGTTTGATAAATGGTTAGTGTGCATGATATACACTGGCATGCTCAGATTTTATATTAATAAATATATTTAGAATATTTTTATATATTCTAATAATAAACATCGAAAACTCTTCACAATAATTCAATTTTTTTTTTATTTTAAAAAATCATTTGTTTGTTTTGCATTATAAATAATACTTTTATGTATAAAATGGAAAATAAGTTGTTTATATATTTTATAAAATCAATAAACATTGATAAAAGAATCTTAAACATGAGCAAAGAAAATAAGACAAGATATGCCAAGCGGGATATATTGAAAGGGCACAGCTATCACATCTAAAAACCTTCTATGTAGTAATATGTATAAATCTACACCAACAGGACGGTAAGACGGTTTTACTTGCGGAATGGATGGAGAAGTCATATAAAAGCGTTGGTGGATGGGTGAAGTATTATAAATTTTAAACTTCAGCAATGTAAATAAGACAAGATATGTCAAGCGGGAGATATCGAAAGGGCACAACTATCACAACCACAAACCTTCTATGCAATAATTCGATAGAGCTACACCAAAAGGACGGTAAGACGGTTTGACTTGCGGAATGGATGGAAAAGTCATATTAATGCATTTGTGGTTATAAATATAAACTTCAGCAGTTAAAATAAGAAAAGATATGTCAAGCGGGATATATTCGAAGGGCACAGATTTCACAATCACAAACCTTCTATGAAGTAATCCTTATTTCACAGAAAAAAACAACTAGTATTTCGATAACAACTGGAGTTCCGGGCTTCAAATGCCGATCTTGTCTTATGCTAACAAAAACTACCTTATATACAATGCCTGCTCCTTAACCATTTTCACTAAATGGAATTTACAATGTTTGACTGTATTACGTACACCATAATAAGTATAGGTATATATGCTGTACGTCTATGCCATACTTGATTTAATATACCTTGTAAATGGCTATAATATTGTGTTTTGTCGTTATGCCAATAAAATTGAAACTGACAGTGTCAACACATATCCGTCATCAGTCTATTGTTGATCATTTCGCATAACAAGCATTGTTTATTCACGTATTGTATCAATTGCTTAAAGACCCAACATCTGATCAGACTATCGGATGTAAATTAGATACTTTACAGGGCGTATTTTATCAACTGGGAGTGTATTATATGGTCTAACAATAGAACAGTGATAAAAACAGACAGCAAATTGTTAGTAAAACAATGCCGAAGGTTTACATTGTTACTGATACAGGAATGTTGACTCTGGGGTCAATATCACATCCCACTTTAGCATTAGGGACTACAGGGTCTTTGATTAATCATTATCAGGTAATTACTTTTTTATCAACACTATTAAGTGATGTGATAATGTTGTTGATTGATATCAATGTAATTATGTATATGAACATATGTGCCTATTAATTTTAAACCACAATTCAAGCATTATGATCAATCTAACAGATATGCCCAAAATCCATATATTCAAGTTGGTATAGCCCATTATGAATCATTTAGTACGATTTGGAGGGAAATTAAAATACATAGATATGTTACATGTTATGTGCTGATATTTTTGTCACTTTTAGTGACGGAAAATAAGAACTTGTAATTATATTTATACTTGGATATCATATTAATACTGGGATTTTATTGATAAAAAAATAAGAAATAACCAACACTTTGTTGAATATATTAGGAATTAGACTTGAACTAATGTTGATGTGATTAAAAATTGCAAAAGGTGTCTTTCTCAACACAATACTTCAAATCATACATTGGATATAAAGTTGAGTGATAGAGACTGTGCTAATAATAAACTTTAATTAATGTTGGTGTTTTATCATGCATGTGTATTAATTGTAAATTATAAATTGTGGTGATTATGAACAATGTCAAGGCCGCGCATATCAAAAACAAAATAAAAAGTGAAAAAATCATTAAAAAATTGGTTCGTGTTATAACAATGTAATACACGGAAGGAGATAAAACACTTCAACTTCATAAAAGCAGAAATCATGATGAATAAATCAGTTGTAATTAAGAATTTACTGATAATTAATAAAGAAAAAGACCAGAAATGTTTTTTTGATTTGGTAATTTTAAGTCACTTTCAAAAGCTATCATTTGATAAAAGCCTTTTATATATATATATTGTTATTGTATCTATGGTTTGCATTGTAGCTAGGCGCACTTGCCGTAGTCTGTTCTGTACATTTATGTCTTGGTTATTCACAAATAATTATCTCCATATATATATCATGCATTGTGAATGAGCATCTGAAAAGATCCCAAAAATCGTAAATTCCGTTGTTGTGAATTTAATTATCTCCCTTTATGAAATTAAATATATATGAATTCACTGTATCTGTATGATCCAACGGGTTTATAAATCTGTCCTTTATATAGCATGTGAGGAGTCACGAATCCTTAACTGGATCCTACTCATATAAAGCTATCACTTCATGTATGTAAATTATTCCACCCTGTCCAGATGTGTTGCATGTAATTCCATAGTATATAAGTCATTGTCGACACCAAATTTATTGGTTTGGCAGAGGCCTTGATATTGTATCTATGGTTTGCATTGTAGCTAGGCGCACTTGCCGTAGTCTGGTCTGTACATTTATGTCTTGGTTATTCACAAATAATTATCTCCATATATATTCATGATATTCCTGGTGTAAACACTATCTTTAGTTTTAATCTAAAACTATCATTTCTGTTTCATGTGATATAATACACATGTAAAATGATTCATTCATGTGGCACCACAATTTATTTTATTATTTTAATAAAGAAGAGGAACAATTGTATTATTCAATTAAATATGGTGATATACAACTGTTGGTGATTAAAAAAAGGATAATAAAAGGATTAATTTAAAAGTTTGGTTAGTCATGCATGATGTGTAGTTTGTATTTAACTATTATATCTTGAATACAGCCATGTGAGCTACAGCATGCCAGTTTGTTTACAAACATTGGTCACATGACAAATATTGAACAGTTTGCTCCTCCCACAAAATTCAAATTTCTCTGTTACTGATTGTCTGTTGAAAGCAATAAGTAATAAATTATTGCAGATTTTATTCTGAAATTTTCAGGAATTGTGAGTAATATTAAGACTATGCTGCATGACAAATTTCAAAATTTTCAATCCATGAATTTATTTTAGGTTTGAAAATTACTCTCCAAGATCTGAATGTGTTTTGAAAAATAAGGGAAAACACTCCCACCGCCATTACTTCCCTTTTATACCCAGGTTGGGACTTTAATGTGACGGTAGACAATGTTTGTACCTCAGAAACCAGAAATGTACGGTTATGTTTTTTCAATATACATTGTGTCTATAAATACCAAGGATAGAACCTGCTTACGAATCATGTCAAACTTGAGAGAACATGGGTTCTTTTATATGAAGAAATGATAGCTTTAAGAAACGTAGCGACATACTGTAATGGCCGTCTAGATTTTTAAAAGGGTGTTATCAAACGACAGAAATATGTGAACAAATAAACCAGTCGAGAGGTTTTCTTGTTGCTGCTGCTGCTGCTGCTGCTGTTGTTGTTGTTGTTGCTGTTGTTGTCGTTGTTTTGGTCGTTTTTAAAGCAAAAAAAACTTTTAGTTACGAGAGTACAAAAAAAAATCTAAAAAATAAATTTCTTTACATAGAAAATTGTGCAAACATAATTGTTTGTGAGACGTTAAGAACATTTGAATTCTGCTTGGATAGTGCCTTATGTATATCATAATAGTACGTGAACATATAAGTTTATATTGTAAACATAGCGCGCATGTTGCATTAAATTAGCTACTGTTAAAGTCCAATTGAATAATTAATAAGGGGACATTTCCTGTGTATCACAAAATCGATTTAAACAGTTATGCCTTGTAAAAGGCCAATACTCCTAACAAAGATCTACCTTAATGACATATTTAGACGAGATAGTTTGTAAAAGGTTGCGTTATAATTTATATTCTTCATGGGAGTATGTAATAGGAGTGGCAAATGGGATAGGTCAGTAAATAAATACAAATTACATACATCTATTAGTACTGGTTTAATTAAAGTTATAAATAGAATTCAATTATGGATTTTTTTTTTAATGGAAATAATTATTTCAAAACGCTCTTTGACACGCTTGCTAGAACGCTTTTGCAGGCAATCAGAACAGAAAACTAGAAGGGAATGAAAGCTCTGTAGGAAGAGAGTCCTTCTTCGAATCCAGGGGCCGTGGATTTTATTCACCAACCGGTCACAGTCTAGGTGAAGATTTATATACGACATTGGATCCCATTGCAATTAATTTCTCACCGCTGATGCAAGTGGGAAAGTTATCAAGTACTTGATGACATAAAATTACATTAAATATTCATAGTTATTGTGTTATTTTGGGCATGTAATTGCTACAAAAAGGACAATCGGTTATTCTTTTTCTTTTTCAGGTACAGTCAAAACTTAAGCAGCCATTCAACGGAAGGAGCAAAAAAAATTTTTAAGAAAGGTTGTTGCTTAATGCAGGTTAATTTTCTTTGAAAACATAGCAATGGGAAAAAGCAAATGTGGCTGCTTAAGAAAAGATATTGATTAATAGAGGTGACCACCTTTCACAGATATGACCGTATAATTCTGATTGTAAATGATATGTGTTTGCTTTAAATTGATAAATGTCCATATTAACAATATAACTTGATAAAAAATAATGTTTTATAAATTCATGTAAAATATCAAATTACTATTCATGCCAACCCATATAGTAACAGTTATACAGTGTTTATGTATGTACTAGGATGCTAAGATTTTATCGTACCCAAGTTGATATTTACATACAATAAAGAACAAATGTGACTGTCTTACCGTTGTCAGCGTACAGCATGGTTCAAGCTGGTGAGTTATTGTCCAATATATTTGCAATACCACAAATTCAAATCCTCCTCCCTTAAAAGAATAAACACAATAATACGTTTTTTAAATAAAGTCTATGTCACCACTCGAAATATCTTTAATTTTAAATAGTTTTGTAAAATACTTAACACTTTTAAAGCATGGTTTTAATTGTGTTGCATTAATTGCTTCTGAAACTTTTGTGCAGCAAATCTCCAAGGCTACGAATACCCAAACTTAAGTATGGATATGTTATTAAATATAATATTATTATATTGGTTAACACCTACAAAAAAGCTGTAGCCCATACTAAAATATAATGAAATTTAGTCTTTTTTTTTTGTCTTTTTTTTTTGTCACTTTCCTTTTAAAACATATATAAAACATTCACATTAACTTGTTAGACAATTCAAACATTTGGCGACCGAAAAATAAATCCCTTTCCCGTTAACTGCATACGCGCTAGATATCCATTAAAATTCACAAACAAATCAATGTGTTTGTCAATGTGAAGATGCCATCAGCTAGTGTTGTTGAGCAGACGACATCTCTTCTCTATGGGCACTAAACACGATCAATTGTCATTCGGTTGCCCAGGTTGTAGCGGAAAAAATGATCACTTAACACCAACAAACCATGCGTTATACTAGATGAAAATTAACAGTACTTGCAAACGTCATTCTTTTAAGTACCGCCAACAAAACGGATACGTACGTAAACAAACACGCAATTTTTAGACGATCCAGTGTTTCATTCTGATAATTATGAAAAGCGAGTCGTCATTAAGGATGCTATTACCTAAAACATTCTGATATTTTATGCAAAATGTTCATAAGTTAAAAACGACATTCATTTTCACTTTTCTTTCAAATATTTTCCAAATGGACACACACTGACTCAACATCCCAAGTCTCTCCCTGGTTTTGTTCAGATAAATTATAAAAGCTTCCTCTGCCAATATAACTCTTAACCAAATATAACATGTAATCTGTGGATTAACAGCTTTAATTCCCAGTATTGCAGAAATGGAAAAACAACCTATGATATGTGTTTATTTTGCTTCCATCTTGTTTCAGAATTGTACACAGTTTGCTATAGAATCTAAAGCAAGGCAAGCGATAGGAACAACATCAATATACCTTGAGGCAAAAATAATCACTGGTATTGGAAAAAAAGGGATTAACAAATGAATACACGCTATATTGTGTCGATGCGTGTGGCTTCGCTTTTAATCAGATGTCTTTCTTTATATCACAGGCTTATTTGAAATGATAATGATATCAAGCAGATCGGTACTATCGAAGATTTTTTATAAAATAATAGACAAAATAAGATGAAGAATAATCGATTTCTAAAATTAATTGATTGCAGTGAACTATAAATAGCTATGATATATGCAGAGTGAGTCTGTGCCATAAGCATATAACAAAACTACTAACAACATTTTGAAGTCATGTTTCCATATCCCTTTTTGCAATCTGATAGAATTGAACGGTGTTTTGACAAGCCGTCACGCTCTCCTCTTATTTAAGTACACGTTCTCATGCACGCATGCAAACAAATATATGCAAACTCTCACACGCACACGCCAAGAAATGCTGTGATCGAAGTGCTTTGTAGCTAACGTGGTGAAAGCGTGTACAACCCCGGACCAGCTGGCTTCAGTTCAGAGCCTTTCCATCGCGTAGGTTGAGCTTAAACAAAGTGAAACAAGCACGAATGCAATAAGTGGCCTAATGCAGATTTATTGGAATGCACTTCTACATCAGGCTGTATTGAAATGAGTTGATCTTTGACAATTGTCATTCTGTATATAGAGGCTTTCGTACACGTAGTATCAATACAAGCACAAACTAGAATTGCGTGCGTTTATTGTGAGTGTGCTTCTGGAAATTTGAAACATATGCAATCGGTCTGAATTTTACTAACGTTTTGATGTAAATGCTCAATTTGAAATGTGGTTGTAGACAAGCCTCCATCTTTTGGGCAAGCATTTTAAATTACTATTTATGGTGAATCACATGTCTTTTAGCGAACGTTTAACCCTGGCAGAGATTGTTTTCTCTTTTTTTCTAAAGGCGCCCAGAAAGCCTTAATGCCTTAATGCCAAAATTTATAGAGACTGCATCGGATAGTTTGCATCAGCTCATCTTGGATCACAAACGTGATATTTCGTTTACGAAGGTACACCAAAATACCTCGTAAGACTGGATACATTGTTCTGGTGAAATATCATATTTCGCCGTTAATTGCCTAAAAACATTCGTGGCGAATATTTGCCAATGAAAAGTTTGGATACCTTGCAAATATTATATTGAGCAATGCCTTTTATATCTTAGACTTTGTTAATAGTTATAAGAGTTGTGTTGCCATGGCTACTTGTTCTAACACATGCTATGAAACCTGGAACAAAAACGCCACCTGTAATAAACTTTAACTGTAAACGGTTGCCAGAATTTTTATATGGAAACACATCCGCATCCGGCCTAATGGCCTCGTTAAATGAATCAAAATGTTTTCTGATTATGGTTCAATCAATTATAGTTTTCAAGAACACTATCGCCACTTGCTAATTTGCAATGATTTTGAACCTTACATTTTTTCTATGCAATTCAGCTTGAAGGATATTATTAATCATTATACTAACTGTTGACGTTTCACGCACCAATTAATGCTGTACTTAGCATTTTCAACAAGAATAATTCCCAGCCGATTTACATTGCTCTAATTCCTTGAGGGTAACAATTACATTCATTGTTTATTAATCCTCGGAATGGCACGAAGCTTTACAAAATTACGGCATCTGCGTATCTTGATCTCCGACGAAACTTAGGTATTTACGTACATAGATCACATTGGTTGTCAGTTCGGTGTTTGTTTGAAAAGATATATTTTTAATTAAAAAAACAAACCATGTTCGCTGATTTTATGTCCTTGACTTATCTTTCTGTAAGAAGTTTCCACCTTCAAATGGTATTCGAGTATGCCATTGAAAGAGCGGCAATCATGCGTATGTTATTGACACATAAATCGACAAGAAAACCCGTGCATCTCTTTGTCCAAGTGTTTTTCTAAGTGACGCATTGGTTTACATTGGAAAAGCTGTACACCCACAATTAGATTAGCTGTTTTGTTTTGGTTTAGTTTTATTGGTATGATTGTCTTTCACGAGATCTACCATGACGTTGACGTGCTATAATGGATTAGGAATAACACCTCTATTGTCTCCCTTGAGTACTCCGGACCTACAGATAGAGAAAGTAGAAATAAAACTTTAGTTATCTTTTTAGTCTTTTTTTCAGGGCTTTGTATTGCAGTGCTTTATTCCTAGCATGAGTTAAATGGTCAGTATTTTAGAAATCACCACTGAAAATTGTATGCTGATACCAACTCTCTGGACAATTTTGTGTCATTTCAGAATTGTTGGTTCGAACTGTATCGTGAAGGAATAGTTGACATATAATTACTAATATGTCTCATACAAGCATTAAATTAACCACCTGGCCAAGGTTTGCCTCTTTTTTTTCTTTATGATTTCATATCTTGAAGTAGTGAAGATTTTCAGCCCAGACACATGCTGCAGATTTTGTTTTTTCACTGTGTTTTGGACATAAATGTTACAGTGGAGCCCTATCGGAAACGTAATAGTGGTGTGAGACGATTAGAGACGAGAGAATAGATGTCATGGCGCTGACGTACGTTAGGAGTTTTCATTCGAAGATAGGTTGTTTCATGGCGCTACCGTAAAGCTAAGATTGACTTTTAAAGAAAGAGTTCATGTGTTCATGTTATCGAATAACAATAGCAAAGATAATAGTATTTGATTTTGCTGACACACAGCTAGGGTTGACTCGTGAAGAGAACGTGTCTTATAACGCTGATGTCGACTTTTAAAGAGAGTATGTGTAATTAGGATTACTCTCAGGGATATTTATTAGGGAGAGTGCGGTTATGGCACTGACTTACTTTCCGGGACTCAGATGGACGAGAATGTCTAGAGCATTGAGGAGGTTCCGAGAAGGATTTCCGCTTCAAACTGGCTTACATTTTAACATTTCATAAAATGATGAAAAGAAAAAAGATAATTTGGCTTGAGTTTAAAGCATATCATTTACGTTCTATTATCTAACGATACATATTTTATAATAAACAAAACACCTTAAAATGTGACATACAACCAACACAGAATGATTGAGGGGTAATACAGATGCACGAGTAATCCTATTGAAAAAATGTTTTGTTCCAAATGAGACAGTCGTGCTTGTACGAGGCACTGCTTTGGTAAGAGGAGAATAGTCTGGCGTGGACACTTATAGTTATACTGTGTCTTCTTGAAGGGTGATGACCGGGTAAGAGTGAGGAGCGATACACCAGAGACCAGGCTCGTCAGTGGCATCTTTGTTACTAGCCACGCAAATGCGGTAACTCCTGAAGTTCCTTCTTATCTATGTAAATATTTTACTTATCTTTATTATTTACATTAATGGTGTTCATTCGGTTTTGAAAGTTGTGTCTTTTGAACGCTACGTCTACTGATGGCTATATATATATTTGCAAAAGTATCAGTTTATTTTCGACTTTCTGTTTAATTAACGTGCATTCATTTTAATATAACATTTAAGCGGGCGGTAGTGTAATTGACAGAGTATTGGCCGCTCACGCCAGGGGTTGTGGGTTCGATCCCCAGATCGACCCGATGTCTCTCATAAAACAATACTCAGTATTGGTTATACCCAGGAATCAGACTCGGGAACGGTTTATATAAGCTCTGAGCTTTCTTCGCAATCGTGCTAAAATAAATTAGTTTACAATAATCTATACATCCGTTTAAATATTGACCAAACGGCGACGAACAGGCGTTATTAAATACGATGGTGATAAGTTCGTCAGCTTAAGTGTTATATATTTTGACGCTGATAAAATAATACAGGAAATGATATGTCGAATACAAATATTGAGAGACTGTTTGTTATGATCGCGCGAAGAACAACGAATAAAACCTTACAAAGACGAGTCGTTTTATCTGTTTGCGAAATAAACAAGGTTTTAGCTTTCAAGTTAAATTCCGTCTAACTGAGCCCAATAAAATTATCGTCACGCGGTTTATGAGCATGAGGTATGCCATAACATTAGGAGGATGTTGCAACTAGAAGTTGAGACAGGATTTACAAAGATTATCACAAAAAGCTATCAAAACATCTTAAATGACGCCATACATGGTATTAGAACAATAAACAAAACTGTAATATTGTTACAAGCTGTCGCAGTTTTCGAGCATAGCATCCCAAGATGTAAATTTGCTATATCAAGAGATAACAGTAAAAAAACAAATAAGCAGTCTGATAAAAGAAAATGGATTTGATATTAAGATTTATCATACGGCGACGGTATTTGATTATTAAACAATAATGTGATATTGATACAAGCTGTAACAGTATACGAGCATAGCTTCCTTAGATGTCAATTATATGACAATACATCAAACAGGTAATCTGATGCAACAAAATGGATACGATATTGTTATTAACCTAACGACCATTTCACTCCAAGAATTTTGTTTTGTAGAATATTTTAAGAAGACATCATGATCCTCCTTAAAGTAAAGCACATATCAAAGATGATTTACTTTTATTATCTCTTTAAAACAAAATGAAACATACTGACAGTTAATTGTGTTTATATTAAGACTGTAAATGAGAGTGGATTGGTCAAATTGATACTGATTGTTGCATTATTTGGTATTTTACTATCTGAACCAATCGGTGAGGCTTCTTTACTGGGTACGACTGAAAACTTATACATTTATATCCTTAACAACTCCTTAACTATACATGATGATAAGGAATATTCAATGGAATTACGAGAATATCAACTCACTGTGACTGGTACATTGAATCGGAATACGAAACAATAACGTAAAATTATGTTTATGTTTATTACATAATAGTTAGTTTAACCACTTGTAAACGTATGTATAGGTCGTTTGTTTTTCTTTTTAATAAACCGGGCATTGAAAACAGTGTCAGCTATTGTTTTCCAGTTTCTCTTTGACACTGTAATTTTAATCGTATGAATGGTAACACAAGTGTTAGCCGTGAGAATTGACGAAACCCCAGAAGAGCGAAGTTTGGTGTACCAGTATACAATGTTTAAGCTTCTTATTTGCTGTTTTAATACTGACCTTTCCAAGGCTGCGGTGACGCCTGTTGTCACGTCTTCAGTATGTATGTAGTGTACGTATTACGATCAACTAATATATGGATCATGCTGTACTGATGTCAGCTTTCTTTCATTGCCACGTTGAACAAGGATTGTCTTGTCTTTCATGTCCTTTCAATTCGATGCTCAATCAATTCAATAAAAAATAAAAAATAAAAAAAATATTGGAAAATTCTTCGTGTAAAATATAAATCGTTGTACTGTAATTGTAGGCTATAATAAGTTTTGTAAAATCGATATGGCACCTGTATACTCGCAGGGCCCAATTTTGAAGGTCATAATGTACATGTAAATACGTTTTATGCTATAATTATGATCATAATATGTGATTTTCTTTAAATAATATAATCTGTTATTGTCTTTTCTTTCTCATGTTCTGTGCTGTCAAATAATCATAATCATAAGATATGATTACATACCCCACCGGCATGTTAATTTAATAATAATAAGTATACATGTATGCACATCTTGTCAGAGATTTGATTTGTTAGTCTGCTAGTATACATATATATGTAATTTCCCTCGTATATATATGAACACCTTGTCAAAGATTTGTTAGTCTGCATATTGTTAGCACAAAATACATACATACATACATACATACATACATACATACATACATACATACATACATACATACATACACACATACATACATACATTACACACACACACACACACACACACACACACACACACACACACATATTTGTGTCCATACGGGAATATTTGAAAAATTTCATGACTTCTGCCAAGTTTTGATGATATTGGGAACTGTTTGATGAAGCTATAACAGTTTAAAGATGTGTAGTGATACACTATCAAATCGGTAGAATTGTCAAAAATGAAGGGGTGCCATCAGACCATCGAATTCGTTAAAAAGCAACCTGTGAATCCCATGTTTTTTCTGCATAATTGTACCAACAGAGGACTATCTATGGGAACAATGAACTTTAAGAACCATTGGTAATGTATCAAGTGTTGCAGAAATGCATTTCTCTATTTGTAGAACAGTACAAAATTAATTGTATGGGGGGAAACCTGTATCGCCTGAATTTATCCATTGACCAAACCACACAGTAGTTATATTACTGCATGAATTTATCCCTTGACCAAACCACACAGTAGTTATATTACTGCATGAATTGAACGACGTTAAAATGGCCACATTCGGATAGTTAATGCCTTGGTAAGGGCTCTTGCAAAACTAAAATAAAGTTTATTTAAACTAAGCTTTATCCTTACACATTTCGCGTAGTTGTATAACCGTTATAACAATAAAATATCAGGCACATTTATAACTAGTCGCATCAAAATTGTTAACGTGTGAGTTATGACCACTGAATAATGACAATTTGGTAAAGAAAATTTAACTCTTTCATCCTACTAGCATCTGCTTTGCTCTGTCCAGAATGAGTATTTTGGAAACATGCCAATATATTGATTCAGTATAGTCTGACTTTCATTGGATGACAAACAAACACTATAATCATATTGATATGAAATAAATAAGTTAAACTTGTTTTCTTGCATTAAACATAGTCCCTTTTGTAACAGAAGGGAGATATAGGGCACCGTGGCTAACTTGTCGGTATAATAACTGAATAGTGAATACTGCACAGTTAAAGTTTGAGTTAAACTATGCGATGTTTGTCGTGATATATTTGTGAAACATTCAATGGTATAATGTTATCATCATGCGTATGTGCATTCCGCTTCTTTTCTGTTCTGCGTTCTTTATTGATTACAGTATGTCTCTTGTGTGACCTTCTACTGGTTGTTTCACGTGTATGCAAGACATGGGCTTTTGTGCGGAATTATTTTTAAAGAATTTCTTAACATGCAATAAATATCTTTGTGTATTCGTAGCAAGGGTTACACCAAATTAATTGTTAGATCTGTATTTGAATATTAAACGTCATTTATGTCATACAGAGTAACAGACGATCAGTTAACTTTACCTAACCACGCTTCCCTGGGGTGGGATGCTAGAAGGTTAGCTAGTACCCGAGCAACACACAAAATAATTGAAAACTTTCCCGGTTGAATCAGCGGTGAGAGACGAATGGAATGAGAATCAATGCAGTATGTCAATAATCACGGTAACAGACAGACTGGCAGCTACCGACTAAGCTGACCGAGTCTGACTTCATATTATACAACATATCGAAATAGAAATGGCAATATGTAAACTACCGACAAATAGTCTATGAAACTGTCAAACAAATTGCAAACCATTATTATCATTGTCATTATTATTATTATTATTATTATTATTATTATTATTATTTTAGTTATTATTATTTTTATGTCTATTTGTTGGAATAAAATCATCTTGTTCCATATATATTGTTTTTTATACCTCTGGTTCAGTCTGTCAATAATATTTGTTGTGTACTTGCACACAGTCGCGTTTTTTCCGGAAGTTTCTGAACTGTACAGCAACGATCCATCAAACGGAAACCATTTGTTTTGTTGAAGGAAAATATCAATTACTCTTTCTAAATTGTCGACATTGTTACAATAACTTCTACCGACCGAATTATATGTTAGCGATTTAAGTTAACTGTCACGTGACCTATACTATAAAAACCCGGATCTAGCTTCGCGGCGGGACTTCTTTCATGGTACACTCTTGCTGGGATTTCCATCTCGGCTCGTGTCTGCTGAAAAGGATTGTATAATGTGTGGATATTTTCTAAGTGTGTAGTACGGACCCGTTCTCCCTATTTGGTCCTTTAAATAGCAATATTGGGAAAGCCACGTTTGAGCACATTGATTGGTCAGTTGCTTCAACTGAAAGTTTGAATGATGTCACTGTTTAATAAGTGTTCAATTGCTATGATTTTTTTTTTACATTTTCACAACTTACAACTAAGTCTGCCTGGGTATTACCAGTAGTAAGCATATGTTGGGAAAGGTGTCTTACTCAAAAACACCACACATAGCCGTGACGGAGGATTGAACCCAAGACCTTCCGATCATGGGTTCGGTGTTCTACCACTAGACAACGCGCTCCACTTTTCACCAAGCAGCAAGTTTAATTGAGGGGTACCGAATATCTAACAACCTGACGCCTGACAATGTTACTTTTCGGGAAGCAACATAAAGATGTTTCGTAAGCCCTTTGTGGATAGTGACAGTATAATTACCACTTTACTCGTGTATTGGGAGACCAACATTTTTTAGCTACCCTGTTTTTTTCTGAAATACACGATACCATTTTAAACAATCAATATCTTTTGACTCATAAATGTTTTGGCACCAATTATTATTACTTTCAGTTTTAGTTTTCAATCTTCGATAAATTCAAATATATACAAAGTAAAGGAATAGCATCCCCCAACTAAACAGCTGTTAATTAAAGTCCAAATAAATAACGAAGCTATAATTTGTTATTTAATTTCTTTGATGTATTTTAATCCTCTACGAATGGTGTTAACTCGGTTCACAAATCAGAACTTGACTGTGCATACCTTTAACTATGTGTTTAGTTAAACTTATTTATTTTACTTTGATTGTGAAACAAGTCATTACAACTTAGGCAAATCACACTTGAAGTCTTCCTGGTAAGAACAAATACTTAGCATGTGCGGAAAAGTGTTTTGCTGAAGGACACAACACATAGTCGTGGCGGAGGAACGAACCCACGTTTTTCGATCATGGTTCTGTGCTCTTCCTCTGAACCACGCGCTTCACCATGTACTATGTGTACGATATTCAAAACGAAATATTCGCTCAAGCAAACGTTTCAACTTGTGACGCTTGATATATCTTTTTTCACTTGCAAACAAACGCATCTAACATTTATTGATATTGGGGTTGTTTAATTAATAAATGGTATACCTGCTTTCCCCATGTACAGAAATTAAATACTGTTCTGTGACAAGAGTAGACTAGTCGAGTTTACCTAGTTCTCCGACAGCTCTTGTTAATTGTTGTCGACGTTATCATTAATTGCTCCTAGCTTACTGCATATCGCGAGTTGATTCAACACGTCTGCACTTGCTACTATAAGCATGAAATATACATAAACATGCTACAAAACATCCGATAGGTCACCGAGTTGATTGCTATTTGATTAACTCGTCTGACACATGCTACTACAAGCATAAAATATACATAATCATGCTATCAAAAATCCGATAGGTCATCGAGTAAGTTGCTATTTGATTGACACATGCGGTGTTTTGGGGCATGCAACCACCCGGGTGCGTGTTATCGAGTTACAATAATGATTTTACAGTTGTGGTCTAGGGGATAGATCGCCCGCGTCTCATGCGAAAGGTCGTGAATTCGATCTCTGGTACGGCCATACCAAAGGTTTGAAAAATAGTATTGAAAGTGTCCTCGCATGGCACTATGCATTTGGTCGGCAAGGTGTTAGTATAATTTGACTGAGTGGGGTATCATACCATGTGTCTGCGGCATGATACGCCAGTGTGGTAGTGCTTAGTGGGGTATCATACCATGTGTCTGCGACATGATACGCCAGTGCGGCAGTGCTTAGTGGGGTATCATACAATGTATCTGCAGCATGAAACGCCAATGCGGCAGTGCTTAGTGGGGTATCATACCATGTGTCTGCGACATGATACGCCAGTGCGGCAGTTCTTAGTGGGGTAACACACCATGTGTCTGCAGCATGATACTCCAGTGCGGCAGTGCGTAGTGGGACATCATACCATGTGTCTGCAGCATGATACTCAAGTGTAACAGTGCTTAGTGGGGTATCATACCATGTATCTAAAGCATGATACTCCATTGTGACAATGCTTAGTGGGGTACCATACCATGTGTCTGCGACATGATACTCAAGTGTGGCAGTGCTTAGTGGAGTATCATACCATGTGTCTGCAACATGATACTTTAGTGCGGAAGTGCTTAGTGGGTTATCATACCATGTGTCGACGGCATGATACGCCAGCGTGGCAGTGCTTAGTGGGATATCATACCATGTGTCTGCGGCATGATACGCCAGCGTGGCAGTGCTTAGTGGGGTATCATACCATGTATCTGCGGCATGATACGCCAGCGTGGAAGTGCTTAGTGGGGTATCATACCATGTATCTGCGGCATGATACTCCAGCATGGCAGTGCTTAGTGGGGTATCATACCATGTGTCTGCGGCATGATACGTCAGCGTGGCAGTGCTTAGTGGGGTATCATACCACGTGTCTGCGGCATGATACGCCAGTGTGGCAGTGCTTAATGGGCTATCATAACATGTGTCTGCTGCATGATACGCCAGTGTGGCAGTGCTAAGTGGGGTATCATACCATATGTCTGCAGCATGATACTCCAGTGCGGCAGTACTTAGTGGGACATCATACCATGTGTCTGCAGCATGATACTAAAGTGTGGCAGTGCTTAGTTGTGTATCATACCATGTATCTGAAGCATGATAGTCCAGTGTGACAATGCTTAGTGGGGTATCATACCATGTGTCTGCGGCATGATACTCCAGTGTGGCAGTGCTTAGTGGGGTATCATACCATGTGTCTGCGGTATGATACTCCAGCGTGGCAGTGCTTAGTGGGGTATCATACCATGTGTCTGCTGCATGATACGTCAGCGTGGCAGTGTTTAGGTGGGTATCATACCATGTGTCTGCAGCATGATACGTCAGTGTGGCGGTGCTTAATGGGATATCATACGTTATGTCTGCGGCATGATACTCGAGTGTGGCAGTGCTTAGTGGGTATCATACCATGTGTCTGCAGCATGATACTCCAGCGTGGCAGTGCTTAGTGGGGTTCATAGTATGTGTCTGCGGCATGATACTCCAGTGTGACAGTGCTTAGTGGGGTATCATACCATGTGTCTGTAGCATGATACGCCGGTGTGGCAGTGCTTAGTGGGGTATCATACCATATGTCTTCAGCATGATACTCCAGTGTGTCAGTGCTTAGTGGGGTATCATACCATGTTTCTGGGGCATGATACGCCAATGTGGCAGTGCTTAGTGGAGTATCATACCATTTGTCTGCGGCATGATACGCCAGTGTGGCAGTGCTTAGTTCTGTATCATACCATGTGTCTGTAGCATGATACGCCAGTGTTGCAGTGCTTAGTGGGGTATCATACCATGTGTCTGTGGCATGATACGCCAGTGTTGCAGTGCTTAGCGGGGTGTCATACCATGTGTCTACGGCATGATACGCCAGTATGGCAGTGCTTAGTTGGGTATCATACAACGTGTCTGCGGCATGATACGCCTGTGCGGCAGTGCTTAGCGGGGTATCATACCACGTGTCTGCTGCATGATACGCCAGTGTGGCAGTGCTTAGTGGGGTATCATACCATGTGTCTGCGGCATGATACGCCAGTGTCGCAGTGCTTAATGGGATATCATACGTTATGTCTGCGGCATGATACTCGAGTGTGGCAGTGCTTAGTGGTTATCATACCACGTGTCTGCGGCATGATACGCCAGTGTTGCAGCGCTTAGTTTGGTATCATACCATATATTTAAAGCATGACACTCCAGGCGGCAGTGCTAAGTGTGGTATCATACCATGTGTCTGCGGCATGATACTCCAGTGTGGCAGTGCTTAGTGGGGTATGATACCATTTGTCTGCGGCATGATTCTCCAGTGTGGCAGTGCTTAGTGAGGTATCATACCATGTGTCTGCGGCATGATATTCCAGTGTGGCAGTGCTTAGTGGGATATCATACCATATGTCTTACGCATGATACTCCAGTATGGCAATTCTTAGTGGGGCATCATACCATGTGTCTGTAGCATGATACTCCAGTGTGGCATTGCTTAATGTGGTTTCATACCATGTTTCTGCGGCATGATACGCCAGTGTGGCAGTGCTTAGTGGTGTATCATACCATGTGTCTGCAGCATGATACGCCAGTGTGGCAGTGCTTACTGGAGTATCATACCATATGTCTGCGACATGATAAGTCCGTGCGGCAGTGCTTAGTGGGGTATCATACAATATATCTGCGACATGATAAGTCCGTGCGGCAGTGCTTAGTGAAGTATCATACCATGTGTCTGCAGCATGATACTCAAGTGTGGCAGTGCTTAGTGGGGTATCATTCCATGTTTCTGCGGCATGATACTCCAGTATGGCAGTGCTTAGTGGGGCATCATATCATGTGTCTGCAGCATGATACTCAAGTGTGGCAGTGATTAGTGGGGTATCATACCATGTGTCTGCAGGATGATACGCCAGTATGGCAGTGCTTAGTGGTGTATCATACCATGTGTTTGCGGCATGATACGTCAGTGTGGCAGTGCTTAGTGGGGTATCATACCATGTGTCTGCGACATGATAAGTCCGTGCGGCAGTGCTTAGTGAGGTATCATACCATATGTCTGCAGCATGATACTCAAGTGTGGCAGTGCTTAGTGGGGTATCATTCCATGTTTCTGCGGCATGATACTCTAGTGTTGCAGTGCTTAGTGAGGTATCATACCATGTGTATGCGGTATGATATGCCGGTGTGGCAGTGCTTAGTCGGGTATCATTATATATGTCTGCGGCATGATACGCCAGTGTGGCAGTGCCTAGTGGTGTATTATACCATGTGTCTGCAGCATGATACGCCAGTGTGGCAGTGATTAGTGGGGTATCATACCATGTGTCTGTGGCATGATACGCCAGTGTTGCAGTGCTTGGCGGGGTGTCATACCATGTGTCTACGGCATGATACGCCAGTTGGCAGTGCTTAGTGGGGTAACATACCATGTGTCTGCGACATGATGCGTCAGTGCGGCCATACCACATGTCTGCGACATGATACGCCAGTGTAGCAGTGCTTAGTGGGGTATCATACCACGTGTCTGCGGCATGATATGCCGGTGTAGCAGTGCTTAGTGGGGTATCATACCACGTGTCTGCGGTATGATACGCCAGTGTGGCAGTGCTTAGTTGGGTATCATACCACGTGTCTGCGGCATGATACGCCAGTGTAGCAATGCTTAGTGGGGTATCATACCACGTGTCTGCGGCATGATACGCCAGTGTAGCAGTGCTTAGTGGGGTATCATACCACGTGTCTGCGGCATGATACGCCAGTGCGGCCATACATGTACCACATGTCTGCGGCATGATACGCCAGTGTAGCAGTGCTTAGTGGGGTATCTTACCACGTGTCTGCGGCATGATACGCCAGTGTGGCAGTTCTCAGAATACTGTCTCAAGCAGACACCGCCACGAAATTATTGTAAAATTGTTGAAAATAACGCGAAACCATGACCATACAATAACATTCATGATTCCAATAGCCGAACATAGCACTTGGTATAGTTTCAAATTACATTTTGCTGCTTAACTAGCTGATATACACTTGATATCATTGCCAGTACCTTATGAAATTGCGAGGATATTTATAACTACGTGAAAAGTAAAATTGTTCTTTTAAACGAAGTACATTAGATCTACGTTGACTCAAACACATATGAATGGAACACCGCCGCATATAGCTAGAACCACTTATCTGGTCCCGGCTGAATTCAAATTTCGATGTATATACATTAACATGTATGGTATGATGTTGAACAATATTTGGCTCGAACAACCCTTAACTCGAACTATTGTGTCCAGTCCCGTCGGGTTCGAACTATGAGTTCTACTGTACGTTGCTTCATTAATAGAAATAATATGCAAAGTCAAGTTTTACCACTCGTTCGCTTTATATCAGTTATTTTGAGAATTTTAAACAATAATTTTATAATTACCGTACTAGACTTCGATGGGAGATGAGGCGTGAGCTATATTTTTGTATATTAGAGAAATAATTTACATGAGTATTTAACATAAACAAATATATTTATTATTATTTTGCACTCCTATTATTTATTATAAAATACTCATATAAATAAACTAAATATAGGACTAAAGCATATATTTCAGACTACAACGATCATTTAAATCGATTTTAAGGGACTCTTTTTCATATTTCTTCATACAACTTATCTCTATGTTAAGAACAAAGATAGGGGTTTTGCGGAGTATATAGGCCGCACACGTAATGACCATATAAACTAGTAACACTAAGAGCGGATAAACACGTAATAAATCAAAATTAACCTAAATCGTAACAACTTATTCATACAAACAATGAATGAGTCGAAGGATGTATACCAATGGAACCACATATCACATTTGACAGATTACAGTTAAAAAGAATTCAGTTTAACAAAAGAAACAATGGTAAAAGTATTTGCCCAAAAGGTTTAAAGCAACACATCCACGTTTGAACTTTTAAAAAAAATTTTTTAACTGAGTTATGAGCACAATTCCCATACAAACATATGATCAATTAGCTGTATATGAGCATATAAACACAATCCGGAACAAAATGATGCCCAAATTATAATGCGTGACTAACACTTTATAAAACAAGCGTGTAACTCACCCGAGTCAAAAAAAAATTTGTCAAAATGACTTTCAAGGCAGGTAAAGTACACTACGCACTAAAACGTGAAGTTTTTTAATATGACTCGCATAATTCAATTTGAAGCCAAGTTGGAATCCTCGGCAATTTAAAAATAATTTATAAAGCGTTTGTCACGCTTTATAATTTGGACATCTTTTTTTATAATTCTAAAGTGTTCTGGATAGTAATTGTTAGCACATATACAGCTCACTGACCATATATTTATGTATGGGAAATGTGCTCACAACTCAATTGAAAAACTTTTTAAAAAAGTTTAAACGTGGATGTGTTGATTTAAATATCAAAAGATTTGAAATACAAAGACAAAGTTACGCATTCGCGTAGAACATTAAAATGTTAATGTGCTACAGCTATAACATAAATCAGTTCCGCACGAACATCGCACCTTTAACAAAATATTAAAACATTTAAAAAATTCAAATATGTATGTCACGTTTTGGTGGCTTTACGCATTTTGTTTAAAAATGATAGTAATATATTTTATATTAATTTTTGAAATATTTGTTGTGGGTCATTTATAGCAGAGTTTTTTTTCTTTAACATCATTATAGTAGGTAAAATTTTGTATAGGTATTCAACAGAATCAAAAATTAATTATAAATTCTTAATACAGAGGACATTTTTAAAAACTAGTTTGTATTGCAGTACAAGACACGACACTTCATGGATATTAGAGAAACGAATGATAAAATTCAAAAAAATATGTACAGTGCAAGTGGGTTGAAAATATCTGCATTTAAATTTGAAGCATGAAGAGATGACATTCACTCCTAATTCTCCAAATCTAAATAATCTGCATATTATAGTTTTGCGGATTTCTTCAACCGTTATCCACGATAGACATTAGAACTGAATATTTTAAACCACTTTGAAATACCAATATTGCAGAACTCATGTCACTGTCGTCGAGATGCCTTAAATACCCAACCTGGGTATAAAAGGGAAGTAATGGCGGTGGGCGTGTTTTCCCTTATTTTTCAAAACACATTCAGATCTGGAAGAGTAATTTTCAAATCTAAAATAAATTCATGGATTGAAAATTTTGAAATTTCTCATGCAACAAAGTCTTAATATTACTCACAGTTCCTAAAAATTTCAGAATAAAATCTGCAATAATTTATTATTTAATGCTTTCAACAGACAATCAGTTACAGAGAAATTTGAATTTTGTGGGAGGAGCAAACTGGTCAATATTTGTCATGTGACCAATGTTTGTAAACAAACTGGCATGCTGTAGCTTACGTGGCTGTATTTAAGTTATAATAGTTAAATACAAACTATAAATCATGCAAGACTTACCAAACGTTTAAAAGAATCCTTCTATTATTCTTTTTTAATCACCAACAGCTGTATATCACCATATCTAATTGCATTATACAATTGTTCCTCTTCTTTATTAAAAAAATTATGGTGCCACATGAATGAATCACCTTACATGTGTGTTATATCACATGAAACAAAAATTATAGTTTTAGATTCAAACTAAAGGTAGTGTTTTCACTAGGAATATCATGAATATATATATATATATATATATATAAACGGCTTTTGTCAAATGAAAGCTTTTGAAAGCAACTTAAATTATTACCAAATCAAAAAACATTTCTGATTTTTTTCTTAATTTATTATCAGTAAATACTTAATTACAACTGATTTATTCATCATGATTTCTGCTTTAATGAAGTTGAAGTTTTTTATCTCCCTCCGTGTATTACATCGTTATAACAAGAACCAATGTTTTAAATGATTTTTTCACTTTTTATTATGTTTTTTATATGCGCGGCCATGACATTGTTCATAACCACCACAATTTATAATTTACAGTTGATACACATGCATGATAAAACACCAACGTTAATTAAAGTTTATTATAAGCACAGTCTCTATCACTCAACTTTGTATCTAAGGTATGATTTGAGGTATCGTGCTGAGAAAAACACCTTTTACAATTTTTAACTAAATCGACATTAGTTTAAGTGTAATTCCTAATATAAACACAGTGTTGATTATTACTTTTTTATCAATAACATCCCAGTATTATTATAATATACAAGTATGAATATTATTGCAAGTTCTTATTTTCCTTCACTAAAATTTACAAAAATATCAGCACACAACATGTAACTTATCTATGTATATTAATTTCCCTCCCAATCTTACTAAATGATTCATAATGTGCTATACCAACTTGAATATAGGGATTTTGGGCATATCTGATAGACTGATCATAATGCTTGAATTGTGGTTTAAAATTAATAGGCACATATGTTCACATACATAATTACTTTGATATCAATCAAAAACACTATCACATTACTTAATAGTGTTGATAAAACATTAATTACCTGATAATGATTAATTAAAGACCCTGTAGTCCCTAATGCTAAAGTGGGATGTGATATTGACCCCGGAGTCAACATTCCTGTATCAGTTACAATATAAACTTTCAGCATTGTTTTACAAACATTTTGCTGTCTGCTATAATCAGTCCTATTGTTAGACCATATTATACACTCCCAGTTGACCAAACACGCCTTGTGGAGTTACTAATTCGCATCCGATAGTCTGATCGGATATTGGGGCTTTAATGCACTGTACTACTATATGAAAGGTTATATGTTTTCATTACAGTTACTTAACGTTGCCTTTAATTGAAAATCCATCCTAAATTAAACTAAACTGATATGTTTTAATGTCGTATGAATGAGGTGCCAAGCCTTTGAACATGAGATACAATTTAAATAATAGCTGTTGCTCTAGCTTAATAGTTACAAATAAGGGTATCAGTATTTTCCAGGAGTGTAACTATGTTTTGCTAAAGCATGCAAAAAATGAATAATGTATGTGTGCAGCGGCAAAGTTAATACATGTAAATACATAAACTTATAATTCTTAATTTCACATATGATTATTTTATTCCTCACATATATTGGAAAATATTGCTGAATCATTTCAGCGTTCATTGAAGTGTCAATTCTGCCACTGTGGTGTCAATGACAATGTCAATATAAAAAAATCAACTTGATAACAATATAACCTTTCCATTTACTTATACATGTATTTGCAAACGGAGGTAACACAGACATTACGTAGATATTATTAAAAATGATGATCTTCGGCCAACCTCTACTACGGAGGCGTTTGCAAAATACCACACCCGATATGATAGAAGATCCACTTGGGAAGCATTTTAATTATTTAAAAAAATCTCTAAAAGACAAAATGCATTGCATGTATGAAGTAATCTGTGAATAAAATCAGAAGATAGGTTTATAAAGCAAAATGTCTTTATGACATTGATACTGAAATACATTGAAAAGATGACAACGCTGAAGTCTTTCCGCATTAAAACGATCATTGTTCAATCTACTTACGTGGAGCCGCATCTGGTTCACCATACCTCGCTCTTTACTTAACTACTTAATGAGTAATATGCTCGATGGGTGGTTGGTTAGCATTTATTAGACAGTCTTCGATTGTTTGGTTGATATTATGTATAATTTTAACATACCCTCCCTTATTGTAAAAATGATTCGAGAGTAGACCAAACTATTCTACGGAATCTTACGAGGACGTACTTAATGCCCTGGAACTAATATTCTAAAACAGTCAAACTGTTAACGAAAAACAGCATCAGCAATTCCGTTACAACTTGAACTAATATAACTATTTTTGAAGACAATTTTCATTTCCATAACACTTAAAACAAATTATCTCCCTTCATGCGTTAATCTATTGACCTCGTGGACTGCTTGTATTCTACACATACTAAAGCCTTATTAAATCTAAGCACTTATGTACTAAAAAAACAAAAATGTCAAAACATGTATTAACGTGCAAGTATTGATGAATCCAGAAATATGTATAACCTCTCGTTCTTCTAAATAAGCATACTAGGGAAAATATATCACCCAATAAATTACAACCACAATCTAAATTTAAATTTTCAGCGCCATCTCGCTCTGTAAATATATATAATTTTTTATGTAGTATATCAATTAGTCAGCAAGCATTGCTCGTGCAAATAAACAAAGAATTAGACGATCTAAAACAGGTATTCATATTAACGTTTTTATAGCGGGATATAACGGTTTTATTCAGTTTGCTAGTAAAGTCATAAAACACCAACTCCTAATAAAAGCTCTATCCAGTCTACGATTCACACTGCTAATAAAGTTTTCTGAAAATAAAAAGCGTCGGGGTGGCATTAAAATAAGGGCGGTGGCCGGGGGTGATACTCTAGCAATACATTTATCATGACCTTATTGATAACTTTAGCAAAAGTCATGTCCAAAATGTCCGAGTTATGACAATGCTCAGATAAAGCAACAAACTATTGCACGTTTTCGTTATTTTTGGAATAAGATCTCTATACTTGATGGCTAGTGTAGTTTCATAAAATAATCTTCTCCATACTGTTACAGAGAGTATACTTTTTCGCATTCATCCTCCAGCAATATCCATGAAAACAAATCTATATTTTGCTGAACATAACAGAATAACGATGATCATTTATGGTAATCATGACATTGGCTACATCCCGTCAGCAATAAAATGATAACAGATATGGCAAAAGCATTGATTGTTTTCATTTTTGCATTTAAATTCTCAATATTTTGTCAGTATTTATTGCAATGTGCATATCTAAATGAGAGTTATAGAAACAAGAGAGCCGCGATGACTGCAAAAGCGGACATAATCGATTGTCGTCAACTTTAACTCCAACCTATCGATGACAATTTGGACGCTTTGAGTATACAGCTGTCGAACTGAACTAAACTATATTTTAAAAATTCAAGTACCATGCATACGTTTACTGATCTCTTTTATTTACATATCTATGTATTATCTCGTTTACCACCATAAAACCATATCTATAGATACGCGGTGCCGGGCCCGATTAGCTCAGTCGGTAACGCGTCTGACTATCAATCCAGGGATTGTGAGTTCGAATTCCCGCCCGGTAAGTCTCCGTGACGGTTGATGTACGACATTTGTCTCATTATCATTCGTCTCTAACCGCTGATTCAAGTGGGAAAGTAATCAGTTATTTGCGCAGATGGTGTGTGCTCGAGTACTGTTACCTTTCAGGATCCCAGGAAACAATGGTTAGGTTAATTGATCTTCTGTTAGCGCTCTTTACTTAACTGCTTAATTAATGACATGCTCGGTGGGTGGTTGGTAAGCATTTATTAGACAGTCTTACAATTGTTTAGTTGATATTATGTATAATTTTAACATTTAAAAACATACCCTCCCTTGTTGTAAGTTACATTTAGCACACTCACATTATATAGAGACTTACGAATTAAATATAAAACCATGTTTTTGCAGTTGGCAAACCCTAAGGAAATTTAAGCTAATAATGACACATACTTCAACACGAAACATTATTATTTTAGCGAAGTATATTATACCTCAGTAATGAGAATTACAATTCAGAGATAATTATTAATAAGGCAAACATTTGTTTTGTGTAAAACAAATAAAGACAATTGAATAATGATTAAGTATATAACCATATACACATTTATCATTTGTTTTAGGTTTAAATTGTTTCTCTAAAAAGTAATATAATATTACGATTAAACATATTAATTTATGTTTGTCACTATGATAGAACATTATATTGTAAATTAGTTATGTAGTTTGCTGTTAGTGTCTGCATGATACTTTAAGCAATAAAATGTATTGAATTGAATTGAATTGCATTGTCTTGTTAGTTTGTTTACATGTTTACATATAAGTTTACAGTAATTTAGCAAAACATTCCCTTCGCGACAAGACACATTTGTGCATGAAAACAGTTTATCGGTATCACGGTACTTATTTATTCATCCATAAATTACATTGATTTTGTATTCCCATTGCCACGCGTCGTCCTGTAATTAACCAAAAGAGACGTTTCTGGAAACTTAATACTGGGGACACTGTTGCTTGACCAGAAAACAAGTGCAAAAGAGGCAGTCAAAGTAATTAATGCTGTTATAAACGGAGCGAAACAAAACATTTAATAAACCATTACAATGAATAGTAGCAATAAACAAAACATGTACCGTGATGAGGGCATTGCTCTTCTCGTAAACACGTAAATACGTGTGAGAAGCTAAATGAAAGTAACGTGATAACTTATGTTGTTGTAGAATAATGGGAGAATAAAGGCTTTGCAAATATTCAAATACATCATAATTGTTTTGCAGTCGCTAGCTTTGTATCTTTCTATGTAAATGTTAAAAATACATATACATTACTTAAACGATTTAACTGTGGTACTAGATAATTGTAATTAAATAACGATAACAGGTCCGTTATTTACAAGATTACCAGTAGTCCGGCAGATAATCCGGGTACTTTCACTGAATATTGCATGAGCGTGTATAGTATTTTTGGCTAAAATTGTAGTTTATATATAATTCTTTGATTTCATGTCGGTTTACATTTTGTTATCATTCAGCATTTTGAAATAAACAAGATGGCGTCCAAAATGGCCACCAATTTGTTAGAAATGCAATATTTGACAAAATTACTACTAATTGATAACTTTAGCAAAAGTCAGTTTCCATGTCCAAAATGTCCGAGTTATGACAATGCTCAGATAAAGCAACACACTATTGCACGTTTTTGTTAGTTTTGGAATAAGATCTCTATACTTGATGGCTAGTGTAGTTTCATAAAATAATCTTCTCCATACTGTTACAGAGAGTATACTTTTTCGCATTCATCCTCCAGCAATATCCATGAAAACAAATCTATATTTTGCTGAACATAACAGAATAACGATGAACATTTATGGTAATCATGACATTGGCAACATTCCGTCAGTAATAAAAAGATAACAGATATGGCGAAAGCATTGATTGTTTTCATTCTTGCATTTAAATTCACAATAATTTGTCAGTATTTATTGCAATGTTCATATCTAAATGAGAGTTATAGAAACAAGAGAGCAGTGACGACTGTAAAAGCAGACATAATCGATTGTCGTCAACTTTAACTCAAACATATCGATGACAATTTGGACGCTTTGAATATACAGCTAGGCGAACTGAACTAAACTATATTTTAAAAAAATCAAATACTATGCATACGTTTACCGATCTCTTTTATTTACAAATTTATGTATTATCTCGTTTACCACCATAAAACCATATCTAAAGATATGCCGGGCCCGATTAGCTCAGTCGGTAACGCGTCTGACTATCAATCCAGGACCCGTGATTTCGAATTCCCGCCCGGTAAGTTTATGTGACGGTTGATAAACGACATTGAGTCTCATTATCATTCGTCTCTAACCGCTGATTCAAGTGAGAAATGTATCAGTTATTTGCGCGGATGGGGATGTGCTTGAGTACTGGTCAACATTTCAGGATCGCAGGAAACGATGGGTTGGTTAACTGATCTTCTGTTAGCCCTCGATGGCATAAAATGACGCTTAATATTCAATCAGTATTCAATCAATAGATACGCAGCGGTTTGGATAAACGTATTTAATAGTATTAGAATAACAATACTCGCGTGTGTCACATTCCCATAAATTTGTACTCTATACATTTACAGTGTTTAGCTTTTTGACTATTATTAAAAGCGTTTGTTTCTGTCAAATGTTATATATTTGTTTATACAATATATGGAGTGAACACATAAATTATGTATCGATTAAATAATCAGTATTTGGGGAAAGTAATATTTTATTTTCAAAATCGGTTGTTTAATTTTGGAAATATTACAAAGAGGTGATTTGGGTAGGCAAATATTGATGCAAAGTTTTGTTGTATGATATTTTTTTAATTTTATAACAGAAATAATATTAAAAGAAAATTTTATATGTGGCAATTGTTTCGATTAAGGATTGCTGAGAATGTTATATAACACTGTTTTGTGCCTATCACAAGTCATTGCAAAATATCTAAATTTGACAAGCACTACATATAAATGTTGTTCAAAACGGGGCGGTAGTCTAATGGATAGAGTGTTGACCGCTCACGCCAGTTGGTTGTGGGATCAATCCCCAGCTCGACCCGATGCCTCACATAAACCAACACTCAGAACTGGTTCTACAGAGAAAGCGGACTCGTGAGCGGTTTATATAACTCTGAGTTTTCATCGCAATCGATTTAAAATAAATTAGTATAAACTAAACTAAATGTTGTTCCTTTTAACCTCTGTTTATTTAAATGTTAAATTTGTTCCATACGTAATCTACCAAAGGTGTAAATATAAAATGTTAACAAGGTTTTGCTGAAACCTAAATAAAAGATACAAAATGATTCTATCTTACAATGAAAATAACGACCCAGTGCTATGCGACTTCAATTTAGAACATGATCAATTTAATTTGTTTTATCATTTAACACACATTAGCTGAATAAAACAAAAATATATTCTACAATTTCTCCCTCCTTAGGATATCCACCTATCTTATTGCAAAAGTATACGTTCATCGCTTATCTACAGTGTGTAATACATAATTATTTAATCATGCCAATGTCAATCATGCATGACACCAGTTCCTTGCAAATAAAGTTTATTATTACTAGATTATAGTTATATATATATAATCTTTATTTCCTCCATATATAAAGAGATAATACATATTATGCAAACATGATATAATGGCAATTATTTGGAAAGATTTATAAATACATGTTGTTACAATATCAATATTGTCTAGCAATCAGTATTTACATTTCAACATGTAGATTTCATATATAGAACTAGGTAAGGACTTAAAATGAAGCAGGTAAGTTATGATTGTACGATAGCTATTTCGATTAATGACAACAATAACACAAACATATTTGACTTACATATATGATAAGGATAATAGTCTTAGTTATATATTGTTAGAGAAAAATATTTACATGTCTTATTGTTTATTAAAATTCACATTTATAATACATACAAAGCACATCATATTAGACAGCCTTAATCGAAACGAAACATCAAGACAACTAAGATGAGCTCCCAAGTCTCTCGTTCGCACGCACACATGATCGCACGGACACATAGACAGACAGACAGACAGACAGACAGACAGACAGACAGACACATATATATACACATACACATACATACATACATACATACATACATACATACATACATACATACATACATACATACACATACATACATACATACACATAGATACATATACACATATACATATATATGTACATACATACATACATACATACATACATACATACATACATACATACATACATACATACATACATACATACATACACATAGATACATATACACATATACATATATATGTACATACATACATACATACATACATACATACATACATACATACATACATACATACATACATACATATACATGTAAAAACACATATGCAATAATTATATAGACATATATCAAATAATGAATATGTTAATTACAGCACACTTGCAACAGTTTATGTTTACATGATTTCATTTTCAGTCTATATCCTCTTGTATCCAAAGAAATTTTAATACATATTATGTCATAATATTGTGGACTGTCTTCAAGAAAGTTTTGAAGCATTTCACCCTAGTTTTATCATCTATGTTAAAGGAGACAAAAAATACATAAAATGTTGCTGAAACAGAATCGAGTTTTTTTTCAATTAGCTGCGCAGTATATGCTAAATTATTCGTAATCCTGTATATTTTGGATATAAATTTAAACTGCATTTTATTCCAAACATTACATTATAAGAAAATATAAAGATATAAAATATTTCTTTTTATAATGAAATTAGCAACTAGTTATTAAGTAATGCATCTGTCATACAACATTTGTCATTAATTTTGCTAAATATGCATGTGCCATCATAATTGTATCTATAATGTTGTCCAAAAAGTCACCATTGCCGTATCAAACTTATTTTATTCATTTAAAATTGTTTAATTGTATGATAAAGATACATTGATTTGTAGATGTTGTAACAAACAAAATAACTACCCTACCTTATTAGCCAGACTGTATTTTAACATGTTAATGTCTTCTTTACCATAAAACTGAAACTGTACTGGAAAGCGCCATTTTATTGTCTGTTTATGGTCCGGTCTTTGACCGTGAAAAACAGACGTTACCTTACCTTCGTAGGTACCGAAATTCTTCATCCAGATGACGACACCGCATCGACTGACTTGCGTGACTTCACGTTACCGCTCGCTTGGATTCAACGAATTCTCAGCTCTTTTGAATCCAGCTATGTAATCACAATAAGAAATGACTCAAATGTATAGATTGATTAAAGGTATACCAGCCAAATAAATATGAAATTAACACAGAACTAGCAAATAGTTTTGTTTTCCGTGCTTTGGGTATGCGATGATTATGTGATGGAGTAGAATTTAAATTGATACTTTATCGCAATGTCCAGCTTGGAGTTAAATGAGTTGAATATAATATTACTTCAAAATTAACCTCAAAGGTATCAACTATACAGCACTTTTTCTTAGTGTTATGTTGATATTTTTTAACATGTTTACAAAGCCATTCTAATGTATAAGGATTAATAAAAGCAAAACTAAAGTATGACGGATCAGGTTCCAGTTTCACAAGACATTTAAATTTGAGATTTTCCTCAACTCAAATATATTAAATGTTATTGCTTTATTCAAATTAATCATTTTGCATGTTATCCTTTATCAATGAGCACGGCTATGTTATAATTTGAATTCTGTGAGGTCATTTGATATATTATGAGTTCAACTAATAATTCAGAGATGTTGAAAAAAAAATTACTTGAGAAAAACTCAAATTCAGATGTTTAGTGAAAGGGGCCCAGAATACTAACCACAATTTATCATCCTTTGTTATATAGATTTGACACTATTGATATCAGATGTTATGTCTGATATATTTCTTAACTGTTTGTTTCCGTCACAGACAGCATTGAATATATAAAAATGAACCATTTTCAATATCAAATTGGAAAGAACGTTGTAGATTCAGACATGAACTGGATATTAAATTATTTCGAATTATTCACGTATTGTGAGATATGGAGATTTTCAAGCAATTTATTGACCTAACGCATCGCAGTGTATGTTGAAGTGCCAATATAAACGTATTCAATTCCTTGACGTATTCGAAAATTAAAAAGCTTCATCAGCTCTGTGAAATAGAATACTCTACGGGAATGATCTTGTGGTGGAAAAAACAGTCTATTACTTGAATTGTACTAATTGATTTAAAACATCAGTGACGTCGTTTTACGTATTTACGGGGTTCATATTCCAAAGCCTGATGGAGACTAATGGGCCAGAGTAATTCTATAATCAAGGAGTACAGATATAGTAACTGAAAAAATATAGCCAATATATTTTTTAATTTCCTCAATAGTATACAAACCTTAAAGCCTTATTAAACATCCGAAATGCACTATTTTTATCAATTACAAATTTTAAAATGATTGTAATTGAATATGTTTATAGTATTCATGTAGACCTCTTAGTGACTGTTTTTTTAAAAAAGCGAGAAAATAAATAACTTGTGAATTTCTTAGACGAGCGGACCGAGCTTTTAACTTTTGTTTACATTTTTGTAATTATGAAATGACTCGGTTGCTTTCCGGCTGTACCTCAGCTAGTGTTCGGTAAGCATTATATTATTTATACGCACTGAAAAACAATGCGTACGGAATACTAGTTTGGACTAGTAGCTCTTGCTCAGGATCCTCCGTTGCATATACACGTGATTCTATCGCATGCACGTGTCAATATTGAGAGGCTACCATGGGTGGTTTGTTTAGTACAGTTATTAAAAAAGTAATTTTATTTTTTATTTTATATGAACGATTCGTCGCTTAAGTACAATAAATTAGCTCGTGGGTTCCATTTCATTAATACACTGAAGGGAATAAACAGGAAACAGGGGGGTGTTCTTAAAAACTATTTAACAGCAAGCTAGATTGTATGAGCATTTAATTTGTTAATAGACAAGTCTGTGAAATTATTTCATATTTTTTACGTATGAAAAGCAATCACCGCAACGGCGTATACACATAAATGCTGACGGCGTCGTTTCTTGGACTGATAAAACAAAACAAACGACTTGTATTTAGATTGTGATAAAAAGGGTATTGTATGTCGTCGTTTGTTCTCATTTTTATTGCAACATAAAATCTCCTGCCAGACTTATTTTGAATGAAAACATATTAAATATATTCTGAACTAAAATATTGATGTGAATTATAACAATCTCTTAACAGCAGGATTGTTAGATTTGTGTCTCGCTCATTCATTAATTAGTTCCAGTAGCATTACAAACTCAAATTGAAGTTTTAAAAATGACAATCATTCCATTTAAACAAGAGGACCATGGTATTCCTTAATCGCTCGCCTGTGGCATAGGATACCGTACGTAATAAAGAGATATTTGATGATCCAAGCTCATTTATTTTTTAAAAAAATTAGCATTTTCAAAATGTTAATCCGGAGTCGCATAGTATTAGGTAACTACTGTGTTAGTTTAATGGAGATAACAAGAAATGTAGAGGCTATATTGCACTCAAAGTTAACTAACGCAATTTAACGATTCAATGGCTAGAATCCAGACATTAAATACCTGATTTTGAACTTGTCAGATAATGTATTAGATCTTGTTATGGTTATGTTATTGCTGTGTAAGTTTGGTGAGGATTTAAAGTAAACTGCTTAGTAGAGAGCAAACACGATCTATTGCTTGACTTCACACAATGCCATAATAATACATTTTATTACTATACAATGGCGGATATTGAATAACTTATTTGACCAGTTCAAAAATTTGTCTGAGATATTATAGTTTCCATTGAGAACGTTTCGTGTAGATTAAATTAAAACTGCTAGTGCCAGACTTCCATAATTATAGATGATATTCAAGAACCATTACACCAATATTAATTATTCAATTTGATCAATACAAGATCTTTTGAGATATAAATATATAAATACTTCAACAATTTGTAAAGGGTTCAGTGAAAACTGCGAGTACTAGAGTGCACAAAATGTCAAATAACGCATTTTTGAAGATTGAAGGTCCATTATGACATTCAATATTCAATTTGTCGAGTTTAGACACTTGTTCGAAATACTATATAAAACACTTAAAAACAATACCGAAATAGTAATCAATTCAGCTGACAAAGGATCAGCAGTATTTGTAATGGACAAACATCAGTACATCTTTGCGGCCGAACTTCATATTCATAATCCAGCCCTCTTAAAAAAGCCCGATACTGATCCAAGTATGGATTACCCAAACAGGTTAAAGAAATTGCGGATACTCTGTGCGAAAAGGGTTACATTAATGAATAAAAATATCATCTTACTATCACCAACCCTAAACCTGGCCGTTTTTATATTCTTCCAAAAGGTCATAAATATGGTAACCAAGTTTGATCTATTGTGTCTGCTATTGGTCATCTCGCTGAAATAATTTCAGAATTTTAGGCTTCCATTTAAGACCACATGTGCGTAATTTACCATCACACTTACAAGACATCACATATTATTTGTCAAAAATTGCATACCAAGGTCGGTTACCATAAAACACTTTGCTATAGTCTCTATGGATGTCACCTCACTTCATGCAAATATCCCTCACAATGAAGATATTAAAGTGTGCAAGGAAGCGTGGGGCAGTAGATAAAAGACCCACCCACAAAATATCTTGTTGAGCTTTGAACCATTGTTTTTAAGAGCAACAACTTTGAATTCAATGGTGAACGGTATCGTCAGATTAATGTCACTGCTATGGTACACGCATTGCACCTTATTATGTTAATGTGTTCGTGGACCGTCTTGAACAGAGAATACTTCAAGAAATTCCGTTAAAATTCATTTCTTTGCTTCGTTTTATTGATGATATTGACATGTGATGGATGACATGGTCGTGATAACCTTTATGCTTTTTGTATTTCGTTAACAACGTCCATCCCTCTATAAAGATTATAAACAATACAGTACACACATATCTATATTCAAAACCAATATATACGCATTAGTATTTTCTTCTAAGCAGTTGTCATCTTAAACATATTTGTAAAAAACGTACAGTTTGGCACTGTGAATAGGTTGATATATATGCACTGAAAATGAAAACTTTGACATCCGTTCTAAAGCACTATTACAGCATCTCTTTTTTTTATATAGTGCGTGAGCTAATTATTTGTGGACCGGATATTGGTACTTGTCAAATATCTTTTATCACTTCCAAATGTCTCTGAATTGGGAATACTTTCTGATAGGGAGGTTCAGTAGATACTCTCTCTCTCTCTCTCTCTCTCTCTCTCTCTCTCTCTCTCTCTCTCTGGTTTCCAAATATTACTATTTTAAACGTCTTATTTTTCAATTTTGACTTCCTTTTCGATAAAAGTTTAAACCGTAGTATTGTCATAATATTGTTTATTAAACTGTAGGGGAAGGCCCGATTCTAATGTTGACAGAACTTGTGGCCCGACCCCATTTCATGATATATTGAGAAAAACAATTTTTTAAACTAAACTCAACTTAACTAAACATACAGACGGCCTAAAATATGTGTGCTTACTTGGGCAAGCAAAGGTAACACGCTCGTGTATTCGTATTCACCAACCAATTTGAAGAATATTCTTAAACTTAAGCGTCAAAATCTAAAGTTAAACATTAGCTATCTAGGTAACCATGACAGATAGAATAATTGTTTGAATTTACTTGACTATATATTAGGTGTCCCTTCATGCTTGCAAATGTTGGTCTCAAAAATGGTCTTTAAATGTGTTTTACAAAATTAATTTCTTGAGTTCATGTCCAACAATAATCTTAAGAATGGTTGGTGAATACGACACTTGGTGTCGGAAAATCTGGTTCTTGTGGATAAGCACGTTGCCAAACGTGTAAAATCGTGTCAGAATCATCTATAATTAAACAGACTTTTACGGGAGCCTTTATTTCCACTAAAAGTTACATTTCTTGTAAAACGGCTAACGTCGTTTATGTAGTTACATGTTGTAGAGTAGTAAAATGTATATCGGCGACACTAAAAGTGTCATTTATTCAGCGTGTAAATGATTGAAAACTACAAAGGTTCATTCGCTCTTCCGTCTCCGTGAACATTGCAACAGTGACGGGCATTCGTTTGACGATGTAATATTACATTGCACTGATCATGATCCAGATTGGAGTGACAAGCAACGCAGACATCGTGAATCCTTATGGATTAGAAGATTCAAAATCCTTCATCCATTGGGTTTAAACAAAAGCGATGATTTTGCATAGTTTGATATGTATCAATAAACTCAACACACGAGGGGTGTTCGAAATGTATTGTGCATTTGCCTTCGAATCATTAATAACTAACTAATTCGCTCTTGTTTTCATTTCATACCTCAAAGTAATATTCCCGGTTAGAAATACATACTTTTAGTCTGTGGATCCATTTCCGGAAAGCGTCACGGTAGGCTGATTGGAGTATAATACGAAGGTACTGGTTTACGGCAGAACCAAAAGCCTGCCGTGAACCATATCTACGACCAGAGACAAGTTTTTTTCAGTTTGTGAACGAGAAAGAAGTCACATGGGGCAAGGTCTGGGGAATAAGGGGAGTGTGGTAGCACTGTGATTCTCTCAAAATCCATTATAAGGACAGATGTGTGCACTGGGGTTTTGTCATGCAAGAGATGGACATATTTGAATCCAGTGACTTGGCGACGTTTTTCGTAGTACTTTTTTCAGTTTTTTAGTACCCCATCAAGATGGTACCTTCCAAGCCAATCTTATCCTTGTTTACCGGTACATGTATTGCTTAACCTTCAACGGAGAGGAAAATTGCATAAAGAATCTTCTTATTCTTAATGTCTGATTGACAATGACTGGTTTTCTGCCATGTTTGGTGACCCATATTTTGTTCCCAACATTTCGTACTGGTTTGAAATAGTGTCCCAGTATAAATTGCCTTTGGTTACATTCAGGGAACATTTTAAGAACATTTTCGTCCACCCATAAATCCGTGTGATTTCATCAAAAATATATTTTAGAGAACGAGTTTATTACGAACTTTGATAAAAGAATTACTCACCATTTTCTACTCGTTTCCCAGTCATTTTTACAACAGTGGTCATCAACTGCCTATATTGAAATGAGTATAACTCTGGAATCCTGTGTTTTAGCAGATACATGAATATACCATTGTGATGGTATTGAATAGAGCTATCAATGCGTATAAATATCGATGCAAAATTTCAAGTGAATTTTGCGCGACTTATAAATACACAATACATTTTGAACAACCCTCGTATGTAACTTCCAAAAATCCATTTTTTTTTTTTCATTTTTTCATTGGTATTTACGCCGCAATATTTTTAATAAAATCAGTTGTTAACTTTGACGTTTAATATAAATGCCGCCGTGTACATGCATACGACGTCATGGCGCTAAACAGTATAAGACGTCACGAAGTAATGGTCAACTTAATTGACTCAAACGATGTTAGTTTGTTTTTTTTCTCAAGTAAATCGATTTTCCCGCAAAAGAAATGTGCCACATATTGCTGTAGTAAAATGTAAACTATGTACTCGGGCACTAGGTTATCCTTTCAAAGCTAATAATAAAGTGATTATGGAAGTCACTGTAGTGATCTGATACGACAAAATTAGATTTAGGTATTCCATCATCGAACGACTTGAACAAGACAGCATCTCAATGTATTATCAATGTTAACTATTTCCGGATCAGATTGTTATTATTATTTCTGCGGAATACATTCTTAGATGTTCATTAAAGGTTTAAATACTATGTCTTAATGACGTGTTTATCTTAGTTAAACGTTATTCCCTGCCTCACTAGCAACCGATCTCAAGGCGTATTGATATAGAACGTTGAAAGAGAGGTATGGTTACGAAGGTTAATGTCATTTATTTGTACGAAGGCAAAACACTATTTTGAGAAATGTTCTTATTTTCATATTCATGAAATATGTCGAAAATATGCTCTGAATTATTCAGGTATGCAAACCGCAGTGTTGGTCTAAAGGTAGAATATCCGCCTGACATGCGGAAGGTCATGGGTGCATATATTCAATGTTATACGTCAGTATCAACTGAAAAGGTCATAATGACGTCAACCTAATGGTATTTGTAGACGCAATGTCATTTTTTACATCTGTCGGGATGTATTTGCTCGATTTATCGAAATAAATGTTTTCACTTATATTTAAGTTTTATTTAACTGCGATAGGTTATAGTTGTCCAGTCCATGCTAATTACCTAAATTGTATAATTGCCTTACTTTATTGACTCTAAGCATTTGAAGACAGTTTTTACAACCGCTGGCTACATTTTATGACGGTGTGAGAAATGTTTTTATTATATTCATCCGTACGTCATTACCATGTTGACTTCTGCTTTTAATATGATGTGTCACATTTTAAACATAATGTATTTGCTTGGTTAATTTTACAACAAAGTGACATTTGTTTTAGCAGTCAATACTATTCATTACGCACATTGTTGTGAAAAATACAGGTTCTAAGGTTAAAAGTTTTATGTATAAACATTCCTAGAATTTTTATAACCGGTACTTTATCATTAATCAAACGTTCTACACGTTTTTGCATATTTTGCCTTTTCCAGTAATAACTTAGAATAAAACATTGTCTTGGGCTATTATATAAATTACACTCTAACATAAAATGAAATTCATCTTCATACAGGTTCGGGTAATCTACCAGTTTCAATGATAAGTCTATTTGATGAGATTTCTAAATTTAGTAAAACTAGTACGGCATTTTCTTAAATTTAATGTATATAAATATGATTGAAACATAAAGTTTGATATGCAATTATGTCCAAAAAATTTCCAGTTTAGTATAAATTGATCTTTAATTCTTTATTTAACATTGCATAAAAATAAATCGACATTTCCAACATGTTGAAAAAGCCAAGCCTCATAAAATCTAAGATTTTTTCTCATTTGTATTTAATAAGTTTGCATAAACGTTTATCATATTGAAGTATCTTAAGTTTTGAAAAGGTATCTTACCCAGTTATTCATAAACAAAATCGTTTTGTGTGCTTTTCGTTGCTCCAAATAAGCGCTTACAAAACTATAAATGAATGGTTTCTATTCTATCTCCTTTATTAAAAACCTAATCTTCCCTCGCATAATTAAGGATAGGCGCTATAAGCTTATCGAATAAATCAAATCTTTGTTTAATCGGAATACCATTACATTTACCACAGAGTATACCAGCAAACGATAAAAATATGACAGGTAATTTACCAACTCTGCCACATAATCAGCCTCCCGTATACACTAACCCAGAACCTAGCATGACAGATCTTTTGATTGGCCCTGCAAATGGAGATGAACATGATTATAATTCCCGAATCAAGTGTAGGGATAGACTCCCACAAACAAACTGTACAACAATAACATTAAATGTGTGAAGAACCAAATTAACTCATATAGTGAAACTATTACCGTATCAAGATCCAAAAACCGAATCCACACAGAATCGCTTCATGAAAGTATTCGGCGTTCAATGAATGAGGTAAATAATCCAGAAGAAAACATTATTGTAACTGCCCAAACACACCAGTAAGTACACAAAGTGACCGATCGGTAAATCCAAGTAGTAAGGAAGTTTCACGAGTATCTCGTGCAGGCAATCGTAGTATTCGCCGGTCGCATTCAGCAATGCCGTATACTATTAGGCGCAGTGTGCCAAGAAACAGAGAGAGGGTTTCCCCAGTTGATAAAAATAGACATGTCAACAGTCATGACCTACATTCTAAAGCATCGAGGGCAGAGGTAGAAAATTAGGGTTCGTTTACGATTCGATTTATTTAACATTTAAGGGTTAGTTATAAAAAGAACTGATCAATTAAAATCAAAATATTTGAAAGATATTTTTAGTAATAATAACATAATTTTGTTTACTGAGACATGGTCTGCTGAATTTACCGATTTGCAGGTAGACGGTTTTGAGAATTTTGTGCTTAATAATACGGAACTCAAAAGAACATGTAAGCGGAATTCAGATGGAGTTGTCGTTTTATTAAGAAATGAACTGATTTCTAAGGACTATTTTTTTGTGAGTCAGGATGATATAATTTGGGTGAAATTGTCAGCACAAAAATGGTGTATTGATAAGGATGTATATGTGTGTTTGTGTTATATTTTTGCCTGGTGATAGCAGAAGACAATCTACTGTAGAAAACTGTTTTTTTTTATCGACTTAGTGATTTTATTGTACATGTAGAAAATACCTGTGAAAATGACTGTTATTATTTATTATTTGGGGATTATAATAGCCGTACTTCCGTTTTATCGGACTATGTGTCCAATGAAAGCGTTGATCATCCTGAGGATTACACTACTGATGTATAAATGGCGCGTTTTCCGCAGGATAGCGGACACGTAAATAAAACGGTAAATTGTTTTTAGAATTTTGTAAGCAAACCTGTTTTAGGATTGTAAATGGGCGTGTTGGGAATGTTCGTAATTTAGGAAAATATACGTTTGTAAATAACCATGAGTGTAGTGTTATAGATTATGCACTTTGCAAGCCAGAGCCGTTTGAATATATGGATACTTTTGAAGTACATGACCCACACATTATGTCCGACCATTTCCTTATCACATGTTCTTTAAGGTTTATAACTCGTGATGGTAAAAATAGAAACAATATTAGACAGGAAACAGATTATGCGCATGCACAATATGTATGGATAAGTGAATTTAAGGATTTATTTCTTGAGAAACTCAATTGTGAAAATAAAGCACAAAGTTTAAGTGGTATTTCGAACAGGATAGTAACTTGTTCTACCATTTCAGACATTGATGAATACTTGAGCACTCTAGTTGAAATTGTTAGTGAATTGCATCGCCATTACTAAAACAGAGTAGAAACAATAATACAAATAGCGTTAATTCCGAATATGATGCTCGTAACAATTCATGGTACAATGATGAATGCTTTTTTAAAAAGCAATATTTTTTTCAAATGTTAAAAAGATATCTCGAGTCACCTGATACATCTAATAGGATAAATATGGTAAAATCTATATACTTTGAAATTATTAAATTATAGATACAAGAATGCACGTTTATATTGGAATATGTTAAAAGAATCAGCGGGAATCAAACCAGCAAATATACATGTATCCTTATTTGAATCATATTTTAAAGCAGTTAATATCCCACAAGATAGATTTTTTACACCTGATGCTGATTGAATAGATAAAGTCATCAATAAAACAGCTAAAAAACAATAGCGCCGGAACGAATTTTTCATTGTTTGTAAGAATGTATTAATGCCTGTATTGTTCACCATGTTTAGTAAAATATTTGATAGTGGCTATTTCGAAATCAATGGCCTGAGGGTTATATAGTACCATTACATAAGACGGGGAGTATTAACGGTATTCAAAATTATCGTGGCATTACGTTGCTGAGAAGCCTGGGGAAATTATTCACGAGCGTATTAAATAATATATTGAAAAATTGGGCTGAAATGTATAATATTTACAAGCTGGTTTTAAAGCAAAAATGAGCATTATAGATAATGTTTTTAGTCTAAACGGTTTAATTTCATATGTGTTAAATCAAGAGAAACAACTCTTTACAGTATTTGTAGACTATACAAAGGCATTCGATAATATTGTTAGGTATAATTTATGGAACAAACTGATAAAACTACGAGGCAAGATTTTGAATATTATTCAATCTATGTATGATACAGTGAAATCCAGAGAAAAAGTATTTAAATAATCTGAGTGATGATTTTACATGTTTATTAAGTGTAAAGTAAGGCGAATGTTTGTCACCTTTTTTATTTACTATGTTTTTAAATGATTGAGAAGATGTATTTATGCAGCGTGGTACGGAGGGTATAGATGTCAATATGTGTAAGTTATATTTATTGCAGTATGCAGATGATATTATATTAATTACAACGTAGTAAACATATTTAAAAAGATTGCTGTGACACATGGAGAATGAAAGTAAATATAGATAAAACCAAAGTAATGGTATTTAAAAAAAGGGGGCGTTTTGCCGAGAAATTTAGCTTTTTATTATGATGGACAACCTGTTGAAATTGTGAATAGGTTTTCGTATTTTGGGTGGTTTTTACTAGTGGGGGATTATAAGCTACAGCTCAGATCACTCTGGCTGGTCAAGCGAAGAAGGCTATTTTCAAGTTGAATAAATTTTTTTTCAAATTTACATACATCTCACCCAAACATCAATTGGAATTATTTGATAAATTAGTAGCACCCAATTTAAATTATGGTAGTGAAATATGTGGTTTTGCTAAAGATTTACCCATTGAGAGAGATTGAGAATGATTTTATTTATTGAGAAATAGGAAGAGTATCATTTAAAACGTTACATTATTAAAATAGTATTAAATATTGGGTAAAAGCATTACATGCCAATGAAAACAATACATATATAAAATATACCATTTATTAAAACGTTATTTGGAACTCTTACCAAATAAGGTAAATTGGTGTAACATGTTTAAGGATTTGCTGTGTTCGCCCGATTTCATTGACTTATGGCTACAACAAAGTATTGGAAATGTAGATTTATTTTTATATTTTGTTAAGCAAAGAATTTACGATCAATTTTTACAGAATTGGCACAGCAGAATAAATTATTCAAGCAGAGCGCTGTTTTATAAACATATTGCATGTTTAGATTTCAGCCTCATTTGCATGCTTTAGATTTCAGTCTTATTTGCATGCTTTAGATTTCAACCTTATTTGAATTCTTTTTCAATTTCTTAGTTTTGAAAGTGTCTTACACGACTAAGAGTTTCATCACAAAGACTTCATATTGAAGCAGGTCGATGGTCTCGACCAGAGAGTATTCCTGTAAATGAGAGAATATGCTCGGTGTGTAATGTATTAGAAGACGAATACCATTTCGTTATTCAGTGCTCATTGTACGTTGAACTGAGAAAACAGTTCATAGCATCAAAATATTGGAAATATCCATGTATGGTTAGATTTATTAAATTGATCAATTCTGAAAATGAAATCGAAATAAAGAAATTGGGCATGTTTGGTTATTAAGCTTTTTTGGTGAGAAATGAGTATATGTTTCAAATTTATATGTGCTTGTGGTGTGCGCTATGTAAAATGAAAACGTTAAAATGTAAATATTTTGTGATAGTGACATGTATAAATTACGATATATATGTAAACTTATATGTGTATAATATAATTAGTAGCACCGAATAAGAAAATTGGTGTTTATAGTTTCTGTTTACTTAGTGTAAACATAATAATGGAATATGCAAATACTTTTGAACTGTTACCGGTATGAAACATGCCAACCCTGTATTTCGTTTCGATGAGGTGGTACTTAACATTTATATTTTTATTTTATATTCCTGCAAATTATATTATATGAATAGCCAAATTGTTGATCTTTCAGTGAGGAAAGGTTGACACATACTTTGGAAATACTCTATCAATTGCAAAATAATAAAATATTCTTTGACATTCAGTTAATGGAATGATGGTGATATTCTACCAAAACTTATAATATGAAATGATATACATGCCTTAAGTTGGCTGCAATAAAATTTGTATGACTTAACGATGCGATAAAAGAGTCTAGTTGTTGATGTTTTGTACTTTTTCACATTCAATGTATGTATTTAACATATTGTAAAGATCAAATACTGTGCATCATACTCTTGTGATACTTTCTCCAAAATTATGTGTGTAACTAGCTTTGCGTTTATATCTATGAATTAGATATATTCTCATATATCAATCAAACATTATGTGGAAATTGTACTTGTATATACAAAGTTGTTACTTTTACTATTCGCCATGAAATGTGCTTGCATATATATCCCTATCGGCTTTAAACCTAATGGATTTGAAATAAACTACTACTATATAAGTATTTATTTGTTGTTAAATCACTTGTAATGCTTGACCACTTAATGTATTATGTGCCTGCGAAAGAACCACCAACTGTGAAAACAATGCCCATACATTTTATTAAAAAGCGACAGTAGTACATGTTTTCCATGAATTAAAAGCTCGTTTAAATACATGCTTATATGGTCTGTCACTTGTATTAGAATCAAGCCGGCTAATCGCTTTTAATAAAGCTTCTTTACTAACTGTTAAGTTCATTTCTCCAAACATAACATTGTACTTATTGCTCTCATACCGTTCAATAAAGTACAATGTATATCCGTCGGATTCAAAATACTTCTCGAATATATCAATTGGAATATTTGACTGTTTAATTCCGGCACATTTCTAAGCATATTTCAGTATAATTAGCATTTTTATGTTGAGCTTTCGCCACCTTGATTGTTTCCTTTTTATCATACTCAGTTCTACCCCTTCGTAAACATGTTTTATACTCCGATCTAGCACTGACCATATTAGCTCTATTACAGTTCGATTTATTTAATCTAAATATATATCTAACATTTTAGAAAAGTTACATATCCTTTTATAACATTCATATGTATACCAACTTTTAAGAAAGCTGTTTACTATTTGGTCATTTATATTACATGTATATTTATTGAAAGTACGTTTAAATAAAGGGGGCGCTACTCCTTCTATTTCATGAGCTAATTCTCCAATGCACAAGTCAATGACACTTTGGCATGTAGACTTTGCAACATTATCCTAAAAATCATCAATTATCAAACATCAATGTTTTCTAAAGAGGATAAACCATCAATATTGTCATTGCTATTTCATTATTTCACACATATTTACTTGTAACTGTCTTTCGCCTTAATTTTTATCATGTACTATGAGATGTTTACACTGTGTACTGACAATACCTCAGTAAAATGAGAATTCGTATTACACGTCAGTTTATTGTTATAACAAGGAGAAATTACATTGCTTCCTTTCTTTGTTATAAAACATATGTTTCCAGTTTTCTTCACGAGCAATTGTATAATTGCCTCAAATGAAGTTAAAATTGTGGTGTTTTGCTTCATGACAACAGGAATGATGTACAATATTTTAACTTATTACATTATTCATTTGTTTAAAGATTTTATCAATTTTGATCGTATCGTGTGGAACTACAAATCCACTTTTATGGTGATTATTGAAATTTGGTGATTATTGAAATATTTATGTGTAAGGTTCTGATATAAACTGTCAGTTTATATTACCTATATTTGATTGAACATAAGTGAGTGACTTTTACCTCGATAGACATGAACTCCAATTATATAAAAAAAAAATAATGAATTGCATTAAACCAATTGAACATCAAGAGTTGAATAAAAAAGCACACATGTATGCTATATATTGCTGTACACGTACTAGTATTCGTACATAGTCAAAGTACTCTACCTGTTGCCGATGTCACTTCCGCTGCTGCTGTGATTGCTCTTGCAGTTTCTGTTGTTGATTTTTTTATTGGCTTTCGAATGTTTCAATGTTGCTGTTATCGTCTGTTGTTAAACATTTCTATTTGACATACAAATTTTATTACTTTTCACTATTCTCATATATAGGATGAAACATCTTTCGACCAAACGATGGAAAATATTTCAAGTTATTCTTTTTGTCTGACATTGCAAGTTATTGCCACGAAAATTCAATCGCACTATACATCCATTATCGTGTTGTTAATGTCACAATCTACTTCTAACAATACCTTCAAATAAATTCAATCATGTCGTTTGAAAAATGCCAAAAACATAAATTACAAAAAACACAAATGACAAAAAGTTATTAAAGCCAACATTAACAAAATTCAAAACCATACAATCAAATTTCATCGTAGAATTATGAATGTTTTGTTAGAAAAGTGTAAATTTTCTACCACTGACATTATGAATTAGTTTGTTGGGAGTGTTTTTTGCCATATGGTAATATAATTGACTCATCATATTTAAACCCCCCAATGCATATTGTACTGAAAAATGAATATGCTGAATGATACCATATGTTTCGATTTAAAAATATTATCCTCAGAGAAAATATCTTCCAAATTTGTTATTGGTTGTGGTCATTTCAAATACCCTAAACGACGAAGAGCAGCAAACAGATGTTATAATCTAAACGTATGTAAGTATGTTGTAGTAAACAACACTCTTTCTGCTCATACCTTTATTTACCCCAGACACAGACTGCTCAATAACACCAGTAGTGTTTTCTAAGTAAACGATGAATTCCTTTTATTTTATGGAAGTTAACTGTGCATTCTACAATTTTGTTTAATTCATTAGATTTAATTTTTCTTTTTGGATAGATAAAATTATGATTATACATGTTTTTCCATTTTTGTCGTTTAAAGACGTAAATTCACTTCTATTAGGTACGGAATGAGGAATGCATATGCGCCTAGTCAATAATTGCTAGACTCTTCCCGCCATGTGCCACTGTTTGATTACATTATTATTGCTTGTAATCCATTAAAATATCTTAAATATTTAAACGAAATTATCCCTTGGCTCAACATCAAGCGGTTGTTTTTGTGTTTATTTCGTGTATTGGAAACGGGAGAAGTATCATGATATAACAAAACAGTGTACAAGTATTGTTTTATCTTGTTTTGTTGTTTTAAAAAAGGAAACATTAAACAATGATTTAGGTTTAATCATCGTATTTGATTGCCATCTTATTTGCAGTAGACGAGTTGGTCTACAAATTCTCACAACATTACTTTGTACGACCCTCTCTTGTATATGGCAAGTAATTGAGAAAACATGACATGGTATAACACATGACAAAATAATAATATTAGTACAAAAGGAAAAAAACATTCACACTATTTTATGTACATTAGTAACAAAAAATTGTTTGTACAGTTTGAATTTGTTATCACGGTTTCAAAGAGCGTGGTATAAGTTTTATAAAGGTGTTTGCAAGATTTTTGCATCGATTTAAATAGATATTTAAAAAATGATAATAAATTAACACCAGACATTTATCGATTAGTTCAAAGCATATACCAGTTTGAGAATATTGTACCGAAATTATACCTGCACATTGTTGTTTAAATAGCAAAATGGATGTCACAAGTTGCTATTTTATGCTAATCTTGGTGGGTTTGATTATTGTATTTTCATATTAATGCCAGTTTTATTGTCTTCTATCGTATCAGATTAATATAATAATATGCTTTGCCCATATTTTGCGTGACTTCTATTTCAAATTACATTGTTTAAATTGCAGTACATCATCATCACAATGTCATTATTGGATACAATAATTGATTGGTGAACCTTTACATGTTTTACATTGTGATCTATTTTAAATCACATTTTGCTCCGTACTGTTTGTAACTTATTATTGCCTATACTGTTAACGTTGCGTGCTATTGGTACAAACAGATTTAATGTCCTCGTTATTAAATGTACTTTAATGACATCATCTAATTTATTTTTAATTAATTCGGTGTAAATCTTATTGGGAACTATTAACCCAACTTAATGTTTAAGTAGTATGATTTTGTGATTTCAAAAATATTCTCCATGAAGGAGTTTCCTTTAAAGTTAGATTAATAAACTGAAAGGATAAAGAAAAGCCGGGTAAATTTCATAGCCACATTATCATCAAACTATTGCAAGCGACAGTTTTAGAATATGTGTTTTCATTAACGATTTTTGATCATTGACACAATCATTAATGAAATACCCTGATTAACATATTATAAAACAATCATCGTACTTGTAATACTTTGGTAATGTAGCTATAACATTCACACGGCGTTTCTTTATCCTTTCATTGTAACCAAGGACTTGCATAGAAGGATAGGGAACTTGCATCTCCTGACTTAATGTTGATGAAATAGTACACGAAGGATTCATTTTTTGACAATTAATCATTCATAATTCACAGACAACTGATTTCGTGTACATAAACTATAAGTTGTATGTAGTCTTTGATGTTTAAACATGTTTCGATCACGCAAAATAATCTTGAATTAAAGATATTGAGGTTTGGAGGAAAAGTTCTCGTAATTTGCCGTTATTTTGGCTGCTGTATACAAATTTTGTAATCAAAAGTACTTCAACAAATTTAAACACAAATTTCTGGGAATGGGGTGGTATTGCTTAGTGAGAATTTTATTCTGCAATGAGACAATTTTGATTTGTTTTCCTGGGATGAATGGAAGTTAATATATTTGAAAACGAGATATTGCGATATTTTGCGTGAATACGCAAGCGTTCACAAAATCTCAATCAGTTGCCTTTCCTTTCCTATATTATTCCTTGTTGTTACCAACAATATTACAAAGTCCTTACAGCAAGCACAGTATACCATAACAGTTATTTTAAAATAATGATGAACATTACTGTTACATGGCAAAAGGCATTTGTTGAAGTTAAGTCTCGTTTTATTTGTCTCAAATTAAAAATCAATTCCCAATTAAACTTGACTACTATTTGCATGGCGCGTGAACATAGTCCCAACGGGTTTAAAATGCTAATCAATGCAATGCATCTTTTAACTCAAATTTGAATTGTTGTTTTGTTTCAATATATGTTAAAACGGCTATTGTTTCTACAATACTTAACGCTTTAAATAAACTCTCATTTACTATATATAGACATCGTTAATATTGGTACACAAATCAACTGCGGGGCGGTAGTCTAATGGATAGAGTGTTGGCCGCTCACGCCAGATGTTGCGGGTTCGATCCCCAGTTCAACCCGATGCCTCTAATAAAACAACACTCAGTACTGGTTCTACCCAGGAAGCGGACTCGAGAGTGGTTCATATAAGCTTTGAGCTTTCATCGCAATCGAGCTGAAATAAATTAGTATAAACTAAACTGCGAAAAATGCAAAACAAAAAAGAAAATATTTCATACAGAACTATTTGTTCTTCTGGAACAAACCCCCCCCCCCCCCTCCCGACACACACACACACACACACACACACCACTGTCATCTCATAAGAAGAAAAGAGATCGTTTAAATAAAAATATCCCCTTCAACAATTGGTACTTCAATAAGTCTCAGTTAACCACGCTACGGAGGATTCTTATATTTGAATTATTGCTCAAATCTTGCCTACATTAATTTTCAGGGGACTCTTGGTCCATACTCTTTAATTTTTTTAAATTATATGTAATCACCGCAGCATCGAGTCAGTGATAGAATGCCTAAGTATCGCTAAGTATTTATGTCTTTAGGTTATTTTTAATTTCAGACGCCAGATTAATGGTAACACATTTATTCCCTTCATTATTAAGGCAATATGTTGGTTGTCCCTCAACAGACATATTTTTTTACATGCATTCATGTGCACTAAATGTGTGCGTGTGCTGTGTTGTTTTATGGTATGCTTTTTAACAAATATATTAAATTTAATGCAAAAAAATATTCATATGAGAAGAACTTTATAATCAGAAAGTGTTATAAAGAGAAAAAAAACTACAATATTGATAATAATCTGAACATTTGTTTTTCACGTCATGGTTCTGAGTTGTGGGCAAAAAATGAAAGCTAACAACTTTTAAATGAACAAGACTATTGTTTTTACCAACTACATATAAAAAGCAATCTAGAATTAGTTAATCTTCTCCTTTTTACCATTTGAATTTTCTCGCTAATCAAATTAAACTTGTCAGGCATTTGTCAAAACTCTCGTCTATTACCAAACCTCATGGAGCTATTATCCAAAATTAATTATATCGCTGCGCTTTTCTACAATTTGAAAGAAATAGCATTTAAAAAATAGCCGCTGCTGCGTGCAGTGAACATGTTATGAGAATATTTCTCAGGAAAGGAAAATAATTTTAGATGTATGTCTTTCTGAAAAAATATATATACATATAATTGATGCAATATTTTAATAATGTTGATGACCACCGAGATGTTGCAATAAATAACATCTGATAAAATGACGCTTTGGGAGCACGGAACATATTTTAGAAAAGAGTGACTCGATTTTATTGCATCTATTCATGAGGGGTACTTATACGAGGTATGTCCCAAAAGTAATAGGACGCATTTAGAAATATGCCTTTTAATGTTTCAATCCAAACAAAATTTGGCATGAATAATTTTCCATATTTTATCTAGCATGCACAATTTCAATATCGTACTCTATCATTTAACATTAATTTTGACAAGACAAAATGTATATGTAACAAAGTACGGGGGACCTTGCGTTATTTGTGCGACGTCAAGTTCACATTCAAATGAAAGTCTTTTTTTCGAAGTATGAACTGCTGTGCAAAACACATTTTTTATGGTACTGCACCCACTTTTGGTACATGTTACAAGATTTCAGTCGTCCAGATCGCTGATGGTCAGTTAATTTCGTCTCACCATTGGAAACCTGTTTGTACCAGCAATAGATAAGACTCTAGGATATGCCTTCTGTTAAAGAGTTGTGCGAAATAAATTTCAGAGTATCCTGTAGGGTCATATTACACTCAACACACATTTTTACCAAACTCTAAATTTCCACTCTAGGCGTGACGTTGTCCAATTTTTTTAAATATTCAAATTCGCACTTGTAATTTTGAAAGTGCGCAAACTATTCAAATATTTATCGATAACGTCGACTATTTCAACGACATTCGCACATGATCTGAAAATACGTCCACTGTTATTTTATAACATTTGGCACAATATTTAGGAAGTTGTCTGCTCTCCAAGGCAATGATTTGTTTTTTAAATTGCGTCTTATTTCAAAGTTCCCCGTACTTCTAAACTCGCGTTACTGTGGTGACTTTTGCATGAACTTAATGATGACTGAAAGTTGATTTGATGTTTTATGACAATAGAAGATGTGTCGAGCTATCCATAGATATCATTGGTTTGCATGTAACGCCCTAAATACAAAAATGACAAAGTCGTCTTATTACTTTTGTGACATATATATCAGTACCCCTTCCACAGGGTAAAGCGGCCTTGTATTTATAAATACATGGCAAGGTTATTTCAATACATTGGAAATAGTTGTATTGTATGTATTTTATCATAACCCATTTTCAATAAAAGTATTTTGATAGTCTGTAGAACGAACCCAGCAGTCCCGATTGGGTCAGTTAAAAAGCAATTGTTAGGAGCACGATGATTGGTTAGTTGCTTCAGGGAAAGTCTGATTGACGTCATAATTTATGACTTACTGCGTGATTCGACATTCTTTACACTCAAACAAAACTAGAAAAAAATGAATTTAAAATCCTTTTAATACCAATCCTGATGATGATGATATATATATAATTTGCTCAGACTCCGTAAGTGAATGGAAATTTAAACTATCCGCTGCAAAGTAAACGCGTATGAATACCTCATTTTTGTCCTGGTTGACATTAAATTCACTAGATCTAATATCGGTTATTGTTTCCATTATCAGCTGAACTCTGCAAAAATGACGAAAAACTTTGAGGTAAAAAATTAAACACCTGCCTTTTATCTCCCGATTCGGAAAAATAAAAATTCGATAATTAAAGGAAATACCTGCACAGAGTATAAGCTGATGTCATTGTATAGGTCTTGTCTACACGAATGTTTAAATGTGTCAACATTTACAAAAGTCATAAAAATCCACGCTCATTAATTAATGGAGAATCGGAATTTAGAACGTTTCAAACGACTTTTGCTTGCAAGGTTTGTGTATTTAAATTGTCTCATGATTGTCTGCTTCTGATCTTCAACTATATGCTTTTATTTATTTTTTCTGGTCGAAATAATTGGTCAGTAGGAACTTTCGTCAACGACTAGCACTCACGTTCGGTAAACCAGGGTTGTGTTCAATGGTACAAGATATTGTATTGTGACATCTCAAATACGAACATTTATGACCTATTTCGTTTTTCTCTCAAAACAATTTATGATCTGATTGTGGCGCCTGAAAATCGCTGAACCAAAGAAATCAATAAAACAATAAACCTAAGAATATAGCTATCAATTTTATTTTTTGTATATTAATATAAAATTTAGCGCGGAACCGTGGTGCACGTCATTTTCGTTTGTATGATATTAAACCGACCATCAAAATATCGAAGTTTCTTTGTTTACGCGACTGAAAAATGTAAAAAGTAGTCCGGCGCCAGGGATGTTATCGAAAATCAAAGTCAATAAAAAACTGACGTTATCCAATGAAATTGCTTTAAATACATATATGATAGTGAGATTGGAATTATTGGGGGTCGGTAGACCTAATACGAAAGATATCAGGTTATGGGACATTCTAGTATTTTGATTGATGAAAGTGAACTAAAGATATTATCCTACAACCAAAAATAAAAACAAAGAAATAGAATGAAGTTTAGGAGTACTCTATGTCTTTAGATTTAAATCATACAAATTAGAAACATTTCAATACAACTATTTCCTGAGAATTCTAACAACAAACACTAAGATATTTTAACATAATTTGGTTAGCTTAACCTTTAGTGTTTATGGCCCCGTTATATAACAATTTTTCGCGTCATACATAGAACAAGCGTTATTTATATTGAACTCCATTTAAAAGCTATAACATTTGGTGTTTTCGGAAAACAGGAGTACAAAAAATGTTTTGAGATTAATAAATATTTCTATAATTAAACTATTATTATTTTATGCTCTGATTTCTCCTTTCATTCTTCTTTCACTTCAAATTGTATCCTTTACATAGTGAACAGAATATATTTTTTCTGTTTTGAAAAAGTCTTTTTCATTTTATGAGCACTACCTCCACTGTGTTTGTCACCATGTACTTTATGAACTTTAAAATCCCCGTTCGTTTAAAGTTATTTTACATTGGTCTACTAATATTAATAGTCTGTACTTGTCTGGCAACAAAAATCATTGAGTACATGATGTAACTAACGTATTTGTTAGACCTGCTCCAGTCTAACATGTTAACCTAGTCAAATGATTTCAATCTTTCTTCTCTGAAGTTAGTTAAAAGAACAAAAAATACATCATTTCCACAACCACCTCCTCCTCCGAGTTTGTCAGTGATGCTTGTTCTTCATGAACTTCAGAATCTCGTTCGTTTTAAAAAAAGAATTTGATCATAGTTTACAAAGGTTTACACATACTAAAAGTATTTACTTGTATGGTAATTACCTATTTTTATTATAGTATTTACTTGTATGGTTATTACCTATTTTTAGTATAGTATTTACTTGTATGGTAATTACCTATTGTTTAGTATTGTTTTTACTTGTATGGTAATTACCTATTGTTTAGTATAGTATTTACTCGTATGGTAATTACCTATTTTTAGTATAGTATTTACTTGTATGGTAATTACCTATTGTTTAGTATAGTGCATACTTGTATGGTAATTACCTATTGTTTAGTTTAGTATTTACTTGTTTATAATATCCTATTGTTTAGATTTGTTTAGTATAGTATTTACTTGTATGGTAATAACCTATTGTTAAGTATAGTATTTACTTGTATGGTAATGACCTATTGTTTAGTATAGTATTTACTTGTATGGTAATGACCTATTGTTTAGTATAGTATTTACTTGTGTGGTAATTACCTATTGTTTAGTATAGTTTTTACTTGTATGGTAATAACATATTGTTTAGTATAGCATTTACTTGTATGGTAATAACCTATTGTTTAGTATAGTATTTACTTGTATGGTAATTACCTGTTGTTTAGTATAGTATTTACTTGTATGGTAATAACCTTTTGTTTAGTATAGTATTAACTTATATGGTAATAACCTATTGTTTAGTATAGTTTTTACTTGTATCGTAATTACCTATTGTTTAGTATAGTATTTACTTGTATGGTAATTACCTATTGTTTAGTATAAACAGCTGTCGCTGCTGTTCAAGTCATCTTTGAAAATCTAGTAATACTTGAAAATATGTTTTTCAATCTTTCTTCTACAAAAGCATAAACTATAGCTCCAGTGCCAATCGATAGAAGGAAATATTAAGTAAAATTGAAATAGTTCAACATTGACACATTGATTTATTATCAGTGGCTTTAGTATATTGCATAATATAAGTTGATGCTTTATCAAATTATTCATACAGCTGTACTTTATTAATTCATCTTACATATAGTGTATTTATTTTCCAAATATTACCATTTTTGTATCAATTATATACAGTATTCTGTTCGTGTCGTGTTGTGTTAATGCTGTATCAAAATGTTTACATAGGGCACTGTGTAAACAACTGTATGAACTTGTCCATAAAACTGATCGATGTACGAACCATCATATGTCTGCTTCATTAATATTCTTTGTAACATCAATTTGGTAATACTTATATGTGGTGATGTGTCTGGGTTTTTCCCCAAATCGTTTGCACTAACAATGAATTAATAATCATTATGCAAATTAGATTTAAGATAAATTTATAGATTAGGAGACAAATGGGATATAAACTTATTTTTTACTCAGTCTTCACGTATTATGAGCTATTAAAAAATTCAAGCAATTTATTTATCCGATTCATTGCAGTTTATATTCAAATTTTAATATAGATATATTTTTCGACTGGTCATTCCAAGGCGGTGATTCCTGCTGTCGATTCTTCTCTATCAATGCATTGTATTATTATTATTATTATTATTATTATTATTATTATTGTTATTCTTGTTATTATTATTATCATTATTTAGTATTATTATTATTATTATTATTATTATTATCATTTTTATTTTATTATCATTATTGTTATTCTTGTTGTTTTTATTATTATTATCATTATTATTATTATTATTATTATTATCATCATTATTATTGTTATTATTATTATCATTATTATTATTATTATTATCATTGTTATTCTGTTAGTTATTATTATTATCATTATTAGTTTTATTGATTTTGTAATTATTATTTTAATTATTAATGATATTATTATTTTTTTTTTTTTTAAACTATACTATAATTATAATTATTATTATTATTGACATTATTATCATTATTATAATATTATTATTATTATTATTATTATTATTATTATTATTAATATGGATTCGTACAGGGCCCTATTGGTGCCTCGGTATTGATCTCGGGGCACCAACACCGGCGCGTAATTTTTCATAGGATCACGGCGCGTGATTTTAGATTTATTTTGTTAAAAACGTTCTATTTTTCTAACTATAATTAGGTATAAATGTAAAAACGTCATTTAACCATAACAAATCGACGTCATTTATATATTCGGGCAGGTCGGAAAGAACTTCGGCAATTGAGGTACGACAGCCAAGTTATACGATGAATCGGAAATGATATTACACTAAAATAATATTAAAAATATGTCATGAGTTTATTACACTCCTGAACTGTTAATTATGTGATAAATTGTGTTATTTTTTATTATTGGATACGGCCAATCCCTCATCGCTACATAATACCAACATCTTTCTCCATCGTTGTATAACATGTGACGCCCTACGTTACCATGACTGCATTCTATATAAGGATCGGGCTACAATTTCTTTCAACATTAGACCTTTCTGTTTCAACAATATTTAATATCAAAAGGACATATGTATGATAGTGAGAAAAAGTATTTTGAAAATAAAGTTATTAATTCCAATAAATGTACAAGTATTAAAACGATGCCGTCAACGTTTTTGTTCATAAATCGATGTAGGAGTAACTTCCCTTTAATCCAAAGTGGCGATTCTTTTACTGACCGTACCAAAGCGACTTCCCCTGTTGTCACCAAAGTGTTGACACCTGTTGTCACCAAAGCGACTACCCCTATTGACGCCAAAGCGGTGACCCATATTGTCACTAAAGTGGTGACCCCCGTTGTCGCCAAAGTGATGACCTCCGTTGTAACCAAAACGGTGACCCCATTGTCGCCAAAGCGGTGACCCCTGTTGTCATCAAAGCGGTAACCCCCCCCCCCCCCATCACACACACACACACACATTGTCGCAAAAGCGGTGACCCCGGTTGTCACCAAAGCGGCGACCCCCCATTGTCACCAAAGCGATGACCCCTGTTGTCACCAAAGTGATTACCCCTGTTGTCACCTCTTGTGTCTGTTTGTCTTGCACTTACTATGCTTTTTTATTTCTTGCCAAGTTATATTGATTCAATGTTTTAAATGATTTGCACATCAAAATATTGATTGTCATTCATGTAAAACTGTCAGTATATTTCAGACGATGAAAATCTCTTTCTATTTCAATATCCAACATGAAATGTTGATGTTGTTTTGTCACTTGAAAACATCCTTTACTTATTTTAGCATTTGATCAATATAGCGTTGGTATATTTTTCACAATTATATATCTATTACTCTTATTATTCGTGAGCAATTCAACACAATTATGTATCTATTACGTATCAGGTGTGCATATTGTGTATGAATATATGTTCAGTATGAACGTTGGCTCTTGAAATCATATCAGAAAAATATTACTGCATGAAGTATTAAAATTACAGGCATTCAAAAAGGTCAAGGACGATCCAACGTTGTCGATATGTCTTAGGCACTGTTGTCTGCCACTTTGTAGTTTACCGCTAGTTGCAAGGGGTTGGGGGTTGTGGGAATTTTCTCAGAACCATTCTTTCTACACCAATTAAACTTGTTATGCGTTGAAAATGGCGTTAAACTCCATTAAAAAGGCAATGATGAAGATGGTTGTGGTACAGATGGACAAACAGATTTTTAATGCATTTAACTTACTATTCTAAACAAAGGACAGAATGAACTTTTACCAGTCTTATTATATCATTATAATTGTATATTCTGTCCAGATATAAATGTTTAATAAAAATACGCATATTCAATTTCATTTAATAAAACCATGGGAATGTATAAACATTTCAGTAATAAATGCTCGGAAGTTTTAATATTTTATATGAGTTGAACATAACAGAAAATCGGGTTACGGTGTCACGCCTGTACAAAATCCCTCTATATAACTTATAGTAAAGTGTTAATATTGTCCTGTCTCTGACCAATTTCCTGACCTTCCGATCCATATACTGGTCCCGTTTCCTTGCAAAGCAATTAAATGTCTCTAGACTTATTCACAGAAAATGGTACCATTAAGGCTTAACTTTTCCACAAATTTGAAATTTCTCAGGTCACTGTCAATATTTACACACAATATTCACAGATGACACTTCCGCCGCAATACCACCACATCCCTGACTGCATGTTCTTGGAAAGTAGTTCTAAATGCAACACAGAAATACCTCTGATCTATCATAAACATCACTTTTTAGCTCACAGGCATGCATCTCCAAGACCAGTCACTGTTACATTCTCTTTCTTAAAAGACAAGGACAACATCATAAAAGATACAGATCAAAACGCAAAGATTTAAACCAACAGCTACGCAAAAGAACCGAAGACCAGAACAACGCTAGGACAGACGAGGAAAGAGACAACATTAGACCTGTTGAAAGTACACTTGGAAAGGAAATATACGTATCTGAGGATTTTCCAAGTAGAGTTGCCAAGGCCAAGAATGACTTGAGGCCATTTTTTAATAGAGAAACTGCAAAACGAAATCGTGCTTTTCTGAGATTTGATAAGTTAGTGGTAAATGGTAACCCTTTTTTTATATGATTATGATCAGAATAACATTGTGAAAGTAAATAAATAGGAAGGTGGTCAAAGCCCTAGCAAAGATAGTCAGCATTCATCATTTTATATAAATGTGGTTTCATGGAACATACAAGGTTTGTTAAAAGATGAAACAATTTGGAACTGCTTAGTTACTTTAAGAAATTTGAAATTTGTGCGTTAAATGAATCACGGTTTAAATCTGAAGACGAATTTAATTGTTTACTTGCTATAATTTTATTAGAAAAAAGAGATATAATAAGGGCTGCCACTCTGATGGGGTAACTGTATTTGTTAAATCCCACCTCATCGAGAAGGGTATAATCACAAGAGTATTTGATCAATTAAATAAACTTCGTATTTTTACGAATTGCAAATGACATTTTTAATATAAAAAATAACATTATATTATGTTTTCTATATATTTCACAAGAAGTGTCACCTATTTACAACGAAATAAATGGATTTAATGGTGTGAATGTATTTGAAAAAAAAATGAGAAAACTTATCTCAAGTAGTCTCTGAATACACTGATGACGATATTATTTTAGCTAGTGACTTTAATGCCAGATGTGGCAAGTTTCAAGATGTTTTAGAAGAGGACAATGTTGATTTTGCATTTAAAGTCGATGATGTTTTATTTGAAAATGATGATTTTTCAATACCTAGGTATTTCAAAGACAAAATATCTCGTTTGGTAACTCATTAATAGAAATGTGTAAGTCTTTTGGAATACACATACTTAATGGTAGATTGCATAACGACAAATAAGGTAACTTCACTTCATCAGCAAATGACGGGTGTAGCTTAGTTGATTATGCTACAGCATCGTCTAACCTATACCTTACATTTCTAATTTTGTTGTTAACGATAGAACAGAATCAGACCACTTTCCATTATTATTCGCAAACGTAATGGATGTTAATGAAAACGAAAGCTTAAATGACAACCAAATACCTGTAAATGATAGATCTAAGATGCATTTTAACCTTTTTAAATGGGACGAAGAAAAACTAGAAATATTTTAAACCATTTAAAAGCTTCGGTTACGAATGTAAAAGATGATCTTTCTGAGGCCATATTGACAAACGATACAAACGAAGCTGTAGATGTAATAGTTGATATGTATCAGAAAGCTGCGACAAACACGAGAAAGAGGCCTTATTTTCCACATAGTAATTAGTAGCAACCATCTTGGTGGGATGAACAATGCGAATCCTTAAAAAAAAAAGACTAAGGCCTTACGTAAGTTTAGACTAAACAGCTCACGCGAAACTTATATACAAGTCATTAAAATATAAGTACAAGCAGGTTTGCAAACTTAAAGAAACCGAACTGCAAGACAACTTTAAAAAAGAGCTCCTGGACTCACGGTCCAATACCAATTTTTTGGGAAAACTGTGAAGAAATTAAGATTTAAGAAAATGCGAGGCCAAAATAGTATTACTAGGTACGCATGGTAGACCCATTTCAAAAACCTGTTACAATCGAGTGAGCAGAACGCAATTCTCATGAAAATTTGAACGAGGAAAATGTTATTATAGATAAAAGTTTTAATGGCTCCCTTTCAATGTTAGAACTAGAGTTTGAAACTTGGTCAGTCAACTAGTCCTAGTGGAATTTTACCAGAAATGATAAAATATTCTCTAAAAGACATATCACCATTATTACTTCCATTATACAATAGAATGTTAGAAACAGGTAATTTCCCAGTAGCTTGAAGGCAAAGTATACTGTGTCCTTTTTCACAAATCGGGCTCAATGGAAGATATTAACCATTACAGAGGTATTTCACTTATTGATACACTTAATAAAATTCTTACAGACATGATGTTTAAAAGAGTTACTATTTGGGTTGACAATGAAAGTAAAATTGACGAAGCACACTCTGGTTTTCGAAAACGGTTTTCAACTATAGAAAAAAAATTCACATTACAGTCAATGGTTCAAAATACTTAAGCAAAAAGGGTGGACGTTTTTATTGCCAATTTGTAGATTTTAGTAAAGCTTTCGATACCATTAAACATTCAGAATTACTCAATTGTCTTATTCGCAAAGGAGTTGTTGGACATATTTTAAATCTTCTTTATCAACGTATAATAACCTTACAACATGCGCTCAGTTAGCTGATAGTAGACATACAGAGTTCTTCAAATGCAATATTGGATGCCGACAAGGCTGCAAATTGAGTACAATTTTATTTAATCTTTTCATAAATGATTTGATAGATGAATTAAAACTATCAGGTGATAATGGTATACAAATTCCAAACATAATTAATGATATTTTTGCTATATTATACGCAGACGATATGGCAAACTGTAGTGATATAGTTGGGAATTTGCAAAGACAAATAAATATAATTGTAAATTAATGCAACAGAACTGGAATAAGTATTTACTGAAAGAAAACCAAAGTTATGTTTTTTATAAATGGTGGTTTCTTCAAGAATAGTGAAAAATGGTTTTATAATGGTGCTGCTATTAAATAATATTTTATATAAATTGATAAGTCTCTTAGTCACACCTAGATTAATTTGGACCAAAGCCAAAGAGACGTTGGCCACTCAAAGTAAAAAAAATCGATTATTTCAATCTCAAAACTAAAAAAAAATGCTGGCTACTTTGAGCATCTGAATTATTTAAACTATTTGATACTATCATAGTACCTATTTTAACATATGGAGCAGAAATTTGGGGATATCTACATGCGCCACTAATAGAAAAAGTGCATAATCAGTTTTGTTTTAAATATCCTAAACTTTCTAAAAATTAATTCCACGCAATGTCAAGAGGCGAATGCGGGAGATTTCCATTATATGTTATCTTTTTTTGTAAGTGTATTAAATACTGGCTACGTCTTATTTGCATGTGTAGAACTAGATATCCTAAACACTGTTATATGATGCTTCGTAGTTTAGATGAAGCCGGTAGCAATACATGGGCATCAAATGTTAAGAGTTTACTGTATAGATACGGCTTTGGGTTCGTTTGGTTTTCAGACAAAGTCGGGGAAAACTTACTATTCATAAACGCTTTTAAACAACGTTTAATTGATAACGCTTTTCAGGATTGGCGAGCTGAAATATGTCAATCTAGCAAAGCTGCTTACTACCAACACTATAAATCTCTCCTTAATGTCGAACAATATTTAAGTTTGAAAATACTTTTAAAATTCAAAATAGCACTTGCCAAACTGAGATGTTCAGCACACAGTCTTAATGTAGAAACAGGAAGATACAATAACATCCCGTATATGGAGAGAATTTGATTCCTATGTCAATCTCGTGAGATCGAAGATGAATACCACGTTGTTATGAAATGTAAATACTATATGAATTTACGAAACAAATTTGGTATTCTTACTGGCAGACACCTTACCCTAAACACATTTTACAATGTAATGAATACCAAAAAAGATGACAAACTTATTCAACTTTGTAAATTTGTTTTTGAGATTTTTCATAAAAGACAATAATTCCTTCAAAATAACGCTGAAGACATTTATCACACATAATTTATTTTTAAGGAATTAATAAAATGTTTTTTACATTAATTCCATCCATATTCTGAAATATAATGAATTCAAAATAAACAATCTTGTTCTGTTTTGTAAACTTGTTAATGAGTTGAATTTTTTGATAAAAGATAAGAATTCCTTCAAAATAACATAGAAAATATTTTGACCTTATGTTAAACTGACATATGTCGTTATTATAGGTATTAGTACAACATATTTCTATATTTATATAATGTTATAACATTATTGTATATTCTGTACTCTTGATACATACAACAGACTCTATAAAACTGTAACTGTTTTATAATGGGCCGGAGGCTTAAATGACTGAATAGACATATTGTCATATCTACACTTAATCAGCATTTTCAATAAAAATTATTACCATGAAACAAACCTACACTTCAATTTTACTATGGACTCATTTCAGACCCGGAAGCACTTTCGTAGTGGTGTGACACCTTAAGCAAGTTTTGATTCATAAATAAAGTGTTCTGGACTCAAAACGAACAATAGATATTGAGCTTGATAAATTTCAGGAAATTTCGGTTACTCATGACACGAGAACAAATTGTTCATAAATACATCTTCGGTGCAAACGATGGCGGAAACCAGCCTTGCTAAGCTATATCTGGCACGTCATCTATTAATAATGGCAAAGCGATATCACAAAAAATAGCAATGACGCAAACATATTGACTTTTGGTTCGTATTTCGATACTACATGTTTTATTTTAGTTTAAATAATTATACACCAGAGTATCTTAATATGTACGTATGCTGATACAATATCGACACAACAATAATGGAGGTGTTTCTATATTTGATACCATAATGGTTATGTAAGTGCTATATCAACACAACACTAATGGTTGAGTTTATATTTGATACCAAAATGGTAATTTCTTGAAATATTGATATGAGAAATGCATTAAATTTCGATTAACTTTCACAAACATACGGTGAACGATTGTTACAGTAAATAAATATTTGAGAAGATGTTATAATGTTGTCAAATGGAAAAACTCAACCTAACATCCACGGTATGTTTCCAATCAAGAAATCAATCCATTTAAATATCCAGCAATGCACGTATAAACTACTCTTTACCTTAAATGTTTATGCGTTTTGTACGACCCCACCGGGAATTGAATTTTCTGACATGCGTTGAAGGTTTAAAGTAACTAAAACAAACTCGCATATAAATTTGTAAAGACATCAATAAGTGCATTGACATACTATTCTTTAAATGTATATAGCCAGACCGCACAAATGAAATGTATAGAAGGCATGGTCCAGTAGTGAAGCATCAGACCAAAGATCGGAAGGTCGTTTGTTTGATCCTCCGTCATGGTTTTTTATGGTTCAGAACACTTTATCCGCACTTGCTTACTACTGGTACTACTCACACAGGAATACAATTTGTCTAAATTATAAAAGCTTGTTTCACAATTGATGTAAAATAAATAAAAATATATAAATATGTATCCATGTGACCTATCAGTATTTATTGAAACGTCGCAAATATGAAACATTTGTCAAAGTTTTGGTTTCAGAAAATGATATCTGTATGAGATATGTTCTATTTCGTTTATTTTCCACTTTCCGTAATTTGATTCCTATGCCGATATTAACGGTTTCAATATATGAATATGTAAAATGTCTGAATTGATACAAATAGTACAGTTATACAAAAACATCATACATTTTAGTCCTGTCAGTCTACGGTTATTTTAGGCCAATCTGGACAAAATTGAAACAGAATGTTTCAAAGCTGTTTTTGTATCTATATATATTGCTGCAAAACATATCAAAAGTTTACCGCAATCGGACGATTGGAAAGCTTATTTTTATACGTTCAAACGTAAAAGGTCACCACTAACACTAGCTGTGTTTAATTGAAGGTTTTGCATCTAATAATGTTATTTCATGTGATACAGATTTACAACTATAAGTTTTGTTATCAGAAAAATAACATATTTTAGATTATTTGGTACCTAAATGTATTGAAAGTGTGCCTTTGGAGTATGTGAAATTACCCCACCCAACTATTTTAACGAGTCAATCTGTAACTATTTAAGTTTAAATGAGATAAACTTGCAACAGAATGTTTCTAAACTACTCTGATTATTTCAATATATTGCAGGAAAATGATATCAAAATTTATTTTTATTTGTTCAAACACACCACCTAACTGAAAAAGGTTAAGCTTTGAAAAGGTCATCACCGACACTAGTCGTGTAAAGTTCACTGTTTCAAAACTAAAACTGTTATTTTTTTATGATGCATATGTTGTAACAATAAGTTTCTTCTCACAAAAATAACACATTTTGAGCCGTTTGAGCATGTGAAATTACCCACCCACCTATTTTAACGGGTCAATATATAACTTGTTTAAATCAAATTAGATATATTGCAACAAAAAAATTTTAAAATGTTTATTTGTATAAATATATATTGCAGGAAAATATATCAAAAGTTTACCGTAATCGGAGGATGGGAAAATATTTTGTTTTCTTTATTAGTTCACACATACCACCTAACTGAAAAAAATGTTAAGCTTTGAAAAGGTCATCACTGACCCTAGTTGTGTATAGTGCACTGTTTTACTTCTAATACTGATTTTTATGAAGCATATGTTGTTACAATAAGTTTCTTTTACACAAATAACACATTTTAGATTATTTGAAGCCTCAATTTATTGAAAATGTGCCGTTTAATCGTGTGAAATTACCACACCCACATATTTTAACGAATCAATATATAACTATTTAAGGTTAAATTATATAAATTGCAACATAATGTTCTCAACTACTCTGTTTATTTCAATATATTGCAGGAAAATGATATCAAAATTTTATCGCAATCGAACATTAAGAAAAGTTATTTTTATTAGTCCAAACATACCACCTAAATGAAAAATGTTAAGCTATGAAAAGGTCATCACTGACACTAGTTGTGTATAGTTCACTGTTTTACAACTAATACTGTTATTTTTATGATGCATATGTTGTAACAATGAGTTTCATATCACAAAAATAACGTTTGAGCATGTGAAATTATCCCACCCACCTATTTTACGGGTCAATATATAACTAGTTTAGGTCAAATTAGATATATTGTAACATAATGTTCTTAAAATGTTCTTTGTAGTAATATATATTGCAGGAAAACATAACAAAAGTTTGCCGCAAGCGAAAAATAGGAAAAGCTTTTTTTTTATTATTTCAAACATTCCACCTAGCTGAAAAAATATTAAGCTTTGAAAAGGCTATCACTGACCTGAGTTGAGTCAAGTTCACTGTTTTTCTTCTAATACAGTATTTTTTTATGCATATGTTGTAACAGAAAGTGTTTTTTACACAAATAATCTATTTTAGATTATTTTGAGCCTTAATGTATTGTAAATGTGCCGTTTGAGTATGTGAAATTACCCAAACCACCTACTTTATTGAGTAAATATGTAATCATTTTAGGTTGAAGCGGACACAAATGTAAAAGTAAGTATTTCTGCAAAACATAAAAATACAGCAATAACACAAAGGGAAAGCTTTGTTTTAGTTTTAACCCATTACCTAATTGATAAATAGTTATTCTCTGAGTATGGATGTCACTGACACAGGTGTACAATTTACTATTTTACACTTGGTTGTGTTTCCTGAAATAGTTTATGCTCCATACTAATAATTTATTCATCAATAAAATAACTTATTGATGTTATTAGGAATCAATATATACTAAAACTGTGTAATTGCCAGGGGCATGTGGAATTACCCCTCACAGTTCTAACAAGCAGAATTCTACGCTTATTTTAAGTAAACAGGGGCAAAAATGCAACAAATGTTTCTTTGTTATTTTCATAACATATTGCTTTATAATATATTGAAAGTTTACTGTAATCAACCAAAATAAAATATCCAAGTTTTAACTTAATTACCACCGAACTGTTAAATGATTATTCTTTCACGAAGTCATCACTGACATTAGTTGTACATGAATATAAATTAAAGTTCCACATCATTTAACCCTATTTCCTAAAATATATATTTCATAGCAAAACATTTTCTATCAATAAAATCAAACTCTAGGATATTCAGAACGTACTGTAATAAAAAGTTCCATTTGGAACACATGGAATTACCGCCGTCGCCCTCACACACACATACACCGTGTTCTTAAATTAAATGTCTTCTTTTAGAATGTGTTTTCACATTATCTCTTGAAATATTGATATCAAAACTGAACAAAACAATAACTTTCCATTCTAGGCTTCCCAGTTAGTCCAATTGTTTTAGAACTGGTATAAATGTTTCCTTTCAATTTTGAACCTCTAAGTACAGTATTTGGTGTTTTGCTGATTTTGGTAGAATCGTTTGCGGGCCGACATACTAAATTTATACTTGAAGAAACGTTTTTGAAAATGGCACTAAAATGTTTGATCTAATTTGATCATATCTCCAGCCATAAATTCAGACATTTTGTTCCAAAGGTTCATTGATGTAGTACAACTTAAGCTTCACATATAGTCTTGCATACATCATGCCAATGTGTGTCTTTCTGGTAAGAAAAATGTCCTGTTTTGTTTTGTTTCTTCGTAGTTTGTGTCATCTCTTCATGCAATTACTGTTACAGCTTTGTAAACATAGTATGTATACACTTTTACCAGCAAGTATGTGTTTTCACATACAATCACAGAAGGCATATTTATTGATGACCCAACAGTGCTTGATTTTTTAATATATATGTATGACTGTTGGCAGTCGTCTTTTTATTACATTTTCCTAAAATATTAGATAGAATATTAACTAAACGCTGCCTGCTTGTTGTGTGTTGTCTATAACGAATTAGAGAAAATCATTGTCACGTTGCAGTATGAGATTTTCTGTACATTTTAGTAAATACATTATTTGGTTGGAGATGTTATGAATACGTTGATAACTGTAGCTTCGGTATATTTAATTATGCGTCAGTTCTGGCCTGTTGGTCCGGTAATTATCGTGTACAGTATGTAATCTGTCATGGTATTGTGATTTTAATGCACCAGGAAAACATAAATTTTACTTTTGTCATCTTGCTGTCTTCTGTAACTGTTCGTTTGTTTTCTCTATCTTGTCAGTCGCCATTACATCTTGCAGTGCTGTATTGAGATTGGACGGTTATTATATTAACATGTTGGCCGTAAAGCGACAGGATGACGAAAGTGCAATGTTTCACTTGATCTTTTTAATGTCTATCAAGGATTTTAAAACGGTTAATGTATTTGTTGTTTTGAAATATTTTCATAACACGGATCTTATCACAGAGTCTTAACACGGATCTTAGTGTTACAATTTCGAGTTTTTACACGAATTTCATCTGGGTTTTAGTGTTGCAATTCCGAGTCTTTACACGGATCTTTACACGAATCTTTTCTTGGTTTTAGGGTTACAATTCCAAGTCTTTACACGGATTTTATCTGGGGTTTAGTGTTACTATTCCGACCTTTACACGAATTTTATCTGGGTTTTAGTGTTACAACTCCGAGTCTTTACACGGATTTTAATGTTAGGATTCCGAGTCTTTACGCGTATCATGTCTTGGTTTTAGTGTTGCAATTCCGAGTTTTTACACGGATCTTATCTTCGTTTAAGTGTTACAATTCCCAGTCCTTTGGGTTTTAGTGTTACAATTCCGAGTCTTTACACGGATATTATTTTGGTCTTAATGTTACAATTCTGAGTCTTTACGCAGATCTTATTTGGGTTTTAATGTTACAATCCCGAGTCTTTACACGGATCTTATCTCGGTTTTAATGTTACAATTCCAAGTCTTTACACAGATCCAATCTGGGTTTTAGTGTTATAATTCCGGGTCTTTACACGGATCCTATCTGAGTTTTAGTGTAACAATACCGGGTCTTTACACGTATATTATCTGATTTTTAGTGTTACAATTCTGAGTCTTAACACGGATCTTATCTGGGTTTTAGTGTTACAATTCCGAGTCTTTACACGAATTTCATCTGGGTTTTAGTGTTACATTTCCGAGTCTTTACACGGATCTTAACACGAATCTTATCTGGGTTTTAGGGTTACAATTCCAAGTCTTTACACGGATTTTATCTGGGGTTTAGTGTTACTATTCCGACCTTTACACGAATTTTATTTGAGTTTTAGTGTTACAACTCCGAGTCTTTACACGGATTTAAATGTTAGAATTCCGAGTCTTTACGCGTATCATGTCTTGGTTTTAGTGTTGCTATTCCGAATTTTTACACGGATCTTATCTTCGTTTAAGTGTTACAATTCCCAGTCTTTTGGGTTTTAGTATTACAATTCCGAGTCTTTACACTGATCTTATCTGGGTCTTAATGTTACACTTCCGAGTCTTTACGCGGATCTTATTTGGGTTTTAATGTGACAATCCCGAGTCTTTACACGGATCTTATCTCGGTTTTAATGTTGCAATTCCAAGTCTTTACACAGATCCAATCTGGGTTTTAGTGTTATAATTCCGAGTCTTGACACAGATCCTATCTGAGTTTTAGTGTAACAATACCGAGTCTTTACACGTATATTATCTGATTTTTAGTGTTACAATTCTGAGTCTTAACACGGATCTTATCTGGGTTTTAGTGTTACAATTCCGAGTCTTTACACGAATTTCATCTGGGTTTTAGTGTTACAATTCCGAGTCTTTACACGGATCTTTACACGAATCTTATCTGGGTTTTTAGGGTTACAATTCCAAGTCTTTACACGGATTTTATCTAGGGTTTAGTGTTACTATTCCGACCTTTACACGAATTTTATTTGGGTTTTAGTGTTACAACTCCGAGTCTTTACACGGATTTTAATGTTAGAATTCCGAGTCTTTACGCGTATCATGTCTTGGTTTTAGTGTTGCAATTCCGAGTTTTTACACGGATCTTATCTTCGTTTAAGTGTTACAATTCCCAGTCTTTTAGGTTTTAGTGTTACAATTCCGAGCCTTTACACGGATATTATCTTGGTCTTAATGTTACAATTCCGAGTCTTTACGCGGATCTTATTTGGGTTTTAATGTGACAATCCCGAGTCTTTACACGGATCTTATCTCGGTTTTAATGTTACAATTCCAAGTCTTTACACAGATCCAATTTGGGTTTTAGTGTTATAATTCCGAGTCTTTACACGGATCCTATCTGAGTTTTAGTGTAACAATACCGAGTCTTTACACGTATATTATCTGATTTTTAGTGTTACAATTCTGAGTCTTTACACGGATCTTATCTTCGTGTAAGTGTTACAATTCCGAGTCTTTACACGGATATAATCTGGGTTTAAATGTTACAATTCAGAGTTTTAACAAGTATCATGTCTGGGTTTAAGTGTTACAGTTTCGAGTCTTTACACGGATCTTATCTGGGTTTTAGCGTTATAATTCCGAATCTTTACACGGATCCTATCTGGGTTTTAGTGTTACAATTTCAATTTCGAGTCTTCACACGGATCCTATCTGGGTTTTAGTGTCTTTACACGGTTCCTATCTTGGTTTTAGTGTTACAATTCCGAGTCTTTACACGAATCTTTTCTGGGTTTTAATGTTGCAATTCCGAGTCTTAACACGGATCTTATCTGGGTTTCAATGTTACAATTCCGAGTCTTTACACGAATATTATCTGGGTTTTAATGTTACAATTCCGAGTCTTTACACCAATCTTTTCTGGGTTTTAATGTTGCAATTCCGAGACTTTACACGGATTTTATCTGGGTTTTAATGTTACAATTTCGAGTCTTAACACGGATCTTATTAAGGTTTAAGTTATAATTCCGAGTCCTTACACGGATCTTATCTGGGTTTTAGTGTTACAATTCCGAGTCTTTATACGGATCCTATCTGTGTTTTAATGTTACACTTCCAAGTCTTTAGACGGATTATATCTGGATTTAAGTGTTACAATTCCGAGTCTGTACACGGGTCCTATCTGGGTTTTAATGTAACACTTCCGAGTTTTGACACGGATCTTATCTTCGTTTTAGTGTTACACTTCCGAGTCTTTACATGGATTCATCTGGGTTTTACTGTTACAATTCCGAGTCTTTACACGGATCCTATCTGTGTTTTAATGTTACATTTCCAAGTCTTTAGACGGATTATATCTGGGTTTAAGTGTTACAATTCCGAGTCTGTACACGGATCCTATCTGAGTTTTAATGTAACACTTCTGAGTCTTTACACGGATCTTATCTTCGTTTTAGTGTTACACTTCCGAGTCTTTACATGGATCTTATCTGGGTTTTACTGTTACAATTCCGAGTCTTTACACGGATCTCATCTGGGTTTTAATGTTAAAATTCCGAATCATTACACGAATCTTATCTTGGTTTAATTGTCACAATTCCGAGTCTTTACACGGATCTTATCTGTGTTTTAATGTTGCAATTCCGAGTCTTTACACGAATCTTATCTGGGTTTTACTGTTACAATTCCGAGTATTTGCACGGATCTCATCTGGGTTTTAATGTTAAAATTCCGAATCATTACACGAATCTTATCTTGGTTTAATTGTCACAATTCCGAGTCTTTACACGAATCTTATCTGGATTTTAGTTTTACAATTCCGAGTCTTTTCACGAATCTTATCTGTTTTTTAATGTTACAATTCCGAGTCTTTACACGAATCATATCATCATTTCTAGTCATCTTATCGAAGTAACTTATTTGATTCCTGATTACTTTATCAAAACGGTCGAAACATGGTATTTTCCAACAATTTGTCATAAAACGTGCGACTTAAAATGACTTAAAGTAATCGTCAATCTAATGCATTTGGGAGTATTAAGTGTTTGCTGTGGAGATTAAATCCATATGAAAATATGACTTCGATAAGGTTAATGGTTTTCCATTGCAGAAGAAAAGAGGCACGAATAAAGCTCAAAATTGTATGACAACGTGTGTTCATGTACCTGTTAGTTGTGTAAAGTATTTTGCTATATACATTGAATTGCAATATACGTAAAAAGTTATGGCTTAGTGGGCTAACTGAGAGACGACAACTGCATGTAGTTTGAAAATGTCAACTTTGATCTTTGTTAAACCGCAGTAATCTTATTTAATGTTTGTTTGTGTGATTTTGATATTGTTTTGAAGATTAAACATTAATGATGTCTACTAACAAGTAGATTCTGCATACAAATGTAAAATGTATGAACCAAACATATTCTCTCATTTGAAATATATTTGTGAAGTGTAATGTTTCCTTTTTAAAATAACAGAAAAAATGGAAAGAAAATTTCCAGTTGTATGATGTTCCGTTTCTTTAAAACACGAAATAAACAATAACAATAATCGCTTGATGATGTTGAGACACCGAATTATGATTTCGTTTAATTTTTTAAGGTTTTCAAATGGATTTTAAGCAAATTGAATACATCAAAATGTGCCATACGGCGAGAAAACCCAAGCAATTCTCTTTCATAATTATATTATACCCATTCCTCACTTGCAGACAACAGAGGCAAAGTTAGGGGGGGGGGGTATACGACTACAAGTTAACTACTATTTATATGAATAACATATACACCAAAAAACAAACTTGAGTCTATTAAATCAAACAAATTTGAAGACTCAAACTATTATTATCAAATAAAAAGCAACCATTGTTCATTCAGAAAACTATTATATTATTATACTATATAACCGTTGCTGGATAAATAAAAAAAACGTAGACGTACATAATTAATTTTGAATGTTTAATTGTTTTTGTTGTTGTTTTAGTTATAATTTAATTTGATATGCCTGTTACATGTACTTGGTAATTTAAGGTAACTGACAAGGTTTACAAACAATTGTATAATAATCCGTTTTGGCGGGCTTTATTTTTAAGAATTGTGTTTTTAAATAGAAACGTTTACTATGTGTACAGACCCATCATATTAAAATAATGTGTGCGTTTTAATAGAATAAGATGTTTCGGTTAAGTTCAAATATTATGTGTTCACCATATTGCAATTCGGTTCATAGGTTTGACTGCATCGTGTGAAGTTATAATTCAACTCCTTATTGTACAAATTTATGTATGACATTTATGAATGAGGATTCGATATATAAATAATAATAATAATATTATTAATAAACATATTAGATTAGATTAACAACAACCTCCCATTTACAACAATTTTCAATTCAATTCAATTCTTTATTAGGCATAAACATTTACAATGTCCATCATCCTTTACGTTCAGGAGAAACACAAAAGACCACCTCAGGCGAAAATGTAAGCTTAAACCCAGTTGACGGAAACCCACTATTAATATACTTCACCCCCTGTCGCCACGTCAGAAACATCGACCGACTATTTAGACAAGTATTCAAAGTTAACATGATTTTTTACTGATGGCGTGAACTACTGAGCGAATAGATATGTGTGATGTTATAACAAAATACAGGAAGACTTGAGTATCTATAGTCCGTACGTGATCAGAAAATATTACAGGAAATATAATAAAAAAAGCATATCTGAATGATACGATGCCAATCTCTAAAAATGTAAGTTAAAACCCCATACGCCATCAAAAGACGTTAAAGTGGTATGTAAAATGCGATTATGACGTCATTGTATTACTCATTTGTATAAAGACAAATCATTTTTTTTAAGCACATGTTAAGTCTACTTAGAGTAAAACGAATGAGTCATACCTGAAATGGTACAGAAGTTTTAAATCTAACACAACTAGTATGTGGCACCATCTGTTCTGTCTATACATTTTAACTACGTTTCAGGAGATGAACGATCAGTAAATAAAAAACAGTCAATAGTACGTTGCTTCTTTTAGCACTTTCAGTTTCTACCGAGAACAAAACAGATCATTTGGGAATTAAAATTTAAAACGCTTTCCTAAAATACAAAATCAAATAATGATTAAATCTTATACCAGGGTGATTGAGGGATATATATATATAATTTTAAACATTGTGTTTTAGAAACAATGTGTCGTCTGCTGTGGAAATGCTATACAGTATCAATACAAAAGTACTTTACTTTGATATTTTTCTTGTTAAAATCGTAGTGGTATATCAATACCTAATCTAATTGTGTCGTATCTGATCGTCATGCTGACTTTATTATTTCATTGTTACGAAAGAAGGCTAAACTGTCATCGAGAAATATTGTTGGTCTTCATTACAACATTTTACGACATATTTTACATACATGTTGTTGTTGTTGTTGTTGTTGTTGTTTTGGGAGAGGGTGTGTAGGTGGGGTTGTAAAACACAACGTTTAAAATGTACATATTAAACTTACAAAAATGTATAAATTGACTTGACGACATTAACATTAACCGCAAAACTCTATGTATACATTACGACTAAAATACAACGACCTTGTAGTATGGGTTTTCATTGTAGTGGCCCTGTGGTCGAATCAGTTTCTGAATTCAGTTTTCTTTTTCTTTTTAGAATATTCATTGTTTCCAATCACTGTGTTTTAATCTTCATTTTTAATTTGTGTTTTAGGTTGTACATTGCTTCCATTTACCGTGCCAATGTGTTATAACAGCATATTCAGTTTTGAATTCAATTTTATTTTAAGATTGTTCATTGTTTCCCTTCACTTTGTCACTGAAAAGGGATAAAACACTGATAGATAGATGAAAGTCGTCCCATTTCACGCATTTGTTGTCCATGTATGACAAAAAAATACAGAGTGTATTTAATTTAGTTTATACTTATTTATTACAGCTCGATTGCGAAGAATAGCTCAACGCTAATATCGAGTCCGCCTCCTGGGTAAAACCAGTACCGAGTGGGGATTTAACCCACAACATCTGGCGCAAGCGGTTAACACTGTATCCTTAACACTACCATCCTGCTATTTTGATTTCGTTATATCTTTATGATCGAAATAAAATATAAAAGATATCAATTTGTATTTTTTTATGGTTATTCATATTTACAATATACAAGTATGTAACAACTTATTTTATTGACACTTTTACTTCTGTGTGAAGTTTCAGATATAACTACCAGGGGGTATCGATCTCAACATGAATATTTGTTGATAGAATAATGTAACATCATGTACGGAAGTAGTGATTAAAGAATCACAAGACAAATTAAGTTTCTAATATTTAATATAAATCTACAACTAATGCGTGATCGTATAGTACATGTACTAAGTTTCTACATGTTTATATAATTCCATAACTCTCGTAAACGTATAGTGGTTAATTAAGTCCAGCCCGTAAGTCTGCATAGTTCAACAATCCAAACTTCCCCAGCTAACTCTCTTAACCCTACTAACCGCCGCTCCTAACCCCACATACTAAACTGATAACTCCCTAAGAGCTCTCAACACCAGAACTTACTAAGACAGTACTGCAAAACTCACTCTGACAAAGTAACATGTACTTTTATATCTCGTCTCAGAGTTCCTGGATGAATCTAACCTTTACTATCCAGTTAGGTAATTCGCTGGGCGGATATTAACCTATGATTGGCAGTTCTATTAACAGGTGTTTTGCCTTATCCACTGAGTTACACTGTGTCAGGTATTCAGTGGTAATGTGAGGCATAACATCATTCATTAGGAAAAGTTTGAATAATATTTTGCAAAAAATCATCAGCAAACAAATGTAACACCTCAGAATTAAATTTGCCTTGTATGTTTATGCCAATGAAGCAAGCGTGTGATTTGTAAGTATGGTAATTTTCCTTGAAAAAAGTAATTATGTATTTTTATAAACTGTTGAAATGTAGACCAATAACATTTTTGGATGACAGTTTAGCCTTTCGTAACAACTTTAAATGGATTGTGGAAGTCTTCATGGCGATCAGATACGACAAAATTAGATTAGGTATTGATATACCACTATCATTTAACAAGACAAATATCAAATGGTAAATATCAGTAAATTTCTTAACAGTTAAACTTACCAACCGAAGGGCCCTCAAAGGTCGACTGGTATATGGCTGTCGTGTAATGACTTCTGGCGTAAGGGCATCACGAAAGGTACATCGTGGCATTTTTTTCTTTAAATTGAGTCAGTAGTTTCAGGGAAGATGTTTTAAGAGTTTCCATGTGAAACTTGTAAACCACATCACATTAAACACCAGTTAAAAAAAACTATGTCGCAAAATTTAAATCGGTAATGTATATGTACATGTATTTGCAAATCAGAGGAGAATTTGGCGGTACTAATTTTTAAAAAACGCATTACATAATTTATCATAGTGGTTACCCTGTTTTCAAATTTTTCTAGTAATTAAGAGATTACATTTAATATAATTCACAATGGAGTTGCATTCGCTAGCAAAACGGATTAAGTTGAAAATTGATGTATGAGTTACCCCAAATAAGGAAAATTAACAACATCAAAATAAAAACCATCTCTTTTACCAAAGTTGCAGTTTCCAGGGAATTTAGTGTTTTAAAATGTTTATATTCTTGGGATGATATTCGGGAGCCAAGATACGGAAATAAGTAGATAATTACTATCAGTATGTGTTGATAATGTCTCTATGTGATACAAACTCGTATATCACGCTAGTTAATTGGAATTCCCGTAGGTAATTATACGATAACTCGTATATTCCATTTCTACAGGAATGTTAATAATAGCATCGTTATTTAAAACCATTCTATATGTTGTACATACATGAAAAACTTACTGTTTTTCTTACTTTTTCTGAAAATACTACTCAATTGAAAATATCGCGGTTGAAATTAAAATTATTGTTAATAAAAGACGATCGGATAAACGGACATCAAAAGTACTGTTCACGATGAGCTATTTATAGAAAGTATACCGAGACGTATCATAATATAGTTACATAATTTTTACTTTCATTTGCTGAAATTGCTTTCATTATTTTAATGTCATTCTTTTTTTTACCTTCTTCAGTTTGTTAGAAGTAAATAAACAAATTCTCTCTCATTACCCGACCACAGTCTCCGTGATGATTTATATACGGCAATGCATCTCATTGCCATGACATTTGTCTCTCACTGCTGATTCAAGTGGGAAAGTTATAAGGTACGATCATACTAAATCATTTTAGTTCGATTGCGAAGATTGCTCAAAACTTATATCAATCGCTTTTACCCTTAGAACCAGTACTGAGTGTTGTTATTTTTTTAGAGTCATCGGGTCAACCGGGGATCGAATGTGCAACCTCTGGCGTGAGCGATCAGCACTACAAACGCTGCATTACCGCCCCTTAATGGCATACAATGAAATTAAACCTTCAAACAAAACGAATAAACGTTTTTCCAATGGTGTTTATCTTAAGGATTTTCATCACATTTTATCGTATTGCGTGATCAATGAAAAATAATTGTATACGAACGTTCTTAATTGTGCAGATAAAAAATTTAATATTTGAGGAACCAGTGAGTACGTAGTAAGACCATGTCAGTACTGAGTCAGCACATTTAATTAAGGCAAGTCGGTCCGTAAAATTATAGTGTGATTTTAAGCGCTTTTCGGAGTTCTTATCATCTGATAAATAATCGTTGTCGGATACCCACGGGTGTCAATTCCCATACTCTTCATACATCACCCGTGGGAAATTACGCTAGCATTTGAACAGAACAGAACAAAATACAACTCACGTTAATGTCTTATCAAAACGGCGTTTGCATGAAACTAGCGTTGCGATTGGATAACGTTCCCTTCATGAAATCGTGAAGGAACACATCATATCGCTGCGTTGTGGCTTGGTAGAAACGACGCAAACCTAGTACAATATCCCACAAGTGAAAATTGGAGAGTATTGGAATGGATTACACGTGGGTATCTAACGGTGATAAATAATATAAACATTTGATATTCTGGACTTCAATGTCTTATGTTCAACTTAATGTCATGTTCGAAGAAATGCAAATATAACACACCTATCATGTTCTCCTTAGAATTTCAACGACATATACGTGTGTTGATGAGGCTGTCGCTGAGGCCCTCCCAGGGGTTTTGGAGATCTGGAGAACATGGCCATTTATATTCAGAGATCTTGGGAACAGTGATCATTATTTTCAGAGATCCAGGGATCAAAGGCCTAATTTTAGAGATCTAGGGATATTGTCCTTAAAGAAAAAAAGTACCTAATTTGATCAATTTTATCAGAGACATATAAACAGAGATAGGCAACTGGAGGCACTTATCTAAATTTCAGGTGGCACATCTGACTTTTTCTTGCTTAGTTCGAACTTATTTATTTTACTTCGATTGTGAAAGAAGTTCTTACAACTTAGACAAACCACGCTCGAAGTCTTCCTGGGTATATCCAGTACTAAACATATGTGGAAACAGTGTCTTGCTCAAGGACACCAAACATAGTCGTTGCGAAGGATCGAACCTACGACCCTCTGTTCGTGGTTTCTTTGCTCAACCACTTGCACATGTGGAATTTTATAAACCATGGAAACACACATCCTCCAGAATCAAACAGCATATATTTGTGATTATGGTATAAAAAAAGGGCTTGATTGTAAATTTGGGAGATTAATTTTTCGCTTAAAGTTTTTTTGTGTAATTGTTTTCTCTTTAGAAATAAGAAAAACGACATTAATGAATATCAATGTGAAACTTTCACCACCAATGGAAAACTTACTTGTTCATCTTTCTACCTAATATTTCTATTTTAATGTGTTTTGTTTAAACGTATTTGTTAAATCAAGACTACAGTTTTTTTTTGTTAAAAAAATTGCTGTTTTTATTTTCGTGAAAATATCAACATATTTCGATTTCAATCAGTAGTTATTGAAATTCAGAAGAAAAATATTCAATAATTTATAATTAGAACTAGTCATCCTTTTTATCAGCTTTACTTTGGTACGTACATTGTTTAATTCAGACACAGATTCGAAGAGTTATTACAGAAATACTAAAAGTGCCGTGTACATTATATTGCTACTCTGTAATTAAGTCACTGATTTTAAGTATAATTTCTACAGACTTTACTTGATCATAATTCACTTTTAAAATGAGATGTTGACTGCTTGAAACAGCTTTTGACAGCTGTTGGGGTTTCTTACGTGTTATTCTGCTCAATTTCATTCCATAATCGTATGAACCCGAAATAAATTTTTGATGGTAATTCCGAACAAAGATATGTTTACAGTTAAGATGCTTACAGGCAGAATAGTGCAGTGGTTGTCATTGTCGATTTCGGATCGTAAGGACATGTGTTACATCCCACTAAGCATCTAACTTTTTTTATTTATTTATTAATTAGATCGTGTTTACACAATAAAGTCAATTTTTTATGTTTGTGTATTGCCTCTTGTAAATTAACCGTTCAGCTGTTCGAAATTGTTTTTGTCTTTTCTGTCCTTCTCTCGATATCATCTTTGGCTCACTTGCCAAAGGCCAGCAGGGCTTATGTCGTGGTAAATTGTCCGTCGTCCGTGCATTAACCTTTTTCGCGTAGAAGCGATAGCATTTCCTACATTTTTCAAAGAATCTTAACCAAACTTGCACAGCATTTGTTTTACCACAAAATCTCGGACAAGTTCTTGAATCAGCATGGTTGAACCACAAATGCTCCCTGCCACAGGTCTTACAAGCATATTTTAAGGAAACTTAAAAAACACCTTTTCTCTAAAAGTTCAAGCCATAGACTATAGATATTTTAAACAAGGAAAAGATGACAGTACATGAATTTTGCTTACTATGATGATGTGTAAATAATAACAGAGAAGACTATAGTAGACATTTTACTTAAGGGAACACTATTTGGTATTTTCAGGGAACTATGTTTAAAACTTTTGGAGATCTAGGGAACAGTGGAAATACTTTTAGAGATCTGAGGAACATGGACAAAATACTTTTGGGGAACTCTGGCAAATACTTTTGGAGATCTGGGGAACAATAGGCATTATTTTAAGAGATCCAGAGAACAGGAACCCCCTGGGAGGGCTTCGTCGATGCCTGCACTCAGTTTTTTACATCAGTTGTAAAACAGTTGAAATGAAATTCAAATGCACGAAAAATAAAACGCCGTCACCTCATCTATTCAAAATCTTTATAGGCAGTCAAATGAGAAAAAAAACACAAAAACAAATCAAAACAAACTAACCAAGGACACATCAACACTATTAATGACAGAACAAACAATTTTTGGAAGACATTTTAATTAAGTTCTTCTGAAATGTTTTGTAAGAAAACTGCAACAATCGCAAATTGTCAGTCGTGAACACTACGAAACAGATTTTGGCCATATTGCGATAGATTGAACTCATAATTGATGATAAAATCTATCCAAAACCACTTATAGATTGACTATAACTCAATATAGACAAAGACTATAGATGAACTAGTCTAACTCAATATAAACAAAGACTGTAGATTGACTAATCTAACTAAATACCGACAAAGACCATAGATGGACTAGTTTAACTCAATACGGACAAAGACTATAGATGGACTGGTCTAACTCAATATGGACAAAAACTAAAGATGAACTGGTCTAACTCAATATGGACAAAGATTATAGATGGAATGGTCTAACTCAATATGGACAAAGACTAAAGATGAACTAGTCTAACTCAATATGGACAAAGATTAAAGATGGACTGGTCTAACTCAATATAGACAAAGGCTATAGATGCACTGGTCTAACTCAATAGAGACAAAGGCTATAGATGGAATGGTCTAACGTAATATAGACAAAGACTAAAGATGGACTGGTCTAACTCAATATAGACATAGACTAAATATTAACTAGTCTAACTCAATAAAGACAAAAACTAATTGAAAGACGGACTGGTTTAATTCAATATAGACAAAGACTAAAGATGGACTGGTCTGACTCAATATGAACAAAAACTATAGATGGACAGATCTAACTCATATGGACAAAGACTAAAGATGGACTGGTTTAACTCAATAAGGACAAGGACTATAGATGGATTTGTCTAACTCAATATAGACAAATACTATTGATGACTAGTTTTACTCAAAATTGACAAAGACTATAGATGGAATAGTCTAACTTAATATAGACAAAGACTTAACATGGACTAGTCTCATTCAATATAGACAAACACTTTAGAGGTACTAGTCTTACTCAATATAGACAAAACCCATAGATGGACTAGTGTAACTCAATATAGACAAAGTCTTTAGATGTACTAGTCTTACTCAATATAGACAAAGAATATAGATGAACGAGTCTAAATCAATAAAGACAAAGACTAAAGATCGAATGGTCTATCTCAATTTAGACAAACACTATAGATGGACTAGTATAACTCACTATAGCCAAATACTAAAGATGGACTAGTGTAACTCAATACAGTTAAAGAATATAAATGGACTAGTCTAACTCAATAAAGACAAAGATTGTAGATGGACTAGTCTTATTCAATATAGACAAAGACTATAGATGGACTAGTCTAACTCAATATAAACAAAGACTATAGACAGACTAGTCTTACTCAATATAGACAAAGAATACAGATGGACTAGTCTAAATCAATATAGACAAAGACTAAAGATGGAATGGTCTATCTCAATTAAGACAAACACTGTAGATGGATTAGTCTAACTCACTATAGCAAAAGACTCAAGATGGACTAGTCTAACTCAATATAGACAAAGACTATAGATGGACTAGTCTATCTTACTATAGACAAAGCCTACAGATGGACTAGTCTAACTCAATATAGACAAACACTATAGATAGACTAGTCTAACTCTATATAGACAAAGACTACAGATGAAGTAGTCCTACTCAATGTAGACAAAGATTATAGATGGACTGGCGTCACTCAATATAGACTAACACTATAGATGGACTAGTCTTACTCAATATAGACAAATACTATAGATCGACTAGTCTAACTCAATATAGACAAAGACTTAAGATTGAATGGTCTAAATTAATAAAGACAAAGACTAAAGATGGACTAGTATAACTCAATGTAGACAAACACTATAGATGGAATAGTCTAACTTCATATAGACAAAGATTATATATGAACTAGTCTCACTCCATATAGACAAAGATTATAGATGGACCAGTTTAACTTCATATAGACAAACACTCTAGCTGGACTAGTCTAACGCAATACAGACAAAGACTATAGCTGGACTAGTCTTACTCAATATACTAGGCAAAGACTAAAACTGAACTAGTCTAACTCAATTTAGACAAAGACTCTAGCTGGACTAGTCTAACTCAATATAGGCAAAGACTCTAGCTGGACTAGTCTAACTCAATATATGCAAAGACTCTAGCTGGACTAGTCTAACTTAATATAGACAAAGACTCTAGCTGGACTAGTCTAACTTAATATAGACAAAGACTTCAGCTGGACTAGTCTAACTCAATATAGACAAAGACTCTAGCTGGACTAGTCTAACTCAATATAGACAAAGACTCTAGCTGGACTAGTCTAACTCAATATAGGCAAAGACTCTAGCTGGACTAGTCTAACTCAATATAGACAAAGACTCTAGCTGGACTAGTCTAACTCAATATAGGCAAAGACTAAAGTTGAACTAGTCTAACTCAATATAGACAAAGACAAAAAGTGGACTGGTCTAACTTAATATGGACAAAACTAAAGATGTACTAGTTTTGCTCTTGATGTATACACACGGTGAATAAACATATACTGAACGGAACAGCTAACCTGCCACATGACATTGTGTGTACGTGACATTTTATGTATTGTCTAAAGGAGAATCAAAGCAATTTCCTTTAAATCTAGACTTAAATAAGAAAGAACATTAAGGTTATGTTAATTGTTAGTTAATGTCGCATTACTCGTATATAAATTGTAATAACGTTACTCAATATTTTGACGAAGATATTTGAAATACAAACTGAGCGGCGGGTTAGCTGTTTTGTTCAGTATTGTTATCAAATATTAAAACTTAAATATATTTTAAATATAGCTCTTTCAAAATTAATTATTAATTATACGCATTCCCAAACACATTAAAGTGTCCCGTGTCACGCAGACATTACAAATTACCTGAACATGTGCAAGTTAACCCGTTTCTGTAAATATCCTTTATATACTTTATGCTCATTTTCCTTGGATACAATCAGTGGTTTGATGTGAATACTTAGTCTATCCCAGAACCTGATATCTCCCGAATCAGGTCTATTAACCACTAATGGCAAAAGCAGGGAATTCCATGCCTGTCCCACAATTCATTGCAATTGAACGATTAATATATTATGACGTCATTCAAACTTTCCCTGAACCGACTGACCAACCAACTTGCGCGTAACAATTGCTGTTGAACGGACCCAATTGGGAGAGCTCGGTTCGTTCTACAGACTATGTGAATACTTCTCAGTTACTTTGGATTAAATTTGTTTTCTATTAAAACCTTTATTTGCGAAATGAATTAATTTCTGTCTCACCATTTAAGCTGTTAAAAAGTTACGCATATGATCCAGATGGAATCAGTTTGGCAATTCTCGTCGTATGACAGATTTTGATTGCATTATAATTGCTTTAAATCCATCAAAACACATATAAATAATTAAACCAAATTATTAAACGTTATCACATCAAGCGGATATATGTTATTGTTTATCATGAGAAACAGAGCGGTATGATAATAGTGGCAAGGTTTCTACAGTGATGTATGTGTTGTTTTAATGAGATATGTTGGGGCTGAGGGTTGATTATTTTGTTTTAGTTTTCTTCTCAGCTTGTAGGCATAATACCACCATTGGAAAAAGAAAGTGCTTCCGTGGGGTAGTCGCATAATGGCGATAAAAAATAATCCTCGTTTTTTTTTCTTCTTTAAAAATGCATTTTCCTAATATTAATGCTCATTTTGTTTTATTTGAATGACATTATTGATGTATTTTGAACATTTTAATAGCATTGTCATGTTTGAATTGTGAAATTAGAAAAAAAGGAATGATGCTTGGAAATTGGGGTATGAATACATGATTTAGGAAGTCTACTTTTAATTTGTCAACAGTGTACACATTGAGCAGAAACATATTTCTTATATGACACATGACCCCTACTTTTCTCATCATATTTTGATAGTGCAGAGGTTGGCAAACAATATAATATAAGTTTCACTTCTTTCATTTGGGTCTCTCTATGAATGACAAGCCTTCAACTGTTATTATATACTATAGAATAAAGAAAAAAAATCAATGGTGGGTTTACACCTTGTACTGCGTGTATTGTGGCACCGGTGTTAACGAATATTAACGTTTTGTTTAGTACTAATAAAATCAATCTTCAAATTTGTAATTATGAATGTTAACAGTCAAACTAAAGAGGAATTATCTATCTCGCATTCCGTGAAATTTCAACTTAGTTTTAAATTCGATCTTACGATATCTACATCGTTTGTTTATTGACACTGCCTTTTCATTCGATAGAAGGGTCACTTCCGGTAGTAACGAATCGCGCGTATATTATGGTGAAGCAATGTCCGAGGGATGTTTAGAAAGTACGGTGCCATATTTAACAACCAGTATTTCAGTAATTATCACCTTATAGTACGTTTGTGTAGGATATATATAAACTATATTTTAAAAGTTTCCTAATAAACAAGTGTACAATTAACGACATTATGTCATTTAAGATGTATTCAAAACAGTTTCGTGTAAACTTCACTTCCACAATTCTCTAAAAAAAAAAAAGATATTGAATGAATATAACTTCGCGGTTTCAGGGACCTCTTCGTTCATGTTTCGCCTTAAATAAAACAAACCTCCACATTCTTACATCCACAAATTACATTAAGCTGCAACTTACAAAAAAGTTCCTCTAACGAATATCACAATGAACATAAATATATATATTAATGAACATCATTGTAAAATACACCACTGTAGAATGGTTCTTCCGCTTAGACATAGGACATCTGGAGACGCTTCTATCAAACAAATTGATATTTGAAGGAGACCAACTAGAAAGTACAAGACCAGTTTTATGTGACTTATGATGTCACACCACTACGGAAGTGCTTCATGGTTATATTTTTTTTATTGATTAAGTGCAGATATATATGACTGTGTGCTAAAATAATGGTGTTGTTGATAAATCAGAGGTATTACTCTGTTGTATTTCAGAACTACTTTCCGAGAACATGCAGTCAGGGATGTGGTGGTAATACGGCGGAAGTGTCAGCTGTGAAGTGTAAATGTTGACAGTGACCTGAGAAATTTCAAATTTGTGGAAAAGTTAAACCTTAATGGTACCATTTTCTGTGGATAATTCTGGAGACATATAATTGCTTAACAAGGAAACGGGACCAATATATGGATCGGAAGGTCTTGGAATTGGTCACAGACAGGACAATATTGGCACTTTTCTATCAGTTATATAGAGGGATTTTGTACATGTGTAACGTGTCCCTGTGGCCCAGACGTGTTATGTGTATGTTAGCTATGGCTCAAACCATTGCTAGTGGGGTAATGGATTCTACAGTCTTGTGTTCTTGGTTTGCAATGTAACCAGGCGCGCTCGTCGTAATCTGGTCTGTATATTTCTGTCTGGTTGTTAACAAATAATGATATATAAGTTCCATACTGTGAAACATGTCATATAATTTATAGTAATAACATTGCTATTTTAATAGTAATACTGATCGATTCTATGCTATTTGATATAAAATATGTTTACGCTTTAGTGTACATTGATAAGAGGTTAATAACGAATAGTATATATAATTTATTTTTTTAGTAAGTCTTATTTTTAATTAGATTTTTAAAATTATATACATGTGAATGTTACTAAAAGTGTTTTATTGTTTGGGCCAAACAATCAAACTATTATTATTTTCTTAATTTTGACTTATAAAAGTATTGATGTTTTACTGATGTTTTAAATGTATGTCTTTGATAGAATAAATATTTTGACTAGCTTATGTATTGGAATGATAAAATAAAAAATGTTTTACATATAATATATACTTTATACAGAAACCATTTCTTTCATGAAATCATAAGTACGTTGATAAGCATCACCGTGATTACAAGGCATGTATGCTGTAATGTTAATGTTTCTCAGTTGAACCTGGAGCGTAGTAATTTTTGTATTCGTGAAACCGAACTACTGTCAGATTAAGTATGTACTTCCTCCAAGCTCATCGATAAAAAGTAGCCACCAAGGCAGTTTTTCAACGACAGAGTGTGTTCGATCCCTGATCAGATTCTAAATTCACTTAATCTGAGAAACGTAATGTAACATTTTTGAAAGTCTTGTAAGCACCAAATATTTGGTAATAAATGTGATTCTCGAACATTTTTGTGTTAAATAATCGTTAAAACAGCCTGATTCTGCTATATTAATGAAGTGGTTTTCTAGTTTATTAAAGTTATTTTGGTTTATATTTTTTTATATAATGATTCATTTAGGTCAATGTCATGCAAATGGCTATTATTGCAGTACAAGTAGCTATTACGCTTATATCTAGCGTTCAGTGCATTGTCAGATAACACTATTTGTCTGCAGCACGATTCCTTACTTTGGGAGTTTTATTGACAATGTCTGGTGCAGATTCTATTCATAGACGAGCTGTGTCCGTACGGCAATGATCACTGAGCCTTCGTCAAATTACATTTGTAGGAATAATTGATCCCGCGTCGTCTTGTAATTACACATTACAGAAGTCAGAATGGTCAGAACACCGGAGTCACTGCGGTAGAAAAAAGGAAAAAGCAATAATTCCATATAGGTTGTAGTGCAATATCCGTATAATAATTATTATCACAAAATATCTAATACTTTAGAAAAGCAGCGTTTGACATATCAAATAACGTAATAAATGCATTGATTAAAATCCTTACTGTCATTGCACGTGACAATTAAAGGCAGTCTTAAATGGCATATAGATTAATAATAGGAATAAAAAGAGAGTTATTGCTTTGACATTTCATACAGAAATCGCAAATGTGTTGATATAGAAAAACAAGAATCAATGCTTTAAATGTGATATTTGTTTTGTTTCATTATGTATTACCAATGGGGCTAAAATGGTAAAGGAAGCCTAAAGAAAAACATACGAATATGAAAAAGTTGAATATAAATATATGAATAAATATATATCTATAAAGATAAATAACACAAGGAATTGTGTCACTCAGAAGGCAGAAGGATCAATGAGATTTGTATTTAAGATTATGTTGCAGTAACAGAAAATGTGTCTAACAATATTTTAAACTACTAAAACATTTACTTCTTAGTTTTACATGGTCATTTATTAATTAGCCACTATACGAGAAGGCAAGAGTACATTTCCAGATACCGTAAATATGTTGCAAATACGCAGGGACCACAAAGAGAAGGTTCATCGTTCTCTTAACTTTGATAATGTCTGAATTTGTTTGACGTCATGTAACGTCGTAAAACGCGACAACGTGCTCCAGATCACGGCCTGTGATGTCTTTGCTTTTTCATTTATATTATCAATATTTACTGTACGTATTTGATATTTAACTACTTAAGAGCTATTAAATTCTAGTTTTTCATGATGTATTCTGTTTTTGCATATGTATCCGTCATATTTAGTTATAGCGAAATTCCGCACTTCTAGGACAACCCTCGCATATTACTTTGACAAGAGATATGAACAGAGATAAGTGACAGCAGGTTCTTGTCTAAATTTCGGGTGGCACATTTGGTGTTTTGCAAATCTTTGAAACACTACTCCTTCCGAACCAACGTTCATATTTTTGTGATTTTGGTTTCAATTGAAAGGGTCTGATTGTGTCTATGGATCGGATCAGCTATTTTTGTGTGACCATTTTCTAATTTTAGCACATTTTTAAAGAAAGAAATAAAAATAAGTCTTTAAATATCGGATATGAAATTTTAGCCACCCATGAACAACTTTTTATTTATATTTCTAAATATAATTTCTATTACTACGACGTGTTGGTATATTGGTTTGGTTAAAACGATTTGTTGTTAAAAAGGGTACTTTGTTAAAATTCAAACATTTTTCGATTTCAACCTGTAAAAAAATTAACTCAGGAGAACGATATCAGATAATTAAAAATAAATACTAGTCAATAACTTTAACAGCTTTACTTTGGTACCAAAATTATCAAATTCAGGTTCAAAGAGTCATTTAAAAATACATAAAGCACCACCCTAACATCGGCCATGTATGTTGAATTGATATTAACCTGCCAGTCTCAGTAATCAAGTCCCTGCTCTGCTTTTACATGATATTATTTTGCCATATATATAGATGTGTTATAGGAGAGTAAACCGTTTGATGGCTATACACACACAGGTATAGAATAATTTATTTTATTTTTTACCTGTACGTGTATAGCCAATCAGCTACCCCAGGTGTTACCACGTGACCATATAATATGTAGAAGTTTATTTGATCCAGTAACTTTTATATTGTACAGTACTAAATTCAAGATTGCGTCTTCAAAAAAAGGGGAAATAAATTTAGTAGAAATTTCAATGATAAAAACAAAAAACCGACAAAATGTTCCGCTAGACGATGACATTGAGAAAATCCGAATATCTGTCACTGCAACTTCCTTCGTCTGCCGCTTTGAACGCGCGGCTTATTGACTCTTTTGACAAGTTCATTTCAGATTGAGGTATAAAATAAAAAGATCATTTTACAGTGTTTTGTACAATATGGGAATATATTGTACAAAACACTGTAAAATAACCTAACAATATCAATAAATACAGATGATACTACGTTAAAATTTGTATATCAAATATATGTTCACATCAAGCGTAAATACATGTGTGGTATAAAATATCGTATATCAATGTTAAAACAATGTGTAATTATTTTAAGTTGAGCGGTTATATACATTTAAACTTATGTATAATTACTCCCTCCGTAATTCTCGGACACATGTTTAAACCATTTGTTGAACATATATTTAACATATTTATATTCGATATATTCTCCTGTTTTTTTTTCTTCTATATTAATTGTATTTTTATGAGATTAATGAAGAATGGCATCGATTGAACTATGCCGAGGCTAATACAAGTACCTTTAATTCCTTTTAGCAGATTATATGGTTCCATATAAAAGTGATGTAATGTAATTATTTGTTCAAAAAATAACTTTTTTTGTCTCCTGAAAATTTGATTTCGCCTTATATATATGCTCACGTAATATTAATCTTGTTATGACTATATATTACATATCCAATTATTATATACTATTATATATGCTAACATTATGTAATGATTGGGGTGTATTCACATGTGTGTTGATGCATAAACAAACTTGGGAATATTTGAAAAACGTTACTAATGCTTCGTGTGTACTATGATAAATTATTGATATAAAATATAATATCTTTGCTAGTTTGTTATGATGGCACTACCGGGAACATATGCTAAAATTCCTTTGATATCATGAAACTGGCTGAAAGCTTTCAAAAATTATCTGTCATGTTCAAAAGATTTTTTAATTGATATATTATAATTTTTACTTTCATTCAACACAACCGTATTAGTTAATCAGCTACAAAGTGACATTTGCCATTTACAAAGCAATTAATGTGAAAATATGACCATGGTATTTAACAAATGTTACAAATTAACAAACAATGTATATGATTCATGAAGCACATAATACACATTAAAATAAACATAACACATTTTTAAGTTACATTTCTGGAATTCGAATTTTTCAGGGAGAGAGGTTATTTTATTATTTAGCTATATTTACTTGTACTTTTTTTTATTTTTCATTTCTGGGTACCCAACACGCATGCGTGATTTTTACAGGGAGGTGTGTTGTCTGGGTATCCAACACGCATACGTGATTATTACAGGGAGGTGTGTGGTCTGGGTACCCAACACGCATACGTGATTATTACAGGAAGGTGTGTTGTCTGGGTACCCAACCAGCATGCGTGATTACAACAGGAAGCTGTGTTGTCTGGGTACCAAACAATAATGCGTGATTATTACAGGAGTTGCGTTGTCTGGGTATCCAACAAGCCTGTGTGATTATAAGAGGGAGGTATGTTGTCTGGGTACCCAACCAGCATGCGTGATTACTACAGGAAGCTCTGTTGTCTGGGTACCCAACAATAATGCGTGATTATTACAGGAGTTGCGTTGTCTGGGTATCCAACAAGCATGCATGATAATTAGAGGGAGATGTGTTGTCTGGGCACCCAACAAGCATGCGTGATTATTACAGGGAGGTTTGTTGTTTGGGTTCATAACAAGCCTGCGTGATTATTAGAGGGCGGTGTGTTTTCTGGATACCCAACAAGCATGCGTGATTATAACAGTGATGTCTGTTGTCTTGGTAACCAACAAGCATGAGTGATTATTACAGGGAGGATTGTTGCCTGGGTACACAACAAGCCTGCGTGATTATTACAGGAATGTGTGTTGTCTGGGTAACCAACAAGCCTGCGTGATTATAACAGAGACGTGTGTTGTCTGGGTAACAAACAAGCATGCGTGATTATTAGAGGGAGTCGTTTTGTCTGGTACCCGACAAGCATGCGTGATTATTAGGAGGCGTGTTGTCTGGGTACCCAACAAGCATGCGTGATTAGAAGAGGGAGGTGTGTTGTCTGGGTTACCCAATAAGCCTGCGTGAATATTACAGGGAGGTGTGTTGTCTGGGTCCCCAACAAGCATGCGTGATTATTAGATGGAGGAATGTTGTCTGGGTACCCAACAAGCCTGTGTGCATTATCATAGGGAAATGTGTTGTCTGGGTACCCAATAAGCAATCGTGATTATGAAAGGGAGGTGTGTTGTCTGAGTACCCAACAAGCATGCGTGATTATTACAGGGAGGTATGCTGTCTGGGTACCAAATAATCATGCGTAATTATTACAGGGATGTGTGTTGTCTGGGTAACCAACAAGCATGCGTGATTATAACAATGATGTGTGTTGTATGAGTTACCAACAAGCATGAGTGCTTATTACAGGGAGGTGTGTTGTCTAGCTACCCAAAAAGCATGCGTTATTATTACAGTGAGATGTGTTGTCTGTGTACCAAACAAGCATGCTTGATTATAAGAGGAAGGTGTGTTGTCTGAGTACCCTACAAGCATGCGTGATTATTAGAAGGAGGTTCGTTGTCTGGGTACCAAACAAGCATGCATGATTATTACAGGGAGGTGTGTTGTCTGGGTAACCAACAAGCATGCGTTATTATTACAGTGATGTGTGTTGTATTGGTAACCAACATGCATGCGTGATTATTACAGGGAGGTGTGTTGCCTGGGTAACCAACAAACATGCGTTATTATAACAGTGATGTGTGTCGTATTGGTAACCAACAAACATGCGTGATTATTACAGGAAGGTGTGTTGTCTGGGTACCCAACAAACATGCGTAATTATAAGCGAGAGGTGTGTTGTCTGGGTACCCAACAAGCCTGCGTGATTATAAGAGGTAGGTGTGTTGTCTGTGTAACCAACAAGCATGCGTGATTATTAGAGGGAGGTGTGTTGTCTGGGTACACAGCATGAATGCGTGATTATTAGAGTGAGGTGTGTTGTGTGGGTACCCAACAAGCATGCGTGATTATTCGAGGGGGGTGTGTTGTCTGGGTACCCTACAAGCATGTTTGATTATTAGAGGGAGGTGTGTTGACTGGGTACACAACAAGAATGCGTTATTATTAAAGGGAGTGTGTTGTTTGGGTACCCAACAAGAATGCTTGATTATTACAGGAAGGTGTGTGGTCTGGGTAACCAACAAGCATGCGTGATTATTACTGGGAGGAGTGTTGTCTGGGTAACCAACAAGCCTGCGTAATTATTATAGGGAGGTATGTTGTCTGTGTAACCGACAAGCATGCGTGATTATTAGAGGAAGGCGTGTTGTCTGTGTAACCAACAAGCATGCGTGATTATTAGAGGGAGGCTTGTTGTCTGTGTAACCAACAAGCATGCGTGATTATTAGAAGGAGGCGTATTGTCTGGTTACCCAATAAGCATGCGTGATTATAAGAGGGACGTTTGTTGTCTGGGTACCAAACAAGCATGCATGATTATTACAGGAAGGTGTGTTGTCTGGGTAACCAACAAGCATGCGTTATTATTACAGTGATGTGGGTTGTATTTGTAACCAACAAGCATGCGTGATTATTAGAGGGAGGTGTGTTGTCTAAGTACCCTACAAGCATGCGTGATTATTAGAGGAAGGTTTGTTGTCTGGGTACGAAACAAGCATGCATGATTATTACAGGGAGGTGTGATGTCTGGGTAACCAACAAGCATGCGTTATTATTACAGTGATGTGTGTTGTATTGTTAACCAACAAGCATGCGTGATTATTAGAGGGAGGCGTGTTGTCTAGGCAACCAACATGGATACGTGATTATTAGAGTGAGGTTTGTTGTTTGGGTACCCAACATGAATGCGTGATTATTAGAGTGAAGTGTGTTATCTGGGTACCCAACATGGGTGCGTGATTATTAGAGGGAGATGTGTTGTCTGGGTACCCAACATGGATGCGTGATTATTAGAGTGAGGTGTGTTGTCTGGGTACCCAACATGAATGCGTGATTATTAGAGGGAGATGTGTTGTCTGGGTACTCAACATGGATGCGTGATTATTAGAGGGAGATGTGTTGTCTGGGTACCCAACATGAATGCGTGATTATTAGAGTGAAGTGTGTTGTCTTGGTACCTAACATGAATGCGTGATTATTAGAGTGAGGTGTGTTGTCTGGGTACCCAACATGAGTGCGTGATTTTACAGTGAGGTGTGTTATCTGGGTTCCCAATAAGCATTTGTGATTATTAGAGGGAGGTGTGTTGTCTGGGTAACCACCAAGCCTGCGTGATTGTTACAGGGAGGTGTTTTGTATGGATAACCAACAAGCCTGCGTGATTATTATAGGGAGGTGAGTTGTCTGTGTAACCAACAAACATGCGTGATTATTCGAGGGTGAGGGGGTTTTGTCTGGGTACCCTTCAAGCATGCTTGAATACAAGAGTGAGGTGTGCAGTCTGGGTACCCAACAAGCCTGCGTGATTATTAAAGGGAGTATGTTGTCCGGGTAACCAACAAGCCTGCGTGATTATTACAGGGAGGTGTGTGGTCTTGGTAACCGACAAGCCTGCGTGATTATTACAGAGACGTGTGTTGTCTAGGTAACCAACAAGCATGCGTGATTATTAGAGGGAGTCGTTCTGTCTGGGTACCCAACAACCATGCGTGATTATTAGAAGGAGGCGTGTTGTCTGGATACCCAACAAGTATGCGTGATTATAAGAGGGAGGTGTGTTGTCTGGGTTACCCAACAAGCCTGCGTGAATATTACAGGGAAGTGTATTGTCTGTGTAACCAACAAGCATGCGTGGTTATTACAGGGGGGCATGTTGTCTGGGTACTCAACAAGCATGCATGATTTTTAGAGGGAGGTGTGTTGTCTGGGTAACCAACAAGCATGCGTGATTATAACAGTGATGTGTGTTGTCTGGGTACTTAACAAGCATGCGTGATTATTGCAGGGAGGTGTGTTGCCTGGGTACCCAGTAAACATACGTGAATATTACAGGGAGTAGCGTTGCCTGGGTAACCAGCAAGCATGTGTGGATTTTACAGTGGGAGGGGGTGTGTAGTCTGGGAACCATGTCAAAATCTTTTGTTAAAAGTCATAGAAATTAGTAATTGTTTGAATATCCAATTTCTACATGATAACAACAGGCGTAACTGGCTTATTAAGGGAACAGGTAGCTCAATAAATTGACCTAAACTGGTTTCCAACAAATTTGTATCTTCCGTGGCGGAGAGTCAGCGGAAGAGTGCCTGTCACTCATGTCGGAGAATATAGATTCAAATCTCGGGTCAAGCTATAGGTGTAAACCCGCCATTGATTTTTGTTCTTTATTCTATATTAAATAGTAAAAGTTTGACGGCTTTTCATTCACAAAATTAAAAAAGTACTCTACCAAATTAAAAAAATGAAACTTACATTTTACTGTTTGTCAACCTCTGCACTTTTTTTCTGCTCAGTGTGTACACTGGTGACAAAGTGAAAGTAGACTTCCGAAATCATGTATTCGTACCCCAATTTTCAAACATCAATCTTTTTTTCTAACTTCACAATTCAAACATGACAATGCTATCAAAATGTTCAAAATACATCAATAATGTCATTCAAATAAAAAAATGAGCATTAAAATAAGGAAAATGCATTTTTAAAGAAGAAGAAACGAAGATTATTTATAACCGCCATTATACGACTATGCCACAGAAGCACTTCCTTTTTGCAATGGTGGTACTATGCCTATACAAAATGCATTAGAAATATATATATTTAGCTTCTACGGTAATAGTCAAGCATTTTACTACGGTAACCCATGTGACGTAGTGCATTGTAAGAGGTCATGCCATTTGTTTGCAGGACAAATCGTCAGTGTGGCAGATCTATTACAACTGACTGCAGTAGCTCCTGTTCATGGACGAACTGTCTCCATCTGTCTACTTGTCTAACGGCGTCCTGAAATTACACCTCACAGACGTAACAATGACCAGACCACTGGAAACACTGCAGTAGAAAAAAGTAAAAACGCCATTATTGAAATAGTTTATGGTGAAATATCTGTTCAGCATAAAACATTTAATACGAGAGGATAGAAGCAATGGTTATATCAAATAACGCAATTAGGCTTTGAGGGGACATTGCTACTGTCATTACACGTGACAAATCAAAGCAACCGTAGCTGTTAATGGTGGTATGCATAGAGCGGAATAATAATAGAATAAAGGATTGGAAGATTCATATAGAATAATTAATATTACCAGAATAGAAAAACAAGAATCCATTATTTCATTGTGCTGATTTAATAACGTGCACTCTAGCTACAGTGTTTCTATGTTTCCTTTTGAAACGAGTATTTATTTTTATTTTTCGTGTTTGATGAACTTTATAGTCTTTTGCAGTAAATTAATTTGACAATGTCGCTGTTAAAGATAGTAAAATATTTAATGAAAATCATAAAATAAACAATAAAAGTGACGACTTCAATGAAATATATAGTTACGCAATCAGAGTAGTATCTTACCAAATTTACGCAAATTGTGCCATCCATTTTGCAATGATTTAGAAACGGAATGTTTACTTTCTGAACAATTACAATATTTTATATTAGCAGTACATCCTACTGGTATAACCATATTTCTGACTTGTGACAATGTTCGAGCGAATCTCGCTGAAGGAAGAACTGCTTCTGTCAGGTAATTGTCAGTTCGCCACTGTAGTTCTCGAGTAAACCCCGGCAATAAAAAAGCAAAAAATCTTATATCTGAACTAATCAGAAAGCAGTAATTAAACTGGAGAACAGTGAAGGAATGGTTAAACGCGACGAGCAATAATATAGACATGAACAGCTTGAATATTCAGCCCAGAACGAAGTAGCTGATGAGCACCAGAATAGAAGACAAGAATTTAGCGAAAACGAAATCGTCAACAGATTATAAGTCGGGATACGCGAAAAAGAAAGTTGATAAACCGAAGTACATGCTCATTTTTCTATAGTAGATCAACACAAAAACGCCCATTAAAGAAGCGCGCGTGTTTTAATTGAAAATGTAATCAATTAAATTCAATATTATTCAGATATTGACAGAACCAATGTCCTCAAAGTTTGAATATATATTGAAACATGACGTGATGTATAAATATACGAGCTTCAAAGCTTATGAGAGTTGAAATGTATCACGCCATCGTCTATTTCGTAGTTATTCAGAAGTGAAAAATTTGACTTGTAGCAAAATGGGTATCTTCAAATTTTCTGAACATTTTGAATATAAGTAGTTTAATAACTGTCGTTTCTTTTTAAATAAATAGGCAAACGTCGTATAATTGCAATTTTATTTAAATTTGTATATAGAAATATGCCAGTGGAGTATCCCAACAAAGTCAAGGCCCATTCAGTGAGTGAGAGAAAAAAGAAAATGAATGCAGATGCAGTATATCAAAATGTATTCTCTACTTGTATGAAACACCCAATTGTCTGAGGCACAATTCATTATTAAAACATTACTGATTCATGTACTCCAATCCAGGTTAATAATCAGAATGTAATATTGTTTCTGTTTAGTTTATAAAAACATTTATTATATTACTCGAAAAAAACAATAGTTTGAAGGAAATATTAGAATAATGAAAATTCAGAAACAGCCATCGGTTGTTGACAGTGCTTGTGTGTGGAATGATTGCTAACTAGAGTAGAATTTTAAGTGATCACAGCATCGAAAACTAATAAATTTTAAATAGCTATATGTCAGATAATGCCATATATGTACGTGCTGTTTTGATCTCGTATTAATATGTTTACTCAACACGCCATACAGAATCACACAAAAGCTATAAATAATGTTTGCTGATTCTATAATGCTGATGTCATCACGAGCCAAGAATTTATATAAATATATATATTTTAGGTGGCTGCTGTCGTCTTGTGATGGGTTTCTTCCGTTAATGTCAATTTGTATTCTATTAAAAGTAAGGTATATAAATAATTTTAAACGGTTTGCCATTTGAAATCTTCGTGTTCTTTTAATGTGCGAATCACATGTTAATAACACACACATTTACTTTGGAAATAGACCTATTGACACACACGATGCCTTTAGAAATAGACCTATATACACACATGATGCCTTTGGAAATAGACCTTTTGACACACACGATGCCTTTGAAGATATGCCTATACACACACATGATGCCTTTGGAAATAGACCTATTAACACACACGATGCCTTTGGAGATATACTTACACACACACACACACACACACACACACACACACACACACACATGATGACTTTGGAAATAGACCTATTAACACACACGATGCCTATTGAGATAGATGTAACATAATGACCTCTGAGCACTGACCTCCGTACAGGTAATGCCTCATCAGAGATAATGACTTCTGCAGATATGAGGTAATTACTATGTTTATTATAAAGCAGATCAAAACTCTCTATCTAACAGGTGATCAAGAATTTAAGGGTTACATCCAGGATATGTGAAGTCCATTATCGAAGCATGGCTTAATTATCATTAGTTAAAGAATGAGGCTAATTACCTTGTCTATGATGAGCATTTCACAATATTGGTATGTTTTAGTCATTATGTCCACCATGTATTTATTCAAGGATTCTTGATGAACAAAACTGAATATGTAAAATCAATTATCTCGGCATTTACTTAATTAGTAATTGTCCCTCTGTTGTACGCATAGGTTGATAAGCGAAACTTAATTACTTTGTTTACTAGTTAAAGAATGCGGTTACTTAAATTGTTACGATATATATTTCATAATGTTGGTGTGGTTGAGTCATTATCTACATAGTATGGGTATCAAATGGTTCCCCGATTAAACAACTAAATATGTAAAATCAATTACCTCAGCATTTAATTGTCTAAACAGTTTTATAAATCAAAGTTGATTATTTTGTTTACTAGTTAAAGGTACCAAATTTAGGTTAATTAGATAGTTTATGCTGTGCATTATGCAATACTTATATGTTTTTGTCATTATGTATGTTTATTACATTTTACCACATGCTTGTTTCACAAGGATTGCATCAGCTTTTAATTACTTTGTTGTTTCCTCGAATCTATATAAACTCGAGAAACTTTAGTATCAGGAGGGAAGGAACGGGAACGTTGAGAGTGAAGGAAGCTAGTTACATCTAGGAGACTAGTTGTTTAATACTAGAATTTTTTGTATGTTTAAAATTAATGGAACTTGTTTTTATATTAGAACATGGACTTGTAAAATATAACTGAATAAAATGTGTGTGTTTGAAAATTCGAGTTCTTTAATCTATGCAACAACGGGAGTGATACATAGATTCATTTTGGTGCCGTGACCAGGATTGAAACAAGTAAACATTGCCGCGGACACAACACAAACTAACCGAAGTACGGACAACAACGATGGAAAAAAATTCAAGCGGATACACCAGAATACAGAAAAACAATCTCCTACTTAGCAAGGTGAGTTACTGCTTTATTTATTCTTTTGGTTTGAAATGGGTCACCAGGACATAAACGCGGTATTTCAAAATTTAGCTACACAACTAGCAAATGTTTCAGCAGCTGTTGGTACGCAGGAAATTGCTCAACTTGTTGTACCAAAGCTATAAAACTTGGATAAAATCTATTGAAAAGAATGCTATTTTAACTGGCCTTGCAGATTATAAAAAGAAGTAAGTGGCATATCAATCAAGTCAAGGAGCTGTAAGTGATTTTGTACAGAGATATCTAAATGATCATCCAAATGACACTTGGGATAATTTCAAAATAGAATTAGCGTCACGATTTGCTGAAATTACTGACTCTCAGCATGCATTTATGCTACTTAGAACCGTTAAACAAAAATTGTCTGAAACCGTGCAATTATATTGTGAACATTTGCTTGCTCTAGCGGAGGAGGCATTTGTAGGACATCAGGGGGAATTGGCAACAATCGAAAGGCAATCGGTTGGCTTCTTTGTTGATGGGTTAGCACATTACTATCTTAAAATGAAGGTTATGAGAGAAAATCCAGCCACATTACAAGCTGCGGTGAGAAGCGCGATGAATGAACAAAATCTAAGAACTAGGTTCAATTTAAGATTAGGTAAAGAAACTGAAAACCATACTAAACGACCTGAGCCTATGGAAGTTGATCACTATAGACCAGCAAAGAAATGTTTTTATTGCAAACATACGGGGCATGTTGAACAAGATTGCAGCTTAAAAGAAGAGAGGTGAACGCATTCGATAAAGACAGGAAACTATGAATCCTATGAATGTTGGAATTGTGGGCAAACGGGTCATCTCAAACCCAACCATGGGTATTCTTTGGACAAGGGAGAAACCAAAACATAAGACAGGAAAACTATGATCCTCTTATCATAATGAAGCTGATGATAAGAGTAAAAGTAGGTCAACATTTAATATTTCCCTAGCCGGTAGTCCAAGTTCGTTCATTATTAAAATAGGCAAAAGTAGATATAGACCATTGGTTGATTCTGGAGCCGAAGTGAGGCTGATAAGTCGTCGATTGGTTTCCCTTTTTAAGGACAGATCGAAACTAATGAAGAAGAAAGTTTCGCTACAGTCTGTTAATGGAGGAAATCTTGCAGTTGACGGGTGCATCCAGCTCAATTTTCGAATCGGGGGTACCGAAATGAATCACACGTTCTATGTAGTTAAGGACATGAACAGAAACATGATACTTGGACGGGACTGGTTAATTAAAATTGGCGTCCGACTCTACTTTGTCCTTGGTTGTCTAAGAGTTGGAAAAACATATGTCCCCTTAGAAGAAGACATTCATATCTGCTCCCTTGTAAGAATTAAATATGACACAATTTTAAAACCTCAAACTGCAAGGGTTTGTTCCGGTAAGGTTAAAAATAACCCTGACATTCCAATTGCTGAAGTTTATTCATTAACGAGTTGTGAACGTGGTTACATAAGTACTGAACCAGGACTTATGGTTTCGATTTCTGTCATGAAAATGAAGAAACGGCAACACATCCCAATTTTAGTTGTCAATAACACTAATAAAACTATTATATTAAAACGGGGCTGCATACTTGCAAGAATAGAACGAATTCAGGAAGATAACATCGCGTCAGTAAATAAAATATGTCAACAAAATAAGGAAAGCGCTTCATCTATGACAGAGAATCAGGATATAGCTGATGATATTAAAGTGCCGTTGGAGCATAAAGAACGAATTTCATCACTCGTAGCCAAAAATATAGATATATTTGCTAATAAGGATTCTGAGCTCGGACACACAGAAACTGTCCGAATGACATTGGACACCGGAAACAATGCACCGATAAAGTTGAGGCCTTACAGAACACATCTTAACAATAGGAAGGTTAAAGACTAAGCCAAGCGTTTCTGTGTAGACTTTAGAAAACTCAGTGCGATAACAAAATCTAATGCATTTCCTCTTCAGCGTATTGATGACCTGTTGGCCCTGTTGGGAGAAGCCAAATTCTTCACATCTTTAGATCTAAAGAGTGGGTACTGGCAAATACTCATGGACAAAAAAGACAAAGAAAAGACAGCCTTTGCCTGTCATTGAGGTCTTTTTGAATTCCAAGTTTTGCCATTCGGACTGGCCAATGCTCCAACTTATGTCAGTTGTCCTCGAAGACATGGATAAATTTGCGGTTGCTTACTTGGACGATGTATTAATATATTCAAAAACATTGGAAACTCATGTACATCACATCGAATTAATCTTCCAACGCTTGCGATCGCACGGACTCAAACTTAAGTTACGTAAGTGTCAATTTCTGCAGTCTAAAACCAATTACCTGGGATTTGTGATTTCAAAAGATGGTGTTCGACCTGATCCAACTAAAGAAGAGGCCATAAGGACGTTGCCTGCTCCTACATGCGTCAGAGAAGTTAGGAGTTTTATTGGAATGAGCTCATTTTACAGACGGTTTATCCCTCAATTTCAGAGATTGCTGAACCTCTCATCAATTTAACGAGAAAATATTCCAGATTCAATTGGACACAATCTTGTGACACTAGTTTCAAGACATTAAAAAAACATTTAACTATAGTGCCCTTGTTAGCATACCAAAGTCCAAATAAACCTTATATTCTGTATACCTACGCCAGCGACACCTGCATTGGCGCTTGTTTAAAACAAAAGTGTGAGGAAAATGAAAAGATCGATGACAATTTTCAAGATGAAAAGCCAATTTACTACCTCTCTCACAAACTTAATAATGCCCAGTGTAAATATTCAACGGTGGAGCGAGAGGCGCTGGCTATACATTACTAGTTACAGAAATTAGATACCTACTAATTTGTCATTCGCACAGACCATAAATCATTAAAATACTTACTTGAGTCACCAATGCAAAACAAAAAGATTCAACTATGGGCATTAGGCATCTCTGGGTATAACTGCCGAATTGAATACATTGAGGGTTCTAAAAATTATTGTGCTGATTTGCTGTCATGAATGCCGACGGATATTTCGTTAGGAAATAAATCGGGTGAACAAATAGAACCCGACACCAATGATGGGACGTTTGAAATAAATGCTATAAATTCCAATCTATTTGATCCAAAAGAATTCGCGGAATATGGTCCACCAGAGAAAGACTCGTTACAGAAACCTGAATCCGAATACAACATGGAGCAAGAACAAGCAAAGGATAGTGACATACTGGAATTGAGAATGATATTAAAACATGGTCAACCTAGCAAATCGATTCAGAACAAGTATATTGAAATTAAAATTATCTATCAAACCCAGATGAAGAGCCCTGTCTCCGGCTTTATGTACCAAACCACTTAAAGGAAGCAGTTGTCAAACAATTTCATAATGACAATGGGCACATGGGAACAGACAAATTATTCTATACAATCAAGCAAAGATACTTTTGGCCTTCAATGTTTAAGGAACTGCAAGAATATGTATCCAAATGTGTCACCTGTCAAATCCGTATTTTAAAAACAATAAGAGCACCAATACAAGAAACTGGCGTTCCGCCGTATGTTTTTGCGTGCATTGGGTTAGATATGAGGGGACCGTTTCCTCTCACTAAATCAGGGAACAAATATATTGTAGAATTTATAGATCTATATAGTGGCTACCCAGAGGCTTTTGCAGTCCCAGATAAGAGTTCAGATAATATAGCTTACCTGCTCATTGAAGAAATTTATCCACGGTATGGGACGCCAATGAAAAATCATTTCTTATAACGGTTCTGAGAATTGTTCAAAAATGGTACAAGAAACACTGGAAGCATTAAACATTGCACATGTTAAATGCACTACTTTTCATCAACAAGGAAATGCACGTATAGAACGCTTTCATAAAACATTAAACGATATCACCTCAATTAAAATAGGAAACGGGCAATTAGACTCATGGGACAGGTTCTTAAATCAAAGTTTGGCAACAACCAGATTTAATGTAAGCGAGACAACGAAATTCTTCCCATTTTACTTGGTCTACAACCGTGATGTCGTATTACCATTAGATAATTTATTGAAACCTCGCAGAAAGTATAAAGGAGAGGAAATGCATAAAATTGCTTTACAAGAGCAACATCGTGCTTTCCTCACAGCATATAGAAACCTAAAGAAAGCAAAAAGAAGACAAGCAAAATATGCTAACCGGAATGCTAAAGAAATAACATTTGAAATAATAATCCCATTTACTATATGAATGTTCAAAGAAAAGGAAAGCATGACAGAAAATGGAAGCCATACTTTAGAATAATAGAAAAGGCGTCGCCAGTAAACTATATCATCAAAAATCAGTTGGACAACACGACTAGGACCGTACATGTTGAACAGTTGAGACGTGCAAACGTTAATGACTGGGAAATTCCAAAAGATACAGCAAATAAAATTAAAAGAAAGACAACCTACGTTGTACTTCCAGAAACATCTGACAGTGAAAATACTTCCGACAATGAACCTACCAGGCCGATAGAGGACAGAATCAGGAAAGAACGAGATAATTCTGACGATGAAGAGGATATTCCCCTAATGGAGTTGGCTAAACGTTTAAGATAAAAACAAAATGACAATTATGATCGCGAAATCAATGACCCACATAATAGCTCTTCTTCTAGTGAAAATGGCGGGCTATTTGAATCGGACAATAACCCCAACAACTCGGTCGCAATGACAAGTAATAATGAGACAAAATTGTCTGACGACAATCAAAATCTCAATGATACATCTGACTATAAAGAACACATGATTGTTAATGAGGTTATGCCACACTCAATTGCAAACTCCTTTAACTCAAAACGATAAGTTATCAGGAGTAGGAGAGCTAAGTGTGATAATATAGGAAATAAGAAAGACGTGAAATCTTTGCTCAAATCGATTGTCAATTTGTTGTAAGCAAACAAATAACCACCACGCATGTATTAAATGTTGACATACGCATAACAGCTTCAATAAGCTGTAACTTGTATATAATAATAAGCATATGCTATATTTGCAGGAATCATGAATGGTTTCCTGATATTTTACCTTGTTGGCTTAGCTTGCGCAACGGTTATTCATAATAATGTTGTTTTTAATAAGGTGAATGACATCACAACGACGCGTTCTCGTTTGTTAATTACCTGTGTAATAGGTTTAGAGGAATATGAGAACTTCCTGACAAATTTAAGTGAGGATATAGAAGCGGCAGCTTGTATTATTAAACAAATAATCCAACATTTTAATACACCTCAAACCGAACGGTTTTTGTCAGCATTTAAAAATATGAAATCGGAAATTGAAAATCTAAATCAAACGCACCGCTCAATCATAAACAGCTATGATGAACTTAAATCCATACCAGACAGAACGAAACGAGCTATTCTACCCTTGGGTGGTGTGTTCAAGTTTCTGTTCGGAGTAGCGTCAGAGGGTGATCTAAAAGCTATACGAAATAACATTGGAAAATTGTCTGCAACCCAAAGAGATATTATTCATATTCTTGAGCAAAATCTTTCCATTCTTAATGTCTCAAGGAAACAGATTGCTCAAAATAGCCAAACTATTAATTACCTAATTGCCTCTGTAAACCTATGTTAAAAGAATAGCCAATTCATTCCAAATTCAAATCAATAAACTGACTGATTTTACAGATACATATCTGCAATTGGATAGGTACATAGAAGAGATGAAACAAATGATGCAACAGGCAAACCTCTACTTAGAAACATTCAAATAACAGTTAAACATGCTAAGTTAGGATATGTGTCACCAAGTCTTGTGACACCAGAAAACTTGAGAGGACTATTGCACGAGATCATGGCACGACTGCTTAGATCATTGACGCTTTCAGATGATCCAGATAAGAATCTTTGGAACTTTTATAGGTATTTGACTTGTACAACGGTTATACACCAAAACAATATTTTGGTCATTATATCAGTTCCTTTATTAGATTTAAGTGAGAACTATGAAGTTTACGAAATACATAATATGCCTTTCCCATACATCCCGGAGCAAAACATGGATAATAAGAGGGATAATAAATACCCCGACATCACTGCTAATTATGACATTGAGTCGTCTGCTTTACTTGTCAACAAAGAACAAACCAGATATGCCTTGCTAAATCAAGAGGAATTCAAATCATGCAATACCAAAATAACACGGTTTTGTAAAATAGCAAGTGCCACCTATCTGATAAACCTCTCAAAATTATGTGTCATCTCGCTCTTTCTGAAAGATAATATCAAGATCAAACAATTTTGCCAAATCATTTACAACCCAATTCACGCTTACCTTTAGCACAATATATAGACTCGGGTAATTGGATAATCGCAACTTCACACTCGCTCCGACTTTCAATTGTATGCCATGATACTAAATCAAGACAAACACATGCTAAAATCGTGCCTCCATTTGGCGTCATACAATTAGAACAGAACTGTTTTGCGTATAGCGATTTTATGACATTGTCAACGTCATTCGACGCGGAAAGTTCTCATGTACGAAAAGATTCCATTAAAACACTCTGGGGAATACAAAATTTATCAGCCACCAACGTTTGGACAGACTTTAATAAAGCTCTTTAAAATCTCACAAAAATAGAGTTACTGCGGAATTAGCGCCTTTAAAACAAAACATATGGATCATCTCATCAATAGATTACAACAATTGAGACAGATCCCGGCTGAAAACAGTGCTGAATTTAATTGGTTTTATGTAGTTATCGCTTTTATAGTCGTAATCATTGTACTCGTAGTTATTTATATTTACTGCAAATTTAAAGTTAAGCTAAGCAAGTTAAGACCAACCTGGTTAGTCAGGAAAGCCAAGAGAATGGAGACTAGCAGTACTCCAACTTGTGAACAGGTGGTGGAAGCCCAGTCTGCAGACGTAATTACCGTCACTGAACCAGAAAAATCACCAGCACCACGAAAGCACGAAACGGAAATGCAGACTGCAACAACGAATTTTGTGCAGAAGTATCCCAGCATTGACGTCGCAACAATCACAAGGAGCGATGGGAGTATGACAGTTTCAATGCAGTCTGACATTGGCTATTAAAAGAACTGGAATTATAAGCTGCAGCGTTATTTGCTGTGAAAGTGAAACAAGATGTGGTTATTTAATAGACGTGAAACTCGATTTGTTTATTTTTTATTCATAGTCGTGCATTCAGTGTTAATCATTTATTTTTTCTAGTTTGTTAGTGCCATACGAGCTTATTTAATAGACGTGAAACTCAATGTTCATTTTATTTCATAGACGTGCATCAGTGTTAATAATATATTTTCTTAGTTGTTCGTTAGTGATATACACCTAGCTCTGATTAATTAGTAAGTAGCATATCGTACACGGTACCCAGTTATGCAACTACCAACAAATGGTCAGTTGTAAGAAGAGATAAGCATCTCGGTGGCTTGATATTGGACTATCTGAAGCAACGATGAGAGAAAAAACAACACCAAGACTACCCCACCTCAATCCCCCGGGGATCAAGGCTGTATATACATATACACCTCGGGTATTCCTTCTCACAATCCTACCACAACAAAACAACAACAGGACAATCATGTTCGAACTATAACAATGTACACCAACGAAGAGATATTCACCATGTTCTGTTGATACATTAAACTATGGTTAAGGGGATACATCGAACATACGTTAACTCAGCAGGTCGTTGCAATGTGTCCGCAGTGGCAGTTCGGGTCTGCGGGACGCCATGAATGTCAGCTTGACTTCGGGAACGGCAGTGGGCTCTACCCACGTCACTTATTGGATAATTTTACTAGGCTTATTTCGACAGCAGGACTGGGAATCCATACCGTTGCGCCAAATCTATAACAACGCATCCTATGACGATCTTCGAAACATTTTGAGGGATCCCCGTATATGGGAAAGTGTGTTTGATGCGGTGTATGTAGAGGCCCGACAACTGCTGGATGACTCCAAGGACAGCGGCATCGACACCGACTCAGACACCGACCAGTGATACATTTTTAATTTCGGACTGTTTTTCGGATACTATATAATTACCGACCAGTGATTCATTTTTAATTTTGGACTATTTTCGGATACTTTATACATAACTATAAAGTTTTATTCATTATAAAAGAAAAACAAAAACAAAAACAATTAATTGTTCGTGTAAGTTAACATTTTTCTTGTTTCTATTTACTCACTTTTGAGATATGCATACATTTAAACCATATCAAATTATCAACTGATTCTCATCTTCAACATGCCATTTGTAAATATAAGTATTATTTCTATTTTTATCGATAGTTTATATGTGTGTTTGTTTTTCGTGTGTTTTTGACTATAACCCGTGTCATTAATCAATTTTAAAGGCAAAGTATTGCATAAGGTTTTATTTATATGTATCTATAGAAATTTATCATGATGGCATTATGTTAACTGTGTACATAGGCTAATGGATGCTATCCAGTCAGGCAACTTTCATAGAAACAATCAATCTTATTTATCAACTTAAAAAACTACGATGTGTTTATATATTATTTTTGTGAGTGTTTCTTATTTATATATATATATATATATATATATTTTTTTTTTTTTCTTGAAAAAAATTAGATAAAACTTCGAAAATACAGTAATTTCGATCGTTTGACACTTTTATAATTATATTAAATGCAAGTTCATGATGTCGTATCAAAGATTCTATCTAAAGATACAGATTTCTCCTTTGGTAATCAAGATAAGAAACACTAATTGTATCAGTAATTAGTGTAATAAAGTTCGTTATCATCGTTATATCAGTTACCTATTATTATTTTTATCTCTAATACAAGAATCTTCATCATTAATGAATATTCTTCTTGCGGGTGGGAGTGATGTAACATAATGACCTCTGAGCACTGACCTCCGTACAGGTATTGCCTCATCAGAGATAATGACGTCTGCAGATATGAGGTAATTACTATGTTTATTATAAAGCAGGTCAAAACTCTCTATCTAACAAGTGATCAAGAATTTAAGGGTTACATCCAGGATATGTGAAGTCCATTATCTCAGCATGGCTTAATTATCATTAGTTAAAGAATGAGGCTAATTACCTTGTCTATGATGTGCATTTCACAATATTGGTATGTTTTAGTCATTATGTCCACCATGTATTTATTCAAGGATTCTTGATGAACAAAACTGAATATGTAAAATCAATTATCTCGGCATTTTCTTAATTAGTAATTGTCCCGCTGTTGTACGCATAGGTTGATAAGCGAAACTTAATTACTTTGTTTACTAGTTAAAGAATGCGGTTACTTAAATTGTTACGATATATATTTCATAATGTTGGTGTGGTTTAGTCATTATCTACATAATATGGGTATCAAATGGTTCCCCGATTTAACAACTAAATATGTAAAATCAATTACCTCAGCATTTAATTGTCTAAACAGATTTATAAATCAAAGTTGACTATTTTGTTTACTAGTTAAAGGTACCAAATTTAGGTTAATTAGATAGTTGATGCTGTGCATTATACAATACTTGTATGTTTTTGTCATTATGTTTGTTTATTACATTTTACCACATGCTTGTTTCACAAGGATTGCATCAGCTTTTAATTACTTTGTTGTTTCCTCGAACCTATATAAACTCGAGAAACTTTAGTATCAGGAAGGAAGGAACGGGAACGTTGAGAGTGAAAGAAGCTGGTTACATCTAGGAGACTATTTGTTTAAAACTAGAAGTTTTTGTATGTTTAAAATTAATGGAACTTGTTTTATATTAGAACACGGACTTGTAAAATATAACTGAATAAAATGTGTGTGTTTGAAAATTCGAGTTCTTTAATCTATACAACCACGGGAGTGCTACATATACCTATCAACACACATGATGTCTTTGGAGACATACCTATTTACACACACGATGCCTTTGGGGATATACCTATTAACACACACGATGCCTTTGGAAAGAGACTTATTCACACACACGATGCCTTTGGAGATTTACCTATTAGCACACACGATGCCTTTGGGAATAGACACGTTAACACACACGGTGATACGCCTCGTTTCTAATTTAGATTCTATCAAATATAGTCACAAATACGTGCCTGTGGGTTGAATGGAAAAGCAATGACCACTGTATTAATTAAACATGAACTTTGACGATACCGTTGTGTAAGCATGTAAACCGATACCTAATGTCTCCAGTGAAGTAAAGTACGTGATACTTAAAGGTATCATCTAGACTTTTTTCATTCTTTGTGACATGTTTTGTGTCATTTTAATGCATTTCTTGTGAATAATATTATATACCACATCATATTACATCTAAATTATGTATTATATTTACTTTTTGTTTGACTGGTGAAACTGTAGTTTGTGTCTTTCATAACACATATATGGATATGGATTCTGTGGGAAGAGGAGCGACAAAATGAATTATTCATTATAACAAATATATTCACACAACTTTTTCATTTTGAAAAAACACAATTTTGCTTTGCTAATAATGCATAACTGATATTTAAAACAGTTAGTGATTCTTTCGTATTCGTGTTGGGAAATGTTATCATTTGTAAGCGATTAATTGTGCTTTAATTATAAATTGTGGTTTTTGAATATAAGATAGATAAGAATACAGAAAAAATAAGTTTTTTGTTTTTCATTTTCAGTTTTGATATTCAAAATCTTACCGTTTTCCAATTATTAGTGTTGTTTTTATTTTATACCAGTTTGTTTTTAATTTAAAAATGTGTTTCCTCCTATCTTAAGGTAAGAATTACAGTCAAACCTGTGTTAGTGGCCACCTCTATGAAGCAGCCACTTGCTTTAAGCAGTCACATTTGCTATTTCCAATTGCTATGCTTTCGGAGCAAATTAACCTGTATTAAGCAACAACCTGTCTTAAAAGGCCATTTTTGCTCTATACCTTGACTGGCTGCATGAGACAAGTTTGACTGTACTTTATTAATTCAATACTTCGGTTAAGAATTTGTCTGTGTAAACTAGTTTCCATTTACCATTATTGTCTATTTGTAATAAACGTTTCATCCAGTTTGTTTTAAATAACGAGTTGAGAAACAAATTTGTATCACTCACAGTAAACCTCAATTTTCATAGTCTTCAACAATTGTCTTTCTTTTTATTTTATCGGTTAGTTATCTCATAAAAATAAGAACATAATATAATTGATCAATTGTATGTGTTTTTATTATGGATTTTAAAGACCCTAATACGAGTTGAAGAGGTAACTAGCAAACTTTCTCCAATAAAGTGTGCGGCTAAGCTCGAACCCACGGCCTCGGCGGTTGACATTAGTTGGCATTAGACAACCGCGCCCGCTTGGGCCACTTGGCAACAGAGTACATTTTTATTCTGTTTTAAATAAAATATCTGCTCAGGTCACCTGCATACCGCTGAATAAACTATTCCATATGGTCGGTTACTTATTAACTTTGTTAAAAAACTGTATTTGTTTTTATCACTGATGCTGTTGTATCTGGGGAATACCAAAATAGAGCTTAAAAGACTGGGTGCGCTTGTTTACAAGGTTTGGCTACCAAATGATGGTTTTACCACTGAACGTTTCAAGGCGATAACTGTTGTCACATTTTGTGTCTTTATGTTCGTTATTATTATTATTAGAAATTATTTCATGTATAGTTTGTATATGTGTTTTAATTGACCTGACACAGGCTGTCAATCAAACACGTCTTTAATCCAATAAGTGACCGATATTGGTTGCTATGACACCATTTTCTTAGACAAGCTAACAATGTCTAAGTTTACATTGTAGTTTACTTAGCCAAACAAGGTCACGTGACCAATGGGCGGAGCGATAATCTCGCGTCAGGTCCATTGTCTGTCATCATTTGAATGATACGAATAGTATTGGACATTTATGTGTTTATCTTTGCTTTGAAAGTTATAGTTGGGATGGCTGTGTCATTTGCGTATTGCTAAGCCTGTTGATGAGGCTGTGTCATTTGCGTAATGCTTAGCCTGTTGATGTGGCTGTGTCATTTGCATATAGCTTAGCCCATGGGCGTGGCTGTGACATTTGCGTATTGCTTAGCCTGGTGATGCGGCTTAGCCGGTTGTGTATTGCTCAACATAATGTGGCTGTGTCATTTGCATTTTGCCTAGCCTGTTGATGTGGCTGTGCGAGTTGCATATTGCTTAGCCTGTTGATGTGACTTTGTCAGTTGCGTATTGCTTAACATGGTGATGTGGCTGTGTCAGTTGAGTATTGTTTAGCTTGTTAATGTTGCTGTGCTTTGTATATTGCTTAGCATGTTGATGTGACTAAACTTTGCGTATTGCTTAGCCATTTTATGTGGATGTGTCATTTGCGTGTTGCTTAGCCTGATGATGTGGCTGTGTCATTTGCGTATTGCTTAGCATGTTGATGTGGCTGTGTCATTTGCGTTTTTCTAAGCTAGTTGACGTGGCTTTGTCATTTGTGTATTGCTTAGCCTGTTGATATGACTGTGTCAATTGTGTATTACCTAGCCTATTGATGTGTCTGTATCATTTGCGTATTGCTAAGCCTGTTGATGTGGCTGTGGCATTGCCTATTGCTTAGCTTGTTGGTGTGGCTGTGTCGTTTGCCTATTGCGTAGCATGTTAATATGGCTGTGATAATTGCGTATTGCTTAGCCTGTTGATGTGGTTGTGTCATTTGCGTATTGCTTATCCTATTGATATGGCTAGGTCATTTGCGTATTGCTTATGATATTGATATGATAGTGCTATATGTTAATTGATAAGCCTGTTGATGTGACGGTGTCATTTGCGTATTGCTAAGCCTGTTGATATGGCTTTGTCACTTGCGTATTGCTTATCATGTTGATGTGATAGTGCTATTTGCGTATTGATAAGCCTATTGATAAGGCTGTGTCATTTACGTATTGTTTCGTCTGTTGATGTAGCTTGGTTATTTGCGTTTAGCTTAGTCTGTTGATGTGGCTGTGTTATTTGCATATTGCTTAGCATGTTGGTGTGGCTGTGTTATTTGCGTATTGCTTAGCCTGTAGATTTGGCTGTGTTATTTCCGTATTGCTTAGCCTGTTGATGTGGCTGTGTCATTTACGTATTGTTTTGTCTGTTAATGTTGCTGTGTCATTTGCGTATTGCTGAGTCTGTTGATGTGGCTGTGTTATTTGCATATTGCTTAACATGTTGGTGTGGCTGTGTTATTTGCGTATTGCTTAGCCTGTAGATTTGGCTGTGTTATTTCCGTATTGCTTAGCCTGTTGATGCGGCTGTGTTATTTGCATATTGCTTAGCATGTAGATGTGGCAGTGTTATTTGCGTATTTCTTAGCCTTTTGGTGTAGCTTTGTCATTTGCGTGTTTCTTAGCATGTTGGTGTAGCTGTTTCACTTACGTTTACCTTAGCCTGTTGATGTAGCTGTGCTATTTGCGTATTGCTTAGCCTGTTGATATGCCTGTGTAATTTGCGTATTGCTTAGCCTGTTTATGTGGCTGTGTTATTTGTGTATTGCTTGTAACGTTGATGTGGCTGTGTCATTTGCGTATTGCTTAGCATGCTGATGTTATAGTGTCATTTGCATATTGCTAAGCCTGTTGATATGGCTTTGTCATTTGCGTATTGCTTATCATGTTGATGTGATAGTGCTATTTGCGTATTGATTAGCCTATTGATGTGGCTGTGTCATTTGCGTAGTGCATATTAGTCTGTTGATGTAGCTTTGTAATTTGCATATTGCTTAGTCTGTTAATGTTGCTGTGTCATTTGCGTGTTGCTGAGTCTCTTGATGTGGCTGTGATATTTGCATATTGCTTACACTGTTGATGTGGCTGTGGTATTTGCGTTTTGCTTAGCCTGTCGATGTGGTTGTGTCATTTGCGTATTTCTTAGACTGTTGATGTGGCTGTGTTATTTGCATATTGCTTACGCTGTTGATGTGGCTGTGTTATTTGCGTATTGCTTAGCCTGTCGATGTGGCTGCGTCATTTGCGTATTGATTAGCCTGTCGATGTGGCTGTGTCATTTGCGTATTTCTTAGCCTGTTGATGTGGCTGTGTAATTTGCGTATTTCTTAGCCTGTTGGTGTAGCTCTGTCATTTGCGTGTTTCTTAGCATGTTGTTGTAGCTGTGTCATTTACGTATTGCTTAGCCTCTTGATGTGGCTGTGTCATTTGATTTCTTAGCCTGTCGATTTGGCTGTGTCATTTGCGTATTTCTTAGCCTGTTTATGTGGCTGTGTTATTTTGCATATTTCTTAGCATGTTGATGTAGCTGTATTATTTAGGTATTTCTTAGCCTGTTAGTGTAGCTGTGTTATTTGCGTGTTTCTTAGCATGTTGGTATAGTTGTGTCTTTTACGTATTGCTTAGCCTATTTATGTAGCTGTGTTATTTGCGTGTTTTGCGTATTCTTTAGCCTATTGATGTAGCTGTGTTATTTGCGTGTTTTGCGTATTCTTAAGCCTATTGATGTAGCTGTGTCATGTGCGTGTTTCTTAGCATGTTGGTATAGTTGTGTCTTTTACGTATTGCTTAGCCTATTTATGTAGCTGTGTTATTTGCGTGTTTTGCGTATTCTTAAGCCTATTGATGTAGCTGTGTTATTTGCGTGTTTCTTAGCATGTTGGTATAGTTGTGTCTTTTACGTATTGCTTAGCCTATTTATGTAGCTGTGTTATTTGCGTTTTTTGCGCATTCTTTAGCCTATTGATGTAGCTGTGTTATTTGTGTTTTTCTTAGCATGTTGGTGTAGCTGTGTCATTTGCGTGTTTCTTAGCATATTGGTGTAGCTGTGTCATTTGCGTATTTCTAAGCCAGTCGATGTGGCTGTTTCATTTGCGTATTTTTTAGTCTGTTGATATGGCTGTGTTTTTTGCATATTGCTTAGCCTGTTGATGTAGCTGTATTATTTAGATATTTGTTAGCCTGTTGGTGTAGCTGTGTCTTTTACGTATTGCTTAGCCTATTTATGTAGCTGTGTTATTTGCGTGTTTTGCGTATTCTTAAGCATATTGATGAAGCTGTGTTATTTGTGTGTTTCTTAGCATGTTGGTATAGTTGTGTCTTTTACGTATTGCTTAGCCTATTTATGTAACTGTGTTATTTGCGTTTTTTGCGTATTCTTTAGCCTATTGATGTAGCTGTGTTATTTTAGTTTTTCTTAGCATGTTGGTGTAGCTGTGTCATTTGCGTATTTTTAAGCCTGTCGATGTGGCTTTGTCATTTGCGTATTTCTTAGTCTGTTGATAAGGCTGTGTTTTTTGCATATTGCTTAGCATGTTGGTGTGGCTGTGTTATTTGCGTATTGCTTAGCCTGTAGAATTGGCTGTGTTATTTGCGTATATCTTAGCCTGTAGATGTGGCTGTGTCATTTGCATATTTCTTAGTATGTTGATATGGCTGTGTTTTTTGCGTATTCCTTAGCCTATTGTTGAAGCTGTGTTATTTGCGTATTTTAGCTAGTCTGTTGATGTGGCTGTATTATTTGCGTATTTCTTAGTCTGTCGATGTGGCTGTGTTATTTGCGTATTTCTTAGTCTGTCGATGTGGCTGTGTCATTTGCCTATTTCTTAGTCTCTTGATGTGGCTATGTTATTTGCGTATTTCTTAGTCTGTCGATGTGGCTGTGTCATTTGCATATTTCTTAATCTGTCGATGTGGCTGTGTCATTTGCGTATTTCTTAGTCTGTCGATGTGGCTGTGTTATTTGCGTATTTCTTAGCCTGTCGATGTGGCTGTGTTATTTGCGTATTTCTTAGTCTGTTGATGTATCTATGTTACTTGCGTATTTCTTAGCCTGTTGAAGATGTATTTTTTAATTGTGATACCTTTTTGATATGCTCGTACTGGTCAGCGTCTGGTATTTTAGAGATAGTTTCAGCAAGTACTTGAATACATTGGCAGAATGGACAGTTGGACATATTGCACACCTTGCGACCTGATCTAACCTAAAGATAACCAGTATAGTGCTGCTGTCTTTAGACAAATATTGCGGAAGGGGCGAATAACGTACAAAATACCTAACAAATAATCGCAATCGATTTTGATGAAACTTTTCAGGAATTGTAGAAAGATATTATTTTATCAAATAAAATAAATATTAAATTAATTCAACAAAGAAACCAACGTTTTATTGCTGTTTATTTTAGGGTTGGATTTCTTAAGTTCTTCGGTGTACGTGCATTTTACCATGAATTCTAACGAAGTGCCTCCGTCGTGTGCGATTTAATATGAATCAAGTCATTATCTAAATATTTAATCTAATAATACTGATATTTAATATGCATTTTAGTATAAAAGTAATATATTTCAAATGCAATAGACATATTATTCAAATTTACTGCTCGTTTGCGTCGGGAGAGTTTATTAATCACGTTCCGTAGGTACAGTTTGTCAGATGAAACGCAAAATAAACAATTATATCAAAATGGCAACAGTAATATAAATATATAATATAACCCATAAAATAAGTAATCATGGAAGTCAACACGTGAGCTAACTTCTTTGATTTCTGTATCAACACTGTATTTCGGCAAGCAATAAAGTTTTGTTTCAAATTTGATTCGTTTGAATCTTCAACTTCAACGTTACAGGGAGTATATCAAGAAAAAACGCTAGAAATGTCTTAAGAAATAAAATAATTATTAAAATGGATAAAAAGAATCTCATTGTCATTCTATCTAAGATGAAACAGCCTGTACCAATGGCGGTTCCATGCTTAAAAAATAGCCTATGTCCCTCCCTATAAACTCTTATATATTATTAGAATCCACAATAGTTCTACTGAAAAACATGTGTGCCCGTTCAGATTTTATGTTGCTAAACTGAAATCCTGGATCTGTCACTGTGAATAACGGATGAAATTGAAATCAAAATGAAATCACGTGTCTGATTTTATACGTTGCACTTTTAAATGTTGCACTTGTAAGCGGGAAATCTATTTTAGTCTAACCTAGACGTGTAGCTCATGTTAGGAAATCCCTTTTCATTATATTACTTTCACCCCTCCAACGTATACGTTACATAAACGGCTACTACGCCGCATTTACGATGATAACTACACACGATTAACCAGTACTTCCTGTTAATTTTGTGCACGCGGTTGAACAGTGAGGTAAGAAAAACCCTTTATTTTCATATTATTATTTCGTTTTTAAATCAAAATAGCCGATACAAGCGGCGTTGTATTTAAGTTTTAAGCGGGCATGTGTTATTTAATGGGAACATGACCGTTTCCTCAAACATTCGAGAAAAGTGACGGATTGAACCATTTTCATATTGAAAACAGCTCAGTTTATTACTTCGGAAGCATTTATGGGACAACTTCATGTGTTTTACATTTGATGTATGTATCAATATACCAAATTATATCAGCAAAATTACAAGTTGGTGTTACAAGACTGCTAAACGCCAAAATTTGCTTAGTACGTGGCATAGGTAGGTGCTTCGTATATTGTACACTACATAAGTCGGAGTACTGTGTCATTTAGCGGTATTCTAATAACATGAAATAATACTACTATCTAACTATTTCAGGGTTGTTTTTAAGTTGTATCGTTGTTTACACTTCACAAATAACCGAAGTAATTTTCCGCTTAAAAACATTATCGTCATTCTTACTATTTTGTAGCACATATCGCAGCTGTTTCAGACTCGTAGGCCATTTCCTGTTCTCCGTGTAATACATGTACACTTTTTACAGTATACAATTTGTCTATTAGCCCACGATGGCATATTAAACTGATGTTAAATATTTAAAAAAAAACATTGTTCTTATGATCTTTCTGTTAGCTGTTAAGAGTCAAAGATTATAATTATATATGAGCCACACTGAGGCAAACGGAGGCACTTGTTTCCGGTAGAATTTGTGGACTTTCACATGTTTATTATTGTCTTTGTAAAGATCATATAGTTATTTCCAAAATATGAATTACTCTTGCAAAAATATGACATATCCTTCACATATAATATATGCAGTATGAATGTATCGTAATACCCAGCAAATACTTGTCTTACAGTGTATTGCTAAGAGTTGATATGTACTGTTATGTCGGTTCTAAAAAGCCACCAATGTGTATTCAAGTTATAGTGTAAAAATGGGCAATTGTATAAAATGTAGCTTTGTTATAGATTTGAACGGCTTAAAATTTCTGAAATATCAGAAAAATGCAGGAAGGGCATGCCACGAGTTAAATATCTTTTCGTGGCAGCATGCCTCCGGACACCCCTAGCAAAGTTGTGATTGTGTCTCCTGTAAAATCAAACAGGACAATATAATAGAACAACTACTTCAACATTTCCGATACCTCATCATAATAATATCGCTTTTCATACAAACATACCATGCATAATTCTATACCACAGGATTGCGAGAGAGAGATTGTGATTTTGTCGTTGCTTTAAGTTGACATATTTTTCAAGTGTGATAGTCGAATACCGGTAACAGTTTCAATAAAAAAAAAGGATAAAAAAAATAATAAAATAAATGTATTAATATTTTTTTATTTTTTTAGCATTGACTGCGGTTTGAAGAGGCGTCATTCTAGTTGACCGGAACTAGAATTAATTCATACGTTAGATATACGTTTTATGTTATGCAAATCGTTGTAACCGACTAAAAGTTTTTGCTGGTGAATCTCGAAATGTGTATATTGTATCCATACGTTTCGGCGGTTTGCTATTATTGCGAATAGCCTAGTTTTGAAATCCTCGTTGTTTTGAGATCAACCCATTCAGTAGGATGTTGTTGTCGTACAATTGCTACAATCACCGGTCGTGGAGGATTCAGAGCCTTTTACTGTTTTCTCTCTGTATTTCTTATGTCTTTCTTTTCTTGTGTTTGAATAAACTGGTTTGAGTCCGTATTTAATATGGGTATCATATTTGATAACTGTTTTTTCAAACACTATTAGTACTCCGTTCCGGTTTCAGATTCCAACCGCTTGCACGAAAATAACAGGAAGTACCGGTTTATTGTGTGTAGATGTCACCAAAAATTCGGCGTAGTAACCGCTTATGTAATGTATTCGTTCTACGGGGTGGGTTTGGCATGTTTAAATAGACATCCTTTTGGCTGTACAGGGTCAGAGAGTGTATATAGGCATGAAATATTGGGAAAACATGTTTTAACCAATTTTAAAAGTTCGAAAAATCGTGATAAATTCCCTTTTCATACGTGACACACCGACACCGAGCAAACTAAAGTCGGAAGTCGTGCCTGGTTAGCTCAGTTGGTAGCGCGCCTGGCTATCAATACATATATCGTGAGTTCGAATCCCCTTATGACCATAGTCTCCGTAATGATTGAGACAAAACATTGCGTTTCATTGTCATTCGTCTCTCGTCGCTTATTCAAGTAGCCACCGATATCGGCTGTTTGTCGGAATATCGACAAGCATGACTATATCGGCCCAATGTCGGTCCTGTGTCGGTCCAAAAATGAATATCTTCCCTTAAGTAAAACAAGTAAATATAAAACAAATACATTATTATTTGAATAGTTATAATAAAAACCAACAGTTTTCAATTATCCGACAGAAATATGTTGTTCAGGAAATCGCATCTTGATAACGGCCCGACATCGGCCCAATATTGTTAATTTTTAATGTTTCTATTGTATTAATTTATAAAGGTATGTACCTTTCAGCAATTTGCATTTTGTAATAATTAAAAGAAATAAGATTCATGTGAATTGTAATTCGACTATTTAAGATTATCACTTAAGTTTTTCTAGTTTTTGTTTTTACTGTATCAGAAAGTAGAATACTGCTTAAGACGATGGCAAACGAGCGTAAGTGGTATATTCCATTCACCCCCCCCCCCCCCCCATATTCACCCATCCAACCACACACACACACACACACACACACACACACACACACCACCACCACCACCCATATCTCCCCCAAATGGATGTCGTTCTTGTATTTCAAGACCGATTTGAATGATCTCGGTATCAAATGAAAGCTCTTAACAAGTTCTGTTAGATATATGTGTATGTATTTTATTCTTTTTCAACACTGAATAAATATCACTCGTGCGTACAATAGTTTGATGGATATATGTAAAGGGCGGTTATACCTCCACCAGCCTCATTTTCATCGGGAATGGTATTCGGTTTCATGTTAAATGAAATGATGAAAATATGTGTGACAAGACACATTTTTATAAAGTGATGGTAATAAATTCATCAAAAAAAAACCGGTACACACAAAAAATACCAAGCAATGGTATATTTACGATAAAAAAAATGATTAAATGGTATAACTATTTTCATATTTATTTGACAACCGGTAAATCATGTTATCGGACTTGGCTATAGCGATGGTGTATTGCAGACGTAAAACTTTATTCAGGCAACAGTAACAACAAGCAGCTCCGAGGCTGCCATGGTGACGTCAATAATGGTTTTCAAGGTGCACTTTTTGAAAAATTGAACAGCGATTTTTTAGAAATAAACTATGTTAAAACAATAAAAAGGCAAAGTGAATTAAACGCTCCAACATCCGACGATAAATTAATAATGCATATTACAAGGAAAATTCTTTACAGTCAGCGATCAATTTAGCTCTGCAGAGAATTCGAAAAAAAACCAACTAATATCCAAATAAATATGTCAAGTACTTTTCCTATGCACTGAGTGGTAAAGTGATTTGATTTTAATACAGGCCGCTTTTTTGCGACATTGTTTTTGCAATATATGCACGATTTCAATATTTTTTGTCGAAAACAGTCCAATGAGATAGCAATATTTAGAGCTTATAAAGACACGTTACGTTCTCGCTATATAAATTACAATGACCTTCTTTTCGTATTCGTACGCGTATACAGTGAACTCATGGTTGTGTCAAACTGTTGGATTAAGTTTTAAGGCATAACTCTTCTAGTAATCGCTGTTTCAAAGTTTATTTAAAAACGTGTTACAACAAACATACTTTCATTCATTTTCCTGACCTTTCACAGACTTGTATCATGTGTGTGGTTGGATGGATTTAGATGTTGTCCTACTTTCTCAGCCAATAAAATCGCTCAGATAGTTCAAAATAGAACTTCCAGAAAGGAGAGAGTAGATCAACATCTAAGTCGATTAGAATTTGCATGGAATCTTCTACTGATGTATAAAATCGCATATAACTTCTAACCTATACATGGAATCTTCTACTGATGTATAAAATCGCATATAACTTCTAACCTATACATGGAATCTTCTACTGATGTATAAAATCGCATATAACTTCTAACCTATACATGGAATCTTCTACTGATGTATAAAATCGCATATAACTTCTAACCTATACATGGAATTTCGCCAGCTAAACTACCATCTCTTCTATAGTAAAGATAGTTTAGCGATTTTTTTTATTTTGGACAGATAATGTAGCTACGGTTATACTTAAAAAAATATTGTATATAAAGTTAGTACTTATCTCACCGGAATATAGCAACCAAGAAATCACAAATCCGTCAAACTTGTTTTTTGAATTATTGGAATGTATGGAAGCCGAAAATTATCAACGACATCCGACGATCTATGACTATCAGCACGACATGAATAAGAAACCATATGTTAAAAACTGGTATTACATGTAATTGTGATATTGATTATATTTTATATATAAATATATATATAAGTTATATGGATACGTAATCAATTTATAAATTGAAGAAAAAAAATGCTATTGTGAAAATGGATGTTAACGCTTATTGAAGCTCGTGTGTCTGGGAGTTATTCTACTTTTCTATTTTCTGCTTAATTCTCAGTGGAGTTTATACTATCTGTTTTATCTCGACTGCGCAGAAAGTTCAGGTCTGAACTTATATCGAAACCGCTTCCTGGGTAGAACCAGTACTGAGTGTTGATTTTGAGCGGCATCTGATCGAGCTTGGTATCGAACCTGTAACCTCCAGAGTGAACGGCCTCTGCACACTCTATCGACTACAATATCGCCCCGCTATCTCTTATTTTGATCTGACTATCTTTTAATAGTTTTGACTTTCAAAAAAATAATTTTTTTGACTCAACTGTTAAATTATTTTTACTTATTTCACTTCAGTATAACAGCCGTTTTATATATCTCAGCTCGATTGCAAAAATCAAATCAGGGCTTATATGAATTGACTTCGTTTTCTGATAAGAATCAGTACCGAGTGTTGTTTTAGAGGCCATTGGTCGAGCTTGATCTCGGATCCTCGTTCTCTGGCGTGAGCGACTAACATCCTTTTCACTACATTACCGCCACTGTACCTTTATTAAAGTCATCCATGCCATACAAAGATATCAGTTTAACTTTTAAGTTTACATAGATGCATGAATCTTGGAAGGATTTGTGTTGTTAATGAAGCATATCAAACATTTCGTCTCCGGCTCGGGGCTTGTAGGCGACGATAAAAGATATAAGTGTACAAGTTATAGCTAGTGTTATTAAACTAAATTTCATATATTCCCAAGATGTAGTAAATTACTTTTTTTCTGTTAAAAAGTCGATTGTAGAAATCTAAAATAGGTTATATCACAGACTAATTGCCTATATGTAACCTAATTTTGCTTTGTAATAAAACTTTGTTGCCATTGACAACAGCATTCCTGGGTGCGAACAAATCCCCACATGTAAAGTAAAAAATACTCGATCGTTTACTTGAAAATGGATGTTGAACTTACAAAATGGATGTTTTATCAAATTATATAATGTGGGATTACATCAATACAGTAGATGTCGACATTCGATATCTCTTTTTAATAGTTGAATCCTTAATGCGACACACTGGGGATATGCAGGACAGTCATCGAAGAATAAATCAGCAATTATAAAAGATGTTATTCCGCGGCATTACTGATTCGGTTCCGCAGTTTGTAAACATGGTAGTAATGGAACGTATAGAAAGATATTTTTGAATGGGGTTAATCACCACTTTCAGCATATTTTATAGGTGATATGTTTAGTTCTATTTGTGGAGGAACACCTCAGAATGAATCTGATTAGAACCACCGTCATTCCAAAAGTAACTTAAAGTTTTGGAGCGAGCGGGACTCGAACCTACGACCTTAGCGGCGAGAAACCAGTGATATTTAGACGGAGCCTTGGACCACTCGGTCACGGAGGACACTCATAATAAGTATATATATATATATATATATGTATATCTGTAATTTTACGCCATATCAACCACAATTTTTGTCTGACTGAAGATAAAAAACAAATTGCATTATTTTCTTATTGCCCTTTATCCACATGCAAAGTTTCACGAACCTAGCTTGGATATTTTTTTAAGTAATATTTCCAGACGGACGAACGCCAAATGGATGGAAGGTCAACCTATAGTCCCACCCGGTGATGCTACATGACAAATATAGTTCCACCCGGTGATGCAACATGGCAAATATAGTCCCATCCGGTGATGCAACATGGCAAATATAGTCCCATCCGGTGATGCAACATGGCAAATATAGTCCCATCTGGTGATGCAACATGACAAAATATAGTCCCACCCGGTGATGCAACATGGCAAATGTAGTCCCACCAGGTGATGCAACATGACAAGTGTAGTCCCATCCGGTGATGCAACATGACAAATATAGTCCCATCCGGTGACGCAACATGGCAAATATAGTCCCACCCGGTGATGCAACATGGCAAATATAGTCCCATCCGGTGACGCAACATGACAAATATAGTCCCACCCGGTGATGCAACATGGCAAATATAGTCCCATCCGGTGACGCAACATGACAAATATAGTCTCACCCGGTGATGCAACATGGCAAATATAGTCCCACCCGGTGATGCAACATGACAAATATAGACTCATCCGGTGATGCAACATGGCAAATATAGTCCCACCAGGTGATGCAACACGACAATATAGTCTGACCCGGTGATGCAACATGACAAATATAGTCCCACCCGGTGATGCAACACGACAATATAGTCACACCCGGTGATGCAACACGGTAACTATAGTCCCACCAGGCGATGCAACACGACAATTATAGTCCCACCCAGTGATGCAACACAGCAATTATAGTCCCACCAGGTGATGCAACATGGTAAATATAGTCCCACCCGGTGATTCAACATGGCAAATGTAGTCCCACCCGGTGATACAACATGGCAAATATAGTCCTACCCGGTGATGCAACATGGCAAATGTAGTCCAACCCAGTGATGCAAAATTGCAAATATAGTCCCACCCAGTGATGCAACATGGCAAATATAGTCCCATCAGGTGATGCAATATGGCAAATGTAGTCCCACCCGGTGATGCAATATGGCAAATGTAGTCCCACCTGGTGATGCAACATTGCAAATGTAGTCCCATCCGGTGATGCAACATGGCAAATATAGTCCCACCCAGTGATGCAACATGGCAAATATAGTCCCACCCAGTGATGCAACATGGCACACACTCATCTGGGCTGGTGAAGCTAATTCTTCCAAGGATGGTGATAGAAAACATTCGCCATAAAGAATCGACAATGGCCACAAAAACACATCTCTAAAATAGCACTGTAACTCAGTCAAACAGCTTTGCCAATTAAAATTAAAATACTAAATATAGTTTGATATTAGAATTGTCATTTTCTGATAGTACATATATGTAGTACCATTGGAACAATGAGGCAACATGGTATTGATACCGGAAGCTGTCATTTCTATGTATCCTCCTTCTGTCACCTGAACTATGACATATGGTGACTAGTTTAAATGGTTGATAATGATCCCATATTCGTGAATTAGAGTTTAACATGAATCCGAGCATTAAAACCGACCGTCCGTCCGTCAGTCGGTAAGTAAATGACAATATTTTGACATCAAATCTTCTGGAGAAACAATGCAAGAGCAGGAGTGGGATAGGGGGGGGGGGGGGGGGGGGGGAATAAAGGAGTCACAGTATCAAATTATTTTATGTTTGAAAGCAAAATTACCCAGTAAATAAAAATATCAGTTAGTTCAACTAAGTCAAACACTGATTAGAATCCAATCGTTGTCTTGCACATTTTCTCAGCTAATAAAATTGGATGCCAGATATAGTATCAAATTATTTTATGTTTGAAAGCAAAATTACCCAGTAAATAAAAATATCAGTTAGTTCAACTAAGTCAAACACTGATTAGAATCCAATCGTTGTCTTGCACATTTTCTCAGCTAATAAAATTGGATGCCAGATATAAATTGTAATGTGTTGAAAATCGTGTAAAATCCCTAATCCGTTGGGCATTTACCATTAGTTGTTTTGTTTTATGGTGCACATGTGTAAATATTAATTATTGAATTAGGTAAAAATGGTATTAAATGAGAATATGCTTTGGGTCATACAGCACCAAATTAAACAACAGTGAGAGCTATGATCAAAACATTATGGTGCTGAATCAGTTTTGCAAAGTATTTTTAGTAACACGTGTTCGTGCAAGAAGGTTTCCATTTTAGGAAAGAGTGTTTGTCCTAATGTGATGAATAAGCAAGCGTCAATAAGTCAATTTGTCATGCACTTATTTTCAGGATCATTCATGAAATGGTTTTATAATTATTTTTCAGTTCAATTTAATAGATTTTTGAAACATAGTCAATCAGGGAAAACAAACTATATATTTAACAAGTTTTTTTAAGAACAGTTTCTTCAAAGACTTGTATAGATACAAATCCTTCGATAAACTTTGCCTTACTGTGAGACTGAATTCTATTGGTTAGCAGATTAATGCTCAGAGGATCACTCCAAAGTTCCTGGTTTAATTGACAATTTACAATCACACCAAATGTTATATATAATATCCACTGTACAATTCTATTGTTGCTGTGACAGTGTGTCATCCGTCAGACGGGGACTTACGTTGGTAAGAAAAACACATGTGCAAGTTAAATATATCACTCTGTGTTTGTGGTATAACAAAGGAATTATATAGAGATCTATACATGTCCTATATATTACCAATAGATTAGAACATTCAAATGAGCCTTATTAAATGAAACACACAATCAAAGTCCTTGATTCAGACATACCTTTTTCAAAAGATGATTTTTACAGGCAAATTTGAAATTGAAAGTAAAACAGGCAATTATAATGTTTGCAATATTTTTGGTGATTAACATTTATTATTGATTGTGAACATTGTTGTATGGCTATGTTTCGAGTGTACAACAATGGAACAACACCAGTCGATGTTGATGATCTTACTCAGAATGGTTTAACCACTGTGTTGTTCAACACAGCACAGGTTAAATATAGTGCTGACTTGTATATGTGACACTTTAATTAAAGTCTTAAAGGCAAATAGAAAGTTGGATAAAACATACTGTCTGAACAAGTCACAAGATTGCCACATATTTTAACTTGAAATGTGTTCAGGTGTCGCCTATTTCACGAACACAGATGTCGCCTGTGTCAGCTACCTTGCCCCATCCACAGAATCAGACAATTTATCCCAGACAGACAGACACTGCAAAGTTGATCTAGTGACCTCCAAAATCAATGGACATCTGCAGAACATGACCAACTCAATTATCAAGTTTCAGGACAAAAGTTCCAGTCATCTATCAGTAATATATCAGAAATCAATAGATTACCAGCACTCTTTAAGAACCATATTCCTTCAAAGTATCTGAATCATATCACACAGTGTCTCCCAATGTCATTACACCACAAACCCAAACTCAGCTTTTTGATGTTATATTTTATTTCACTACAAGATGTACGTCTTCTCTTTCGTAAAGACCTTAACATACCAATTTCTAACATCTCACTATATTAACCAAACCTTTTACATGTATGTATAACATCAACATGTTTTTCCAGTCATGTCCAATTTTAGACTACCTTGACCTATACCCAAAATCAACAAGCTTCCAGTACTCTCCATTTACCCCGACCCTTCAAAGTTTCATAACCCTATCATATAGTGATGAGGACAGTTTGATTGCAGACGACACAATAAATTAACAAACAGCATTACATGAACTTGAATCACACATGCACACTTTAAACCAAGTCTCTAATTCGCCTCAAATTGGGAAAGTTTGGCCACAACTTCAATAATGATAATTCACAGTATAACTATGCATCAAGACAACAAATTAAAAATATATGTGTCCTTGACAAGGTTATTTAAAGAATTTATCCGAGACCGTTTTGTAATGTGATTGTTGTTGTTGTTGTTGTTATATGGTGTTTGGGTCGCTTTCAACAATTTTTTAGTCATATTGCTACAGTGCCTACTTGAGACAGTATTGTCACACTGGAGTATCATGCAGCATTACATGGTATGATACCCCAACCTATTTACATTATACTGTCATAAGACCAACCACATGAAAAAGAAAAAAAAGCCTCTCTATTATACCAAGGAGTTTTATAGGTCCTTAATTTACATGTGTAAAATAGAGGAATATTTTTGTCACTTTACCCTGTGAGGCTGACCAGATGTAGAACTACCCTATAAATGCTGATTGCCAAACAAGGAAGCTTTTAGTACCATTTTACTAGTATTTAGTATGACCCAGATGCTAGGGAATCGACCACAGCCACGACATTCCACATGCAAGACAGATGCTCTATCACTAGACAACAGCTGTGGTGTTATGTGATTGCTTAGTTAATAAAGTGGAAGACGGATCTGACCTAAAAGGAACTGAGCTACATTAACCCCTTATTGTAGGGCATGCATTCTAAAATACAATCCACTTTTGACTTACAATGTCTGGTCATAAATTGTTTTAAACTTTTTATTTTTTACATCAATTGTAAAACAAATTTTTACAACTAAGACATATCACTCTCAAAGTATTCCTACGTAGAACCAATATGAAGCATATGCAAGACTTGCTTACTGAGGTCCCCATTGGTCTGTACACTTCTGCATGGCAGGGCAAAGTCTTGAACCCTGATCTCTGGTATTGGTGAATGAAACAAAAAGCAACTATATGTTAATTTTAACAAAATTATTTTTTTACAAAACATTCAACAGTCTCAAAAACAGTAACAAACACTTAACTAGCTTTACATATTATACAAAAACTAATGTATTAAAATCATTTAACAAACACAAATTAAACATTATGAAACACATTATTGGTGTGTACTCGCATTGGACCATACATATACTGGAATTTTCATATCAAATAAACACAAGCTTGGTTTATCAGATGTTAATTTGATTGGCTGTATTCATATCAAAGGACAATTTGATTGGTTACTGTCAGTTATGAAAAATTTATAAATTATAATGAAATTTTGATATATGAATAGGATAGACTATTACAGTACATAATTATTATTGAACAAAGTCTGGTGGTGCATTCAAATTTTATACATTAATTGGACCATTTGATTGGAATTTCATAGCAAACAAACACAAAATTAGCTGTTTGCATATCAAACATCAATTTTCATATCAAAGGACAATTTGATTGGTTTTTATCATACATAAAAATTTCCTTAAGGAATTATAAATGTCATTATATGGTAGTGCAATTATGTGCTAAAATGTGATAGAGTCTAGACTACTGTATATATCATAAGCAAAAAGTCAGTGGAGGTATAGTCAATGGACACTATGATTGGATATTTCATATTAAAAGAACACAAATTGGCTTTTTCCATATCAAAGGACAACTTGAATGGTTATTGTCACTCATAAAAATTTCATAAAAAAATTATAAATGCCATTATACAAAAGTATATTAAATAACATATGTGAAAAAATGTGATAGAATACAGACTATTGTATAACTGCCTCAACTAATTTTTCAACACATTGCATGTTATACATGCACACAACATTAAGTTTTACTGATTGGGGAATAACTCAAAAAAAGTCTGAGTAAAACAAATGTGCTTCCACAAGTAAGACTTATTCAATAAAAGAAATGCTTTTTTATTTCACCAATAGCTATACGTCATATCAATATATCAACATTGCCAGATTTTACCACAATGTTGTCTAGACCATAACCTTGTCATAGTATTGTAATTGATAAAGTTTCAGAATATAACTGATATCAGTTTGCCGCAATTCTCCAGAGGTTGGTTTGGAACAGCGCTGTCTGACGGAAAAATGGCAGTAAGTTGTGAAATATGATTTTATCATAATTTTCCAATCATTTGGCTTATTATCAGATATTGGCAAAGATTTTTCACAAAAAGAAAATCTCAAATGTTCAATATACTCGCACAGGAGACAAACCTTTCTATAAAAAGCAAAAATAAGTCTTCCATAATCAACAAGGGTATCGGTACAACTGATCGATTCTCCCCGAACAAGTGCTTGATCGAGTAGTAGCCACATTGCAAAGGGAATGGGGGTGTAAAGAGAAAATAAATGTGATTATACAAAATAGATCTTTAGTTCTTGTATTCTGTACTTCCACACATTGCACTTTATCCATGTTGCTTGTTGTCAAGTCTTGTTAGATTTCCTTTTATGATTTTGTAGATATTTTCTGAACAAACAAATATAATCGAAAAAAGTATAAAAGGGGAGATAATTCTGTCATTATTTAAGGTAGAGATTTATAATTTTTTCTCATTTCCACACATTGCCGTATATCTATGCTCGAAGTCATGTTGGGTTCCCTTCATCACTTTTGAAGATAGAGTATTGGTACATTTGCTCTATACTTCTACACATTGCCCTATATCTATGCTCTAAGTCATGTTGGGTTCCCTTCATCACCTCTGAAGATAGAGTATTGGTACATTTGCTCTATACTTCTACACATTGCCCTATATCTATGCTCTAAGTCATGTTGGGTTCCCTTCATCACTTCTGAAGATAGAGTATTGGTACATTTGCTCTATACTTCTACACATTGCCCTATATCTATGCTCTAATTCATGTTGGGTTCCCTTCATCACTTCTGAAGATAGAGTATTGGTACATTTGTTCTATACTTCTACACATTGCCCAATATCTATGCTCTAAGTCATGTTTGGTTCCCTTCATCACTTCTGAAAATAGAGTATTGGTACATTTGCTCTATACTTCTACACATTGCCTTATATCTATGCTCTAAGACATGTTGGGTTTCCTTCATCACTTTTGAAGATAGAGTATTGGTACATTTGCTCTATATTTCTACACATTGCCCTCTGTCCATGTTCCAAGTCAAGATGGATTTCCTTCCATATGTTTTAAAAATATGCTTGGAACAAGAACAAATAACCAAAAATAAAGTACTTAAGTCAAGATAATTTTGCTATTATTCAAGATGGCCATCATGGTTCTTTTGCACATTACCTTTTACCCATGTTCAAAGTTTTGTAGAATTCACTTCAGTACTTTTGGAGTTACATTTCAGACATGGATTCGGACGGATGCATAGACGGAAGCACAAAGTGGTAGCTATGATTGCCCTTTGGGGAGCATAAACAGCTAGCTCAAATGAATTGTAAATAGATATGACAAATGCCAGGCATAAGTTGCCATCAAATGTGATTCTTGCCATCACGTATATGGCACCCTGGCACCATACAGTGGTAGTTAGTTAAACCACAATATTGATCATGATAAAAAATTGATAAAATGGACACAACACACATTCAAAGGATTCCTACTCTTCTGCAAAGATTGTGCAGAGATCTACAGTGATACCATGATTACACAGAAACACAAATTCACTTACAAAACTGAAGCAATACTTTTTGAGATTCAATATATATTCTTCAAATTGTTCTTATTTTAAATTAAATTAATTTATAATTATAGCAGCCATATCAGATATCAGATCAATCTGAATGTTTATGCAACCATTTCTGTGAAATGTAATGGTACTTTCAGAGTACAGTTTAAACAGTTGCCGCAAAACAGTTTACATATTAACGGTAAGACAAGTGGACGAGTCAAAATCCTTCGAAACAGATCAGTAATCTTTTAACCTCTCACCAATAATACATTTTATGTAAATCTGCTCCTGAGTTACAATTTCAATGCATGACAAACACATTAATAAGTCTGACTGAAAGAGATAAATTTACTGAACTAACAAATCTTATCACCATGCTACATAAATGACTAGCACTGCTTGGCATATATATAATTTAATATTTAAATCTTTGAACACATGATTGGCGAATAATAGTACATGTACAATGCAGTCATCATTTTAAATACTGAAGAAGAAAAATTCCTTGCATTCTAATTCTTTAATTTTTTAATTACTGTCCTTCGTCCTTAAAATCTACCACATAGTTTTTTTGACTCCCTGTTTTCATGGTAGAGCAAAGATATATTTTTAGCACCGAATAAATCCTTGTTTTCATTTAAATGGCTGCAAGCCCAGGAAAAGTGTTCCAAGAATTCTAGCACCAAATAAATCCGTGTGATCATAAAAATGGCAGCCAGCCTGGGAAAAGTCTTGTTGCAAAATTTTTAGCACAGCATACATCCTTGTGTGTTTATATATATGGCAGCTAGTCTGAGAAAAGTCTTGTTGCAAGATTTCTAGCAAAAATATTCCTTGTGTTTATATAAAAGACGGCAAGCCTGGGAAAAGTCTTGTTGCAAGATTTTTAGCACAGAATAAATCCTTGTTTTTATATAAATGGCTGCCAGCCTGGGAAAAGTGTTGTTACAAGAATTCTAGCACAGAATATATCCTTGTGTTTTTATACAAATGACTGCTAGCCTGGGAAAAGTATTGTTACAAGAGTTCTAGCACAGAATAACCCTGTATTTTTATACAAATGACTGCCAACCTGTGAAAAGTGTTGTTACAAGAATTCTAACAGAGAATATATCCTTGTCTTTTTATACAAATGACTGCTAGCCTGGGAAAATTCTTGTAAGATTTCTACCATAGAATAAATCCTTGTTTTTATATAAATTGCTGCTGGCTCAGGAAAAGTTTTGCAAGATTCCTAATACAGAATTAATCCTTGTGTTTTCATATTAATGGCTGCCAGCCCGGAAAAAGTTTTGTTGCAATATTTCTAGCACAGAATAAAAAGACTTTGTGTGTTTATATGTATGGCTGCCAGCCTGGGAAAAGTCTCGCCAGATTTTTCGGATTCCTCGCCTCCTGTATAAGATGATTCACCTGGCCAGATAAACTCAGCTGGACCCCATCCTCCAATCCCTGTAGTTTTTGTTGTAACCTCAGTAACACACGCTCTGCCAGTTTATTCACATTTTCCTGGGTCTCACCTGCAAATGTAAGAAATTCAGTACCAGTATTGAAAAATTGTTGGTATATAGTTTTAAACTTGAAAGGAAGCTGGGACATCTGTCTTTTGGAACCATATTGTTGGGCCAAAAGTCGATTGTTCGGTCCGCAAGCCTAAAATGGGGGGTTGACCCAATAGTTCTAAATGAATTAGTAGTGGGAGGGGGAGGGGGCTTACCGATCTTCAGAAAGATATAAAACATTACAATTATTCTTTTTTTGAAAATTGTACAAATGAATTTGTGCACAAATAACCAGGGATCATTTATTTATTTATATACCCGAAATGTTAACAACTGGAAAAAAGTTGTTCAGAATGTTATGTTTATTTTACACCAAGCAGAGGGCCTTTTTTTTTCCTTTTTTTTTTTTCAAGACTCAAAATGAAATAACTTTGGTTCTTATGAACAACTCATGAGCTTTTGTGCCTATAAACATTCTGACCAAGTCACAATCAGATAAAAATTAAAGGTGCTACAACGTTCATACAGCATAATCAGTATCAGTATTTTTCAATCAATAAAGGGCTGCAACTATGTCCATTCTGGTCCACTATGACTGGTTCAAGAATGCGCACAAGTTTGTCAATAACATTCTCACCAAGTTTATTCATAATCTGATATAACAAAAGGTGTCAGAGCGCTTACAAGATAAAACTAAGCTTTTTTTTTATCAATCAAGGGTAATAACTTTGTCAATTTTGGTCTGAAATAGCCTGTTCATAAACTTGTCTGAGCATTCATGGTCAGTTTCACTTTGACAAAGTGTGATAATGATCCAGTGAAAAATAAAGGTGAGTCAGTTATCAAAGGTAAAAATCCATTTTTTAACTGTTTTCACAGAGCCTTGTTCCCTCCAAAAACAGTTATCCCTCAGGACGAAATTTTCTATCCGAACATCAAACCATGAAGACTCTTATAGTCAGTTTTAGAAGTTGTCTGAACTTTCATCCTGACCAAGTTTGCTGAGGATCAGATTTAAACTGAAGATGGTACAGAGTTTACCAGAAAAGTTAATGGACACACAGAAGGATGGACAGACGGACAGCAGACATATAACCATGGAATAAACCTTTCTGGCATGTGGCTAGTAGAGCTAAAAAACTTGTTCTAAAAACCAGCTTATCAAGGGTGCCACAATGAAGCATTACATGATTATAGGTGCAGAAAATTCCAGCGGGTTTTATGGCAATATGACACCTCTCAACCACAATAATGGCATCTGTCTGGCTTGGAGACAAATCAAACGGCTTGCATACTTTTTAAATGTTCCATTGACTCTATAAAGAAGATTTTATGAAAACTAGCAAACGAAATAGTTCTGTAACAATCAAAATAGAAGTGTTAGACGTGGAGAGTAGTGTGGTCACTGTAGACTGTAGCATCTGATAGCCTTAGACTGCTGTATGTCCAGTCCAATATCTATCAGAAGATGCAAAATTTTGATCGAAAGATTAATAATAGCATTCCGGCAATTGTGTCTGCAGTTTTACTGTTAAATCACTCTCGATAATGAATATATTGGATTTAACATACAAAAAGCAAAGTGGTCTATTAATCAATTATATTTTCATCACACATGTATAGTTATGAAAGATGATTTCCAAAGCATTTAACCGGCTTCCATGAGTCAGTGGATTTCATTGCAATGACAGAGTTTGAGGTCCTCATAAAAAATTTTGTTTTGAGGAATAACTGTTTTGGTGGTAAAAAGGTTCTGTCAGGTAACTGTATTGATGGTAGCGAGGTTCTGTCAGGTAACTGTTTTGGTGGTAGCGAGGTTCTGTCAGATAACTGTTTAGGTAGTAGCGAGGTTCTGTCAGATAACTGTTTTGGTAGTAGCGAGGTTCTGTCATGAAAACTGTTTTGGTGGTAACGCGGTTCTGTCAGATAACAGTTATTCTGAGGGATGGAATATTTTGATGATTCTTTTTCTTTCTTACCAAACGAATTAAACATTATTTAATCTCTTTTAAGATGGCAACTTATATAATTGTAGATAAGTTTTTATACATGACGTCATAGATGATATCAACATAACAGAGAGAGAATTTAATCTCTGCCCTAGGGTGAGATTATAAGTATCTTTCATGGGTTTGAGATGTTGATGGAAAATTCTATCCCTGCCTTGATACTGCCAAATCAGTTATATCCCGAGGCAGAGCCTTGTTATCGCCAAATCAGTTATATCCCGAGGCAGAGCCTTGTTATCGGCAAATCAGTTATATCCCGAGGCACAGCCTTGTTATCGCCAAATCAGTTATATCCCGAGGCACAGCCTTGTTATCGCCAAATCAGTTATATCCCTAGGCACAGCCTTGTTATCACCAAATCAGTTGTATCCCGGGGCAGAGCCTTGTTATCGCCAAATCAGTTATATCCCGAGGCAGAGCCTTGTTACTGACAAATCAGTTGTATCCCGAGGCAGAGCCTTGTTACTGACAAATCAGTTGTATCCCGAGGCAGAGCCTTGTTATCAGCAAATCAGTTGTATCCCGAGGCAGAGCCTTGTTATTGCCAAATCAGTTGTATCTCGAGGCAGAGCCTTGTTACTGCCAAATCAGTTATATCCCGAGGCAGAGCCAGAGCCTTGTTACTGCCAAATCAGTTGTATCCCGAGGCAGAGCCTTGTTATTGCCAAATCAGTTGTATCCCGAGGCAGAGCCTTGTTATTGCCAAATCAGTTGTATCTCGAGGCAGAACCTTGTTATTGCCAAATCAGTTGTATCCCGAGGCAGAGCCTTGTTACTGCCAAATCAGTTGTATCTCGAAGCAGAGCCTTGTTATCGCCAAATCAGTTGTATCCCGAGGCAGAGCCTTATTATAGCCAAATCAGTTGTATCCTGAGTCAGAGCCTTGTTATCGCCAAATCAGTTGTATCTCGAGGCAGAGCCTTGTCACTGCCAAATCAGTTGTATCCTGAGGCAGAGCCTTGCTATCACCAAATCAGTTGTATCCCAAGGCAGAGCCTTGTTATCGCCAAATCAGTTGTATCCTGAGGCAGAGCCATGTTATCGCCAAATCAGTTGTATCCTGAGGCAGAGCCATGTTATCGCAAAATCAGTTATATCATGAGGCAGAGCCTTGTTATCGCCAAATATGGTATATCCTGATGCAGAGCCTTGTTATCCCAAAATCAGTTGTATCCCGAGGCAGAGCCTTGTTATCGCCAAATCATTTGTATCCCGAGGCACAGCCTTGTTATCGCCAAATCAGTTATATCCGGAGGCAGAGCCTTGTTATTGCCAAATCAGTTGTATCCCGAGGCAGAGCCTTGTTATCGCCAAATCAGTTGTATCCCGAGGCAGAGCCTTGTTATCGCCAAATCAGTTATATCCTGAGGCAGAGCCTTGTTATCGCCAAATTAGTTATATCCCAAGGCAGAGCCTTGTTATCGCCAAATAAGTTGTTCCCGAGGCACAGCCTTGTTACTGCCAAATCAGTTATATACAGAGGAAGAGCCTTGTTATCGCCAAATCAGTTATATCCAAAGGCAGAGCCAGAGCCTTGTTATCGCCAAATCAGTTGTATCCCGAGGCAGAGCCTTGTTATTGCCAATTCAGTTGTATCCCGAGGCAGAGCCTTGTTATCGCAAAATCAGTTATATCATGAGGCAGAGCCTTGTTATCGCCAAATCTGTTATATCCTGATGCAGAGCCTTGTTATCCCCAAATTAGTTATATCCCGAGGCAGAGCCTTGTTATCGCCAAATCAGTTATATTCCAGGGCAGAGCCTTGTTTTGTCAAATCGGTTATAGCCCTAGGCAGAGCCTTGTTATGTTAAATCAGTTATATCCTGAGGCAGAGCTTTGTTATCACCAAATCAGTTATATCCCGAGGCAGAGCCTTGTTACTGCCAAATCAGTTGGATCCTGAGGCAAAGCCTTGTTATTGCCAAATCAGTTGGATCCCAAGGCAGAGCCAGAGCCTTGTTACTGCCAAATCAGTTGTATCCCGAGGCAGAGCCAGAGCCTTGTTACTGCCAAATCAGTTGTATCCCGAGGCAGAGCCTTGTTATCGCCAAATCAGTTGTATCTCGAGTCAGAGCCTTGTTATCGCCAAATCAGTTGTATCTCGAGGCAGAGCCTTGTCACTGCCAAATCAGTTGTATCCTGAGGCAGAGCCTTGCTATCACCAAATCAGTTGTATCCCAAGGCAGAGCCTTGTTATCGCCAAATCAGTTGTATCCTGAGGCAGAGCCATGTTATCGCCAAATCAGTTGTATCCTGAGGCAGAGCCTTGTTATCGCCAAATCAGTTATATCATGAGGCAGAGCCTTGTTATCGCCAAATATGGTATATCCTGATGCAGAGCCTTGTTATCCCAAAATCAGTTGTATCCTGAGTCAGAGCCTTGTTATCGCCAAATCAGTTGTATCTCGAGGCAGAGCCTTGTCACTGCCAAATCAGTTGTATCCTGAGGCAGAGCCTTGCTATCACCAAATCAGTTGTATCCCAAGGCAGAGCCTTGTTATCGCCAAATCAGTTGTATCCCGAGGCACAGCCTTGTTATCGCCAAATCAGTTATATCCTGAGGCAGAGCCTTGTTATCGCCAAATTAGTTATATCCCAAGGCAGAGCCTTGTTATCGCCAAATAAGTTGTTCCCGAGGCACAGCCTTGTTACTGCCAAATCAGTTATATACAGAGGAAGAGCCTTGTTATCGCCAAATCAGTTATATCCAAAGGCAGAGCCAGAGCCTTGTTATCGCCAAATCAGTTGTATCCCGAGGCAGAGCCTTGTTATTGCCAATTCAGTTGTATCCCGAGGCAGAGCCTTGTTATCGCAAAATCAGTTATATCATGAGGCAGAGCCTTGTTATCGCCAAATCTGTTATATCCTGATGCAGAGCCTTGTTATCCCCAAATTAGTTATATCCCGAGGCAGAGCCTTGTTATCGCCAAATCAGTTATATTCCAGGGCAGAGCCTTGTTTTGTCAAATCGGTTATAGCCCTAGGCAAAGCCTTGTTATGTTAAATCAGTTATATCCTGAGGCAGAGCCTTGTTATCACCAAATCAGTTATATCCCGAGGCAGAGCCTTGTTACTGCCAAATCAGTTGGATCCTGAGGCAAAGCCTTGTTATTGCCAAATCAGTTGTATCCCGAGGCAGAGCCAGAGCCTTGTTACTGCCAAATCAGTTGTATCCCGAGGCAGAGCCTTGTTATCGCCAAATCAGTTGTATCTCGAGGCAGAGCCTTGTTATCGTCAAATCAGTTATATATCGAGGCAGAGCCATGTTATTGCCAAATCAGTTATATCCCGAGGCAGAACCTTGTTATCGCCAAATCAGATATCCAGAGGATGGAATTTTCCATATTGCACTGAAAACCCATGAAAAACACTAACAATATCAACCATAGGGCAAAATTTTTTCCATTGTTTGTATTAATTAATAAAATTATATATGAATACCATCTGACTCACTTTACAAAATGCATTAACTGTTGCATATCCTTTATTTTTATAAAGATACAACAATACTGTATCAATCACTGATATGATATTAATTGATGAGTCTAAATTGACATCTCCCAAGTTATAATTGATTGATTAATTGAATATCTAGCGTCATTTTTATGCCATCAAGGGCTACCAGACGATCAGTTAACCTAACCACTGTTTCCTGGGATTAACCAATACTCGAGCACACCCCGTCTCCGTAAGTAACTGATAACTTTCCCACTTGAATCAGTGGCGAGAGACGAATGATAGTTAGACACAATGTTGTATATCAATCATCACAGAGACTGTTGCCGGGCGGGGGATTCGAACTCACAACCCCTTGATTGATAGTCAGATTCGTAACCGACTGAGCTAATCGGGCCCGGCTCCAAGTTATAAAACAGCCAGAAATGGATTTTTTGAATTGTGATGTTTATGCCATCGAAGGCAAACAGATTATAAGTTAACCTAAACACTCTTTCCTGGGATCCTGGAAGGTTAACCAGTACTCGGGCACACCCCCATCTCTGCAAGTAATAGATAACTTTACCTTGAATCAGTGGTGAGATACTAATGAGATTCAATGTTGTATATCAATCATCACGGAAACTGTGATCAGATGGGAATTCAAACTCGCAACCCCTGGATTGATAGTCAGACATGCTACCGACTGAACTAATCGAGCCCGGCTCAGTCAGTAATTTAAATAATGGCGAGTCTTTATAATGACAAGAAATACAAATATGACAGTGCTGTAGTCAGAGTCTCATTTAAATGTTAAATAATTTCAATTTGATCAAAATTAAAAAAGTGACATCCTGAAGTTAACAACACGACAGACTACTTAAAATCACATTCCAGGATGCTGATTACAATATATAACACCTGACGACAATGTCGGACATGGTCGCATGAAGTGTTAATGGCACTTGTCTGGTTTTAAGTGGAAATCAAACGGACATTAAGAAATAACTCTGATGCAAAAGCAAAACAAATATTTCGTACAGCAATCAATGTGTTAAGCAAGAGGCCATTGATATTTAAACACTCAACATGTGTTTAAAATTAAAAATATTTAATATGGAATTTTCTGTCAAGTTTGATCAAGATCTATAAAATCTCAATGCCTTTTAACTATTCATGGATACAAAAACATGTACTAATTAAATAAAAATGGCTTGGCTAAAAAGATTAAGAAATTAGTAATTTCAAAGAAAATCAAAAATACTATGCAGGTAGCTGGCTATCTGATGTTTTGTCCTCACTGTCATTATGCATTTAGCGTGACATAAAGAGATGATGTAAATGCAGGCAATATTCTTTATTTATTAAGTATAGTTACTTATTTATGGTCATACGGGGAAATCTCAATATCAATTATGATGATTTACATTACAGAAATTAAATGAAAATTTAAGAAAGATGATGGAAGCCTGAAAAAAATTAAAATTTAGACAAGAAGTATGGCCTTGGGTTTCTCATCTCCTTGCTTTCTGTCTTACACACCAATGAAGTGATTTAGGTTGGAGCCTCTTGTTTCAAGACAGATGGACTAACTACTAAACTTTTTATAGGTCATTTTGTTCTGGGAGAGAAAAAAACATAGGCCACATGTTAAGAACAGAAACTTTGTCAAATTTGTATAATGCATTTCTTGAATCTAACTTGTATTAGGTACATGTATGTTTACTTCACCAAAAAGCCATCAGTATTCACTTTTACTTATATTGCTTACCAGGTAAAAGGCAAAGTTACGATAAGATTTTTTATAAGGAGCTTTAAAGTCTGTACAACCCTTGGTACAGGCATTACTACAAGAGGTCCTTATGCACAGATCACATGTCATAACTCCCTTGTCTGCACCATATCTAAGCCATTTGTAGTCATAAAGTCATCGCATCTGAAATTTTCGAGTTTAATTTCAGATTGTTTTTCTGTACTTTCCGTCACTTTGGTCAGGGGTTTTGTCACTATCAGTCAGTGAAACACCGACAGAACAGTTAATTTATCTAATTTTCGTCTTTTTTTGAAACCATGATTTTGCATATGCCTGATCGCCATCATTAAATGCTTGACTATAAACACCGATCATATAAGGGTCATGTGCTTATCAAGCACCTAGATGACAAAAGAGTATGCAGAGACTGAGTTATCATGTGTACCGGAAAGTAGCAATTGGATTACCTCTGAAATTCACTGAAATTAATCTTATTTCAAGATATCGGAATTCTGTGTGTTGATGTCATATTTGTAATAAATTTTTTGGGGAATTTCGTCCTTAAAATTAAATTTTTACTGGCCGTTCGGCCGCCACCAACATATTCTTTACACCATTTGTTATTTTTAGGTTGATGCCACTCTGAATCACTGCAATGTTCAATAATGGGATAGTGATTTTCGACTGTGATCTTATCCACATGTGAACTTTCTGGCAGTACTGAGATGAACAATGAATTACTTACTATTACTTCTGCCGCTGCTAGTGCTGTTCTCTGCCAGGTCCATGATGTCTCCCGTCGTGGTGTTGCCAATGTCCAGTGTGTCTGTGTCACCCCGATGCTGCTGTAAAGCGTACGCCTTGGCAGGGGAGATAGTCCAGGCGTGCAGGGGATCATACAGTAACACCTCCAAGATTGTCAGTAGCGCCTCCTGGTTACTGCGCATCACCTCCATCGTCTTCTCACAACACCTGTAACAAGCATGCAGGTGTAGGCTGGCCTCTTGCATACATAATAAAGGTGTGTACTGTTTCTACAAACATATACGGTCGTCCTTAAAAAATAAAATGTTGCCATGCTCCTACCTTCTCACTCAAAATTGCAGCTACCCAAACTTACTGTTTAATTTTTTTTTAATCATGATTTGATTTGATGATTTGATGAAATAATTACTATTTATTACTTAATGTATTACTTCGGGCTTTTTTTTAGATACAAATAATTATCATACAATTCTACCTATTGCAAACTGATTCTTTGTATAAATAAGGATGTGCTACTAACTGAGCCCAACACTGTGCCATAAAAACCGAAAGACACAAAGGATATGGACAGACAGATGGATCGAAATACTACTTCCTCCTCTGTCAAAATTCTCCATCAAAATTCTTATCAAACATACCATTATTAGGTAGAGTATCATGACGACAAACCTCCTGAAGACCCCCTCCATAATGTCCTCTATATCTCTGGTGCGACGGATGAATAGAAATACTATCTCTTCCTCTGCCATCACATCTCCCATCAACATTCTTATTAAACACACCATTATTACATCGAGTATCGTATAGACAAACCTCCTGAAGACACCCTCCACTCCTGAAGCACCCATCGCATCCTCTATATCTCTGGTAAGACGAAATGGAACCGTCTCGGGGGTTGGAAGGATCTCACCCTGCTCAAATGCCACGCCCAGATCTATATGCACCAGCTCTGCCGTGTTACAGTCGATGAGTATGTTCTGCACGTGACGATCTCCCAGACCCAGGATGTAGCCTACTGTAAACCAGGTACTACACATGTATTACAGCACACCAGGCAAGTTCAGGTAATAATATCAATGCTTAAAAGGAAAGTGTTAAGATTACAATGTCTTGCTATGCATGAAGTTGTAAGCAGTGAAAGGATTTCTACTTCAGAAACAAGTCAATCGGTGGAAATGTTTCCTAAGATTAACTTTGTAAGTAGTGAACTTGTTTCTGTCAAAGATTTAAATATATCAGTCAGTAGTTGGCAACTCTGTGTTAAAGATTGTAAGAAGTACAATAAGAAGATTTACAATCTAAGGCATCTGTAAGTAGTGGACAGGTTTCTATTAAATAATAATTTATTACATATTTATGTACATAGTAGACAGCTTTCTACCAAATAAATAATTACATACATGTTCATGTGTATCTAAATAGTGGACAGGTTTCTACCAAATATTTAATTATATACATGTATATGTGTATATTAGTAGTGGACATGTTTCTACCAAATAATTAATTACATACATGTATATGTGTATATAAGTAGTGGACATGTTTCTACCAAATAATTAATTACATACATGTATATGTGTATATACGTAGTGGACAGGTTTATACCAAATAAATAATTACATACATGTACATGTTTATCTAAATAGTGGACAGGTTTCTACCAAATGTTTAATCACATACATGTACATGTAAGTAGTGGACAGGTTTTTACCAAAATGGGCAAATATTTAATTACATATATGTAAGTAGTGGACAGGTTTCTATCACATACTGACGTACAGGACTCTGTATGTAGTTGACAGGTTTCCATCAACGATTTAAGAATGTGTGTAACAAGTGAACAGGTTTCTTCAAAAGATTTAAGTTTCCTTCAATGAATTTTCAAAGTTGTCATATTGTTGTCATATATCTGCTTATTGAATGGCTTTCAATTCTAGCAGTAGAAAAAGATTAGATGTGATAAAGGCTCACCTATAGAATTAGTTGCTACACTCCTTGTATATGCCAATCTGCGCTCAAACCAAACAGCGGGTGATGGGAACTTTTCCAAGAAAAAATGACGCAGCACAGGTTGGAAGTGTGTACATATCTCCTTATATGCTTTATACTTGCCCTCTACTGTTCCAGCAGCCTGAATAAACAACACAGTTGAAGACTTTGAACTACTTACAGATGAATGTAAATAACGCTGTACTCCTTTCTTCACTCTTTACAAGTTAACTTTATTAGTTTCTATTGATTGACTGATTGAATATTAAGCATCATTTTTATGCCATCGAGGGCTAACAGGCAATCTGTTAACCTTACCATTGTTTCCTGGGATCTTAGAAGGTTAACTAGTTCTCAAGCAAGCCCCATCTCTGCAAGGAACTGATAACTTTCCCACTTGATTCTGAGGTGATAGACGAATGATAATGAGATGTAATGTCATATATCAACAATCACGGAGATTGTAAACGGACATGGATTCAAACTTACGGCCCCTCGATTGATAGTCAGACGTCTGAGCTAATTAGTTTTGAACATATATGTTTTACAATGATTGTGAAACAAGTTCTTATAACTTATGACAAATCATGCTCAATCTTCCAGCATAGAACAAGTACTAAGCACATGCAGATAGTGTCTTGCTCAAGGACATGACATGAAATTGAACCAATGACCCTTCCATCCGGGTTCTGATGCTTTACCATTAGACCAAGCTTTCTAAACTATATATATGTATATGAAAATTGAGATTGAATTTTTTGTTGACATTTTTTTTTTTTTTTGACATAGTTGAACATTCCTGAAATTAAAGAACATTTTAAGTATAACAAATATATGTGTTTAGAGGCTGTTGTTACATACTGTTACACTGTTACATTTTTCTATTCTAAGGTCCATTATAGTAAAATTTCTCTGTGACCATGGAGACATTAACAGAATCATTACTATAGGGAGTTTTATTGTTACACTTATCTCGCTGACCAACTGTTGGATCTTCACTTCACAAAGGTACATGTTTGTAATTTCATTTATACATTATTTATCATAACAACTGATTGCAATATATAGGCAAATACACCATAGAATTGTTAGTTCTGAGAGACCTCGCAGAGTACAGACAAGCCAAAAAAATTAAGAATGATGTTAAATTATGCCCAGTACAAAGCTACAATTTGCCGGACTGTAGATTTACATGTGGATCTTATCAATTTGGCACAAGAGTTTGTATACCTCCTCAGAGGAATGCAGATGGAGCTTTGATTCTCATTTATGTTCATGTCCAGCACATAATTTTGAATATTCTAGATTTTTTCTAAACAGGAGTGTGACTGTGTACATGTAGTTTAATTTCACTAAGTGTCTAAGCAGAGACAACTACCTGTAAGTGTCTTCTGCAGTCTAGTGATGCCCAATCCTGTGGTCTGTATCTTGTGTGAGCCCCCTTCACACCAAACGCAGCACTTCCTACCAAGTATTCCCCTATAGGCTGTGTTCCCTCGCACCATTCCAGCAGACCACTACGCTGGGATAACGGAATCACCTGTAAACAGATATGATCTATTTTGAACTTAAAGGCATAGTACCACCACTGGAAACAGGAAATGTTTCCGTGGGGTAGTTGCGTAATGGCGGTTATAACTACTCTGTGTTTCTTCCTCTTTAAAAATGCATTTTCCTTATTTTAATTGAATGGCATTATTATTGTATTTTAAATATTTTGACAGCATTGTCATGTTTGAATTGTGAATTTAGAAAAAAAAAATTGATGCTTAAAGATTGATATGAATACAGGATTTCGGAAGTCTACTTTCTCTTTGTCAACAGCGTACACACTGAACAGAATAAAATCTCTTATAGGACACATGACCCCAACTTTTCTCATCATATTTTGGTAGTGCTGAGGTTGACATAAGTTGAATGTAAGTTTCACTTCTTTCATTAGGTCTCTGTATGAGTGACAAGCTTCAAACTGGCATGCAGGCAGAGTTCTACTTATCAGAAGGTAAATTACTACTGTATTTGTTCACTTTGTCGACCCAATAACAGATGTGGCTAACTGGACAGACCATCAAGTACTTTAGGTTGCTTTACTCCCAGCGAGTAACTATAAACGACCTGCAATGTCACAGAAGGCTGGCAATAATATGTAACACAGGGTAATTACCTTCAATTTTATTTATTTATAAGGTCCCCCAGGTATTGATATCCAATTACTCAATTTTTTTAGCTTTTCCTTTATGGACAATGGCATCATAAATAGTAATATTGTATCACCTTCACTAAATCTCTAGGAAATAAGTGTTAACAAAATCCCTACATCCCCCCCCCCCCCAACACACACACACACACACACACTTCTGTATCACACATGCATCCCTATTATTGAGAGAAACTTGTTAAAGGTGTGTAAAACAACTTAAATTTATAAAATCTATATTGTATTATTTGGTGTTTAATGTCAATTTCAAAAAAGATTTTCAGTCATATCATGATGATGTTCAATTAAGACAGTATTCAAAGCATTGCCCAGTAGAGTATCGTGTGGCATTCACATGGTATGATACCTCACTCAATTACATTAAACTGCCATCAGGTAGACCAGACTTTGAACTATCCTCTGATACCATTTTTCAAGTCTTTGGTAAAACTTGCCTGGGGATCAAACCATTACCTTCCCAATGCGAGGCTTACGCTCTACCACTAGACTACCACGGAAGTGTTACAAAATTTGTAACACCATCATGAAGCGACAAGTCAAATACGTAATGAAATACAAATTATAAACCACAGCTCTATCCTTCCCTTTATCAATACCTTGTATTTTCTGATCTGCAGTTGTCGTTTACGCGTCTCATTATCCTTCTGTAGTAGATTATTCACCATGTCAAACACCTGCTGCATCACAGCATCCTGACGTAGGTCATCACGACCCTGTAACAGACATCAGGTGGATGTATTTGTGAAAGTTTCAGTAAATCAGTCCATGAATTTACCACAAAATACGAAACTATACACAGATTTGGGGCTGGTCTCACACATATTTTATAAGAAATAAGAAAGCCATTGTTTTGTTTATTTCATGAAAGAAAATGCTTGAACAATTCTCCCTAACAATAATAAATCAGAGCATTAAAATATGCTAAAAAACAAGAACAGCATATTCAAACATTATCTGTTGGCAGAAGGTGCTGCTCAACTATTCTCTTGATCAAAGAACAGAAAATAATATAATATATATGGCTTACATATGCCAATATATTTTAATAATTAATTCTACTAGAGTTCATAGCAATCTCTACTAGCATACCTAGCAATCTCTTCTAGCATACAAAGCAATCTCTAATAGAATACCAAGCAATCTTTACTAGGGTACCTAGCAATATCTTCAAGCATACCTAGCCTAGCAATCTCTACTAGCATACCGAACAATCTCTACTATGGTATCTAGCAATCTCTACTAGCATACCTAGCAATCTCTACTAGCATACCTAGCAATCTCTACTACCATACCAAGCAATCTCTAATAGAATGCCTAGCAATCTTTGCTAGGGTACCTAGCAATATCTTCAAGCATACCTAGCCTAGCAATCTCTTCTAGCATACCAAGCAATCTCTACTAGCATACCAAGCCATCTTTACTAGCATACCAAGCAATCTCTAATAGAATACCAAGCAATCTTTTCTAGGGTTCCTAGCAATATCTTCAAGCATACCTAGCCTAGCAATCGCTACTAGGGTATCTAGCAATCTCTACTAGCAACCCTAGCAATCTCTACTAGCATACCAAGCAATCTCTAATAGAATACCAAGCAATCTTTACTAGGGTACCTAGCAATATCTTCAAGCATACCTAGCCTAGCAATCTCTACTAGCATACTGAGCAATCTCTACTATGGTATCTAGCAATCTCTACTAGCATACCTAGCAATCTCTACTAGCATACCAAGCAATCTCTAATAGAATACCAAGCAATCTTTACTAGGGTACCTAGCAATATCTTCAAGCATACCTAGCCTAGCAATCTCTACTAGCATACTGAGCAATCTCTACTATGGTATCAAGCAATCTCTACTAGCAACCCTAGCAATCTCTACTAGCATACCTAGCAAGCTCTTCTAGCATACAAAGCAATCTCTAATAGAATACCAAGCAATCTTTACTAGGGTACCTAGCAATATCTTCAAGCATACCTAGCCTAGCAATCTCTACTAGCATACCGAACAATCTCTACTATGGTATCTAGCAATCTCTACTAGCATACCTAGCAATCTCTACTAGCATACCTAGCAATCTCTACTACCATACCAAGCAATCTCTAATAGAATGCCTAGCAATCTTTACTAGGGTACCTAGCAATATCTTCAAGCATACCTAGCCTAGCAATCTCTTCTAGCATACCAAGCAATCTCTACTAGCATACCAAGCCATCTTTACTAGCATACCAAGCAATCTCTAATAGAATACCAAGCAATCTTTTCTAGGGTTCCTAGCAATATCTTCAAGCATACCTAACCTAGCAATCGCTACTAGGGTATCTAGCAATCTCTACTAGCAACCCTAGCAATCTCTACTAGCATACCAAGCAATCTCTAATAGAATACCAAGCAATCTTTACTAGGGTACCTAGCAATATCTTCAAGCATACCTAGCCTAGCAATCTCTACTAGCATACTGAGCAATCTCTACTATGGTATCTAGCAATCTCTACTAGCATACCTAGCAATCTCTACTAGCATACCAAGCAATCTCTAATAGAATACCAAGCAATCTTTACTAGGGTACCTAGCAATATCTTCAAGCATACCTAGCCTAGCAATCTCTACTAGCATACTGAGCAATCTCTACTATGGTATCAAGCAATCTCTACTAGCAACCCTAGCAATCTCTACTAGCATACCTAGCAAGCTCTACTAGCAAACCAAGCAATCTCTAATAGAATACCAAGCAATCTTTACATGGGTTCCTAGCAATATCTTCAAGCATACCTAGCCTAGCAATCTCTACTAGGGTATCTAGCAATCTCTACTAGCATACCTAGCAATCTCTACTAGCATACCTAGCAATCTCTACTACCATACCAAGCAATCTCTAATAGAATACCAAGCAATCTTTACTAGGGTACCTAGAAATATATTCAAGCATACCTAGCCTAGCAATCTCTACTAGCATACCAAGCAATCTCTACAAGCATACCAAGCAATCTTTACTAGCATACCAAGCAATCTCTGATAGAATACCAAGCAATCTTTACTAGCATACCTAGCAATCTCTACTAGCAGACCTAGCAATCTCTACTAGGGTATCTAGCAATCTCTTCTAGCATACCTAGCAACCTCTACTAGAACACCAAGCAATCTCTACTAGCATACCTAGCAATCTCTACTAGGGTATCTAGCAATCTCTTCTATCATACCTAGCAATTTCTTCTAGCATACTTGGCCATCTCTATTAGCATAACTAGCAATCTCTACTTGCATACCTAGCCATCTCTACTAGCATACCTTTACAAGGATCCTAGCATACATGGCCATCTGTATTTATCAAATTACATGTAGCAAACAACACTGTTTTGATGATAAATTAAACAAAACATCCTTCAGCAGTACCTTGACCAGTTGCCTGCTGTTTTTACCATCTGATCCCAAACATCCTATAATCTTGGGTAAGTTGATACCACCAGCTAGTTTAAATGTTGGTTGGAACTTCTGAATGTATATAATGTTGTCATAGCGACCACTTGGCTCAACCTGTCAAAACAGAAGATGTGCACAACAAAGGTTTGTATAATCTTATCATAGTAACAAATTGGACTAACAAACAAAATAAAACAATGTGTACATCTGTAAATGTTGTATGCACATTAATTTAAAAAGATGCAGCAAATTAAAGTAACAAACAGAATTTGGAAAATCACAAATTTCACCTGCCTTAAACCAGATTTGTAATAAAAAGGATATCCAAGTTTATGAATGTAATGAAAAGCAAAAGGCTCAAATGGAAAAAAAGTCTCTCATATGATTTCACTAATCACTTCTTTTCTACATTTGAACATACTGAACTAAGCCTATGAATAATTTCTTAGACTGAACTTGGTAAGGAACTATGGGCCTATGAAGAGATTCCAAGTCTGAACTTGATAAAGGAATTTACAGCTATGAAAAACTTTGACATTTGAACATGGTAAGGGACTGTAGGTCTATGTAAAAGTTTGAACTTAGTAATGGACAGTAGGCCTATGAAGAAGTTTGAATTAGGTAACGGACTGTAGGCCTATGAAAAAGTTTGAACTCGATAAGGGACAGTAGGTCTATGAAGAAGTTTGAATTTGGTAAGGGACTGTAGGCCTATGAAAAAAGATTAAACTTGGTAAGGGACAGTAGGTCAATGAAGAAGTTTGAACTTGGTAAGGGACAGTAGGTCTATGAAGAAGTTTGAACTTGGTAAGGGACAGTAGGTCAATGAAGAAGATTGAACTTGGTAAGGGACAGCAGGTCTATGAAGAAGTTTGAACTTGGTAAGGGACAGTAGTTCTATGAAGAAGTTTGAACTTGGTAAGGGACAGTAGGTCTATGAAGAAGATTGAACATGGTAAGGGACAGCAAGTCTATGAAGAAGTTTGAACTTGGTAAGGGACAGCAGGTCTATGAAGAAGTTTGAACTTGGTAAGGGACAGCAGGTCTATGAAGAAGATTGAACTTGGTAAGGGACAGAAGGTCTCTGAAGACATTTGAACTTGGTAAGGGACAGAAGGTCTATGAAGAAGTTTGAACTTGGTAAGGGACAGCAGGTCTATGAAGAAGTTTGAACTTGGTAAGGGACAGCAGGTCTATGAAGAAGATTGAACATGGTAAGGGACAGCAAGTCTATGAAGAAGTTTGAACTTGGAAAGGGACAGCAGGTCTATGAAGAAGTTTGAACTTGGTAAGGGACAGTAGGTCTATGAAGAAGTTTGAACTCTGTAAGGGACAGCAGGCCTATGAAGAAGATTGAACTTGGTAAGGGACAGAAGGTCTATGAAGACATCTGAACTTGGTAAGGGACAGTAGGTCTCTGAAGAAGTTTGAACTTGGTAAGGGACAGCAGGTCTATGAAGAAGTTTGAACTTGTTAAGGGACAGCAGGTCTATGAAGAAGATTGAACTTGGTAAGGGCCAGCTGGTCTATGAAGAAGTTTGAACTTGGTAAGGGACAGCAGGTCTATGAAGAAGATTGAACTTGGTAAGGGACAGTAGGTCTATGAAGAAGTTTGAACTTGGTAAGGGACAGCAGGTCTATGAAGAAGATTGAACTTGGTAAGGGACAGCAGGTCTATGAAGAAGTTTGAACTTGGTAAGGGACAGTAGGTCTATGAAGAAGTTTGAACTTGATAAGGGACAGTAGGTCTATGAAGAAGTTTGAACTTTGTAAGGGCCAGCTGGTCTATGAAGAAGATTGAACTTGGTAAGGGACAGTAGGTCTATGAAGAAGATTGAACTTGATAAGGGACAGTAGGTCTATGAAGAAGTTTGAACTTGGTAAGGGCCAGCTGGTCTATGAAGAAGTTTGAACTTGATAAGGGACAGTAGGTCTATGAAGAAGTTTGAACTTGGTAAGGGCCAGCTGGTCTATGAAGAAGATTGAACTTGGTAAGGGACAGTAGGTCTATGAAGAAGATTGAACTTGGTAAGGGACAGTAGGTTTATGAAGAAGTTTGAACTTGGTAAGGGACAGTAGGTCCATGAAGAAGTTTGAACTTGGTAAGAGACAGCAGTTCTATGAAGACTTTTGAACTTGGTAAGGGACAGAAGGTCTATGAAGAAGTTCAAAGAATCAACTTGGCATAGAACCAAAGGCCTACAAAGAAGTTTGAAGCTTCAACTTGGTAAGAAGTTTGAAGTTTTAATTTGGTAAGGGACAACAGGTCTGTGAAGAAGTGAAGTTTCAACTGGTAAGAAGTTTGAAGTTTTAACTTGGTAAGGGACAACAGGTCTGTGAAGAAGTGAAGTTTCAACTTGGTAAGAAGTTTGAAGTTTTAACTTGGTAAGGGACAACATGTCTGTGAAGAAGAGAATTTTGAACTTGGTAAGGGATCATAGGACTATGCACACGCCATTACATAAATCCTTGTGACAAAAGCCAGTGGAGCTAAATATAATGATTAAATGATAAAGGTCTGTTGACAATAACTAACTTTATTGGCATATCATTGTCAAAAACATGACAGTTTGCTATATTGGAATATGCCTTAATATTATGATTAATAGTTTGGTTGCATGTGTACAAACAAACAACAGCACAATGTATAATTTTAGATGATCATATCTTTTTGTGAAGAATAAATCTACAACATGTTTTGACTAGCCAAAAGATGAATTCCCACTATATGGCCAAGGTAAACTGGCCGAGCTTCATCATGTTAACATATCTTTAACTTTGTGTGAGACCATAGTAATCACTCACGGGTATCAAAGTGAGATATTCCAATGTAAGTTTAACTGTTGTAATCGAGACTTTATACTAGTATGTGCATTTTAAAAATGAATTTTATCGCAACAGGTGAGATAGACATCGTACTGTAAAATAGCAGATATTTTTTTCTCCCATTTCTGCTCTGACATAGAAGATATGGGTTTCGTTAATGGATGAAAACTCTATCCTACATGGCACGTGAGAGCTTTCTCACATGACCTGACAAAAATCTAGGACTAAATCATTTTTTGTAATTTATTTCCTTATCCACAAATCGAAATCATATAAATTTTCATTTTCAAGTCTACGAAAATATTTTTAAACTTGATTTTGTTGAAGGAAACCATAAAAATGAGAAAGACATTACATCAGAAAAATGACATCAATGTATATGTTTATGGTGTCTCGCTTACCTTCAAGAATAGGGTCAGGGTAAATTTATATTTGAAGTGAATTATTTAAAGAAACAATGTGTGGAGAGATTAACAGGTGTATTTTCTGGTACATACATTTAGTATGTACTTTAAAATGCCCATTTTTTCATATATATATGAAATTTTGGACATAAAACATGCATTAAGAAAGAAGAATATTTTCATGATAAAGGCAATTAACAAGGAACTATCATTTGACTGAGATGAATGGGAGAAAAAATCCAATGGGTGGACCTTGTCCCTGCATGTAATTTTGACTCCTCGGGTGACATTTTTCTATCCCACATGGATACTCATGATGGATTCTTATAATCTGAACATTACAATACCTTTAATATCTATAACTAAAACAATGGAAATAAAGCCCACAAGGCAGGAGGGAGTACCTTGATATCCCTTGTTGGAATTGGAATGTTCTTCAGATCTTTCACTTTGGAGATCCACAGAGCCGTGGGCAGTTGAATAGATTCTGAAAGATAGCAGAAGTGTTATATAAGGAAACTAGATAATGATTTCATGAGATTTCAGTGAAAACAAGTTTTCAATGTTTACAAGAAGGCCAATTAACTCTGAAAAATGTATTTTCCAGCAGCATAAGGAAAACAAAAATCAAAATAAAAACTGTCACAAATCAGTTGCTGTTGATGTTGTATGGTGTAGTTTCCAGCAATTTTTCAGTCATATCGCGACAGTGTCTACTTGAGCGCCTTCACGCTGGCGTTTCATGCCGCAGACACATTGCATGATACCCCACCAATTATTCTGACATCTGGCAGACCAGACTTAGAACTATCCTCTAAATGTTGAAAACCAAGCGAGGAAGCTTCTATTACAATTTTCAAGTCTTTGGTATGACACGGCTAAGGGCTGAACCCATAACCTTCTGCATGGAAAGTAAACACTCTACCACTAGACCATCGCACAAATCAGGAAAAGGGAGAGAGGGAGTGAGGTTTCTTTTATCATTTTCAATATACCGGTATTACAGGTTATTGGCAGAATGAATCCAAATAGTGCCACTGTCCTTTTGAAAGTAACTGGTTATCTTTCTGATATTAAGACTTTCGACAAAGCTGAGTCTGAGACACAACTCCAGCAGTGAGAGGTAAGTGATACTGAGTAATTAAGATGTTAAACCATTCAATAACACTGAACCATTTCCATGATGTTTACAGTTTGCTGTCGTTTTTTACTTACTTGTTTCCGTCTTGTGCTGACTCACATTCCAGTTCGCCAGCTGTATATAGGCATCACATAGCGTCTTCAGATCTTTCACAATGGCTCCCACACTTTCATTCTGGCGTAACTTTTCCACCATTGTCTTGGCTGCTTGTACACGGCCCTACAGCATCATAAAAGACTAATTTAACAAATAATAAAAGTACAAGTACTTATATGAATGTAGGTTTGAAATCATCTGTGAAAGTCACAGACTACATGCTGGTCTATAATTTCTTCTGGTTAAGGTAAGACCGCCACCAGTGAATGTCACAGACTACATGCTGGTAATATAATTTTCTCTGGTTAAGGTAAGACCACCACCAGTGAATGTCACAGACTACATGCTGGTACTATAATTTCCTTTGGTTAAGGCAAGACCACCACCAGTGAATGTCACAGACTACATCATCCTGGTACTATAATTTCCTCTGGTTAAAGGGTACCGCATGTCAGAATATAAATGGCCATTTATCGTTAAATTGACATGTAACTAACACAAAAATCAACAAATTTTAATTGAACGAAATTTATCAAGTGAGAAAAACGATATTAAATATCATGATTTCAAGCGTTTCCTATATATCATGGGCGCCGCCATTTTAAAGCTCTTTTATGTTGGAGGTTTTCGGTGACGTCATAACTGCACTTCCGTTCTAGTTCTCGCGAAAAATTTATTGTGTCGTTAGTGACTGCTCTCTACTGATACTCTTTTGTATATACACTAATTCACGTAAACAATTGATAGATAGATAAACAGTACATTAGTGAACATCGAAGGAAGACAATTAAACGCGAAAACTATTCTGAATTGAAGGACTTAACCATAAATATTGTTTTCTTCAGCGGAATAAGTGAGTGGAGTAATGCGATATGTTTTGTGGGCAGCGTCGTTTTTAGTTTTTTCTTATATGTGATTTCACATTGCCTCAGTGTCAAGCTTCTGGTGACATCACGCGCAAAACGCCTTTATACTTTGGGGTAGGACTTAAGATTGTAGAATGAAGCGTACCAATGCCTTGGCGTACTACTACCCAAGGATACAATTTCTGATGATTTCAGTACAAAGATGACCATATGCGACATACATATAAACTTAGTGTATATTATCCAGTGGGAAGCTCTTAAAAATGTGCTAATAACATATAGCTCAGCTGATTTCTGAAATTTAATTTGTAATTCTATATTATACTCTTCCAAAATATTGCGAAATTGATATAGCAAACTTTCACAATATTATAATTGCAGGCTGTTTGAACAGGTGTGATAATCCAATTAACAATAAAAACAAGAGGTTAATGCCAAAACATAAGGTGTGAAAACGACATGGTATCTAAAAGTTATTATTAAAATACAAATTAAGGCCAATTAATTGTGACAGGCCCGATTAGCTCAGTCAGTTACGTGTCTAACTATCAATCCAGGTGTCTCGAGTTTGAATCCCCACCCGGCGACAGTCTCTGTGATGATTGACATACAGCATTTGTCTCAATATCATTTGTCTCTTACTGCTGATTCGAGTGGGGAAATTATCAGTTACTTGCGGTTGTTGGGTGTGCTCGAGTACTGGTTAACTTTTTCAGTCAACCATTAAATGTTCATAAACTCATTTTATTAATTTTATAATCAATAGGCAATTTAGTTTATTGATATATGGCTTTTTCACAGTCAACTAGGTCATTATTCTTGAAAAGACATTTGAACTACCTCTACTTCGCAATGAAAAAGGATAAAGTAAAACCTTTGTTCCTTTATTTATTCATTAATACATGAAAAGTTTTTTTTACTGTTAAAATAGTGTTCTGGTATACAATTTATGAAAAATATTCATAAAATCATATAACATAATTTTTTTACTTGTAAGTTTGCATTGATATTGAAACCCTAATTAACTGAAAATGTTTAAATTAGTAATAAGGCATAATACTATGTGATATAACATCCTGTCATAAACCCTGGGGTCATTAAACCTGGGGTGATCACGCTTATTAGGGTACAATATGCACAATGTGGCAGGGTATTTCTCATTACCACATGGTGTGAATGTGGTGTTGGTGAATTATGAAAGCTCAGCAGGGTGCCAGTAGCTGGACAGTAACATACACTTTGTGCAATATGCCTGTAGACATTATATTCCATATGACACTCTTTATAAGGAGACACATTCATATATGTTCAGAGAACTGGTAGAATAGATAATCATCATATATCAAATTGGGTAGTAACACCATTTGAATAACCAAAAGACAGTGCCAGTTATGTAAAACAACACAAAAAAAAACCTCAACTCATTCATGCTTCATCTTAATTTACTAAAAAGGATATGAAATCAAAATTTTATCAGCCATTTCTCAGAACGCAACAATGGCTACACCAGCTAAACACGATAAGAAAAGAGATATAATATTACTTCTTATTCTCTCTTAGACAGGTAAATATATGTAACAAAACATTTTCCCTTAAATTCCATTCTTGGTCTAATTAGTGGTTTTTTTTGATAATGTATTGACTGAGTAGCAAACAGTATATACCCTGATAGTACAGCATGAATGTGCAGGCTCGCATGGATCTACATCAACACTGACGGCAATAATTACTTTTTTTATCAAGATAAGGGTAATTTTACTATTTTGAAAAATTCAATCATCAATGTCAGGCTACATGATAAGATGTCAGAGTTGTGATTGATGAGTTTCGGGTTTGATCTCTGGTTCATGATCGGTGTGACTGTTTAACAGTTATCATCTTTTTGGGTGAAAACTTCATAAGACATTGCTGTGACATCTCTGTATTATTTCTGTGATACATTCTAAATCTTCTGAATTTCATATAGTGTGAAATTGCATCTGCAGCACCTATTTTCGTCAGACGAAAGCATCATTACACTGTTTTCGCAGCTGCGAAAATCTTTCACGTGTGTGAACAACTGTGCCGTCTCACTATTTCTCTCGTCTTCTAATTCATTTAATTCTGCTTCTGAAAATTCTGGTTCAAAGTTGTAGGCCACAAGTGCTTCTCCGTTACTAAAATCCATTTTATTATTCTTGCGAGTACTTTTGCCGGTGACTATAATTGCACGTTTCTACATCTGCTGTAGCGTATAAATCAATTATGTTTTAAACTGGAAGTGCAGTTATGACGTCACACAGGTATCCAATATGGCGACTTCCACCATAAAGTCGACGTGCGAAAATGACCGTTACAAAACGAGCTGATATATCTTTATGGACTCGAATTTATGCATAATAATACTATTAATAGAAAGCTGAACTCATAGCTATTCATATTATCCTGTTTTATACACAGGGTTGCGTTCCCCTTTAAGGTAAGACCGCCACCAGTGAATGTCACAGACTACATGCTGGTTATATAATTTCCTCTGGTTAAGATCAAAACGCCACCAATGAATGTCACAGACTACATGCTGGTACTATAATTTCTTTTGGTTAATGTAAGACCACCACCAGTGAACGTCACAAACAACCTGCTGCTTTGACAAATAAGGTAAGAACATCACTGGAGAAAGTCACCAGCCTATAATTTTGCTGGTTCTAGAACTCCGTCCATTCCACATTACAATACTGTGGTCAACCCAAACTAAATGCTCTTCCTGAAATTCTCTCAAAATTTGCATAAAATCAAACTAACCTCCATTGGCATATCTGCTTGAGATTTTGACAATTTTCTCTTACTGGCCTTGCCCTGTTCCAGCAGTTCTGTGTCTCTGTTAGCATTAGCCAGTGCCAGTACACAGAACAAGGTGTGGTGAGGGTGGGTCACTGCCGTGTCATGAATTAACTGGAAATATACATATATGGATATTTGTTACACAGCTGTCACTAACTCTCTACTTCAACTGGCTGTCCAAACAATGTAGTTGTATGAAGATTATCAGTAGGTTTGAATGTCGTCTAACTAGTCAAATAAAAGTCAGATGAAAGATGAAGATTTTGATTATTCAGAAATTAAGTCCAATCAAATTAAAAATCATGCAATTCATTTCCTAGCACTTTTGTGGGTGGGGAGAATTGATTTCCAACAGAGAACAAAGCTTATATTTCAAGTATTTTTAGGCTACATGTAACACTACACAAAATTGTTGGCCTTGTATTTACCGACTTTATGTTATCAGATACTTGAATAAAAATATACTCAACATGGTGACCCATAAAGTTACAGATGGAACAATATAATAATACATGCAATTAAAGCAAAAAGGTGCCAAGTGTATATGATATAAGATAACACTTGGCACCATCTTGCATGAATGTTGCAAAAAATGTATCTTATCCAGTATAACCTTTAACCTGTAACAACACTGACCAAGACCTCACAGGCATGTTACAGTCCTTAACAACACAGACCATGACTTTACAGGCATGCTAATGTCCTAACAACACTGACCAAGACCTCACAGGCATGTTACAGTCCTTTACAACACTGACCATGACCTCACAGGCATGTTACAGTCCTCTACAACACTGACCATGACCTCACAGGCATGTTACAGTCCTCTGCAACACTGACCATGACCTTACAGGCATGTAACAGTCATTAACAACACTGACCATGACTTTACAGGCATGCTAATGTCCTAACAACACTGACCATGACCTTACAGGCATGTTACAGTCCTTAACAACTCTGACCATGACTTTACAGGCATGCTAACGTCCTAACAACACTGACAATGACCTCACAGGCATGTTACAGTCCTTAACAACACTAACCATGACTTTTCAGGCATGTTAACGTCCTAACAACACTGACCATGACCTTACAGGCATGGTACAGTCCTTAACAACACTGACCATGACTTTACAGGCATGCTAACATCCTAACAACACTGACCATGACCTTACAGGCATGTTACAGTCCTCTTCAACACTGACCATGACCTTACAGGCACGCTACAATCCTTAACAACACTGACCATGACCTTACATGCACGATATAGTCCTTCACAACACTGACCATGACCTCACAGGCATGATACAGTCCTTAACAACACTGACCATGACCTTACAGGCATGATAAGTCCTTCACAACACTGACCATGACTTTACAGGCATGATACAGACCTTAACAACACTGAATATGACCTTACTGGCATGATAGTCTTTCGTTACACTGATCATGACCTAACAGGCATGTTACAGACCTTAACAACACTGACCGTGACCTTCAGGCATGCTACAGTCCTTAACAACACTGGCCATGACCTTACAGGCCTGCTACAGTCCTTAACAATACTGACCATGACCTTACAGGCATGATACAGACCTTAAAAACACTGACCATGACCTTACAGGCATGATAGAGACCTTAACAACACTGAACACCTTACTGGCATGCTAACGTCCTTAACAACAATGACCATGACCTTATAGGCAAGCTACAGTCCTTAACAACACTGACCATGACCTTCAGGCATGCTACAGTCCTTAACAACACTGACCATGACTTTACAGGCATGCTACAGTCCTTAACAACACTGACCATGACCATCAGGCATGTTACAGTCCTTAACAACACTGACCATGACTTTACAGGCATGATACAGACCTTAACAACACTGACCATGAACTTACAGGCATGCTATAGTCCTAACACCAATGACCATGACCTTACAGGCATGCTACAGTTCTAACAACACTGATCATGATCTTACAGGCATACTACAATCCTAACCACACTGACTATGACCTTATAGACACACTACAGTCCTATCAACACTGACCATGACCTATGACCTTACAGGCATGCTACAGTCCTTAACAATACTAACCATGACCTTACAGGCACGCTACAGTCCTAAGAACACAGACCATGACCTTACAGGCACGCTACAGTCCTAAGAACACAGACTATGATCTTACAGGCAAGCTACAGTCCTAAGAACACAGACCATGACCTTACAGGCACGCTACAGTCCTAAGAACACAGACCATGACCTTACAGGCACGCTACAGTCCTAAGAAAACAGACCATGACCTAACAGGCACGCTACAGTCCTAAGAACACAGACCATGATCTTACAGGCATGCTAACATCCTAACAACAACGACCATGACCTTACAGGCATACTACAGTTATAACAACACTGACCATGACCTTACAGGCATGCTAGTCCTTAACAACACTGACCATGACCTTACAGGCATGCTACATTTCTAACAATACTGACCATGACCTTACAGGCATGCTACAATCCTAACAACATTGACCCTGACCTTACAAGTATGCTAGTCCTTAACAACACTGACCATGACTTAATACACACTACAGGCCTATCAACACTGACTGTGACCTTACAGGCATGCTAGTCCTTAACAACACTGACCATGACCTTACAGGCATGCTAGTCCTTAACAACACTGACCAACCTAATACACATTACAGGCCTATCAACACTGACCTTGACCTTACAGGCATGCTAGTCCTTAACAACACTGACCATGACCTTACAGGCATGCTAGTCCTTAACAACTCTGACCATGACCATATTGACACACTAGAGTCCTATCAACACTGACCATGACCTTACAGGCATGCTACAGTCCTTACCTTGTTAAGTGTATTGAGGAAAAGTTGACTTGTTTCCCTGTGTGGTTTAAGGTCCATTCTGGCTGCCAGCTGGTACATCAACGGTAACCATTTGTAAGGCTTGATTTCAGAAACACCGCCCTGTAGAAACATATATCTAACTATGATTATTCTGAGTTTAAATCTGGCAGTCAGCAAATAAAAACAAAGTAAATTACCTTATTCAAATAGGGAAAACTCTGAGATTTTCAATTCAGCAATAGGGCCATGACAGAAAACTCATAGTCACCTGTATAAGTTGATTAACTTCCTCAATATTAGCATTGTTGAACCAGAGGGAAGTCAGTCTGAACACACGTAGGTTGTGTGAATCTCCACACTTGAGACATTTCACATAGTTCTCGATAGCCTTCACGAGGAATCTGTTCTTATCGTCCAGCATGTTCTCCAGCTCTGCCTTATCTATTTCTCCCTGCTTCTCTAGTGTACGCAGGTAACGACTGTAAAATAAAGTAAAGTCTTTGATGACTAATAGTAGTAAACTATGTAATTTCAGACGTGATAAATTTAGCCGACATGAGAACAACAATTGGCAGTCATGTGTGACAATATGGCATTGTTGATGTGTCAGCAAAGTAACTCTCATTTACTTAAAAAACATTAAACTATCATCTTCGGTTACATGGACACTGACAACATAACCTAAAAACAACCCTGATTTGTCAAAACTTCAATCACCCAATTTATAGGGATTTGCTATGAGCAGAAAATGCTTTAGACATTAAATAGGAGATTTTTGTACACATGGATTTGAAAACCACAACAATCCTATGTAAAATAAAATGTCACCTTAAAAGGTCCTTTCATATCCCAGCCCCTTGCTGATGTAAGAATACCTGTTATTTTATATCATATATAAACAAGTTTGACAGAAAAGTTACTGAGAGGAAGATTTTTCATATTTCACAATTTCATCCCTTTTGGTGTTCTTTGGACCCTTTTGGAAATTCCATCCTTCTTAATGAGTGAATTCTAATTTGCTAAGACTAAACAATGCTTCAGATATGAAACTATGAATTAGTACTGAACAAATGGATAAGAAAATGGGAATTTTTCATTTTCCAATAGTTTCCGTATATAAAACTAAAAAATTTCCATACAAGGCTCTGGACATGCAAAAGCTTCAAACCCCATAGGCAATAATTATACCAATTATGAACATATTTGACTGACTGGCTGTTAAGAAAAAACATTTATGAAAATTCCCAATTTCAACCATACCCTCCACACTCTTATGAAAATACATTCCTATTTGTTGAATAAATCAAAATTACTGTTACTAGACGATGCTTTATATCTCAAATGGAATAACATATTTACACAAATGGACGAAAAAATAAGAATTTTCTGTTTTCCCATAGTATTCCTATGTAAACTTCAGAGTCCCCTTACAGGGTCTCTATACATTCCTGTCCCTTGATTTGTACCAACTTAAAACTCTTAATCATAGGGATAATTTATATCAAACATAAACAAATTTGACTGACCAGTTGTTGAGAATAAGATTCTGAGAATTTTCAATTTTGCCCCTTTTGTGGCCCCCACCTGGCCCCCTCTAGAAATTCAATCCTGCTTATTGAGCTACCTTTCAATATTATTTTCTATGACTAGTGGATCCTTCAGATCTTAAACTGAATAACAATTCTGCACAAATGGATAAAAAAATAGAATTTTCTGTTTACCCATAGTATTCCTATGCAAAACTTAAAGTCCCCTTTACAAAGCTCCTATAAATACTAGCCCCTTGATTTGTACAAATTTCAAACCCGTACTAACAGTGATAACTTATATGAAATATGAAGAGATTTGACTGACCAGTTGTTGAGATGAAGATTTTTGAAAATGTTCATTTTCAACATTTTGCCAAATCTTACTTTCTATCACTAACTCAAATTGAATAATAATTTTGCCCAAATGGATGAAAAAATGAGAATTTTCTGTTTTCCCAATGTATCCCATCTTCAGTTTCAGATCAAAAACTCTTCTGTACAGTCTCCTACGCAATAGAAACATCAATGTGAAGTTTAATTTGCCTAGTGGTTTCAGAGAAAGTGCTGCTAGCAGATGACAGCCGATGGACAATACATGACATACAATAGATAATGCGCCATAGCATAAGTCCTTTTGACCGTTGGCCAGTAGAGCTACAGAATGAATATGCAGATTCTATTTCTTTCTTTTTATAGCAAAGCAATGTTTTGCTGTGATGGCTTCAGGTGAGATGGTGTGGAGGAATATGTTCTTTATTTACAGCAGATCATGTACATGTATGTACTTACTCTTTAGTAGACTCTCCCATCACATGACGCAGTCCCTCTGCCTCCTGGTGCGCCTTCTTCATCAGAGATTGCTTGGCCTCGAATGTGCTGGACTTCATGTAGTTAAGGATGTTCTGGTACTGACTGTCAGCATACCTGGCTAGTGACAGGTAGGCATCCATGGATCTGTCTGCATCCTCGTCCAGCTGCTCAAACAACTTTACAGTCTGAAACGCAAACAAACTCATTCCTACAATGGTTGTGTATCTGAGATGTACTTGTAAACTCCTTTTTTTTAATCATTTTGAAAGAAAATATTTCACAAAATACCAATTTTGCAAACAACTTACCTTCTCCAGGTAATTTTCCATAATCACATTAGGATTTTCAGACCTGGTTTCTGCTAGCCAGTTACCATAGATACTGAGGGCTTGTGGGTAAAATTGGGCAGCTGCTCTGTCCACTGTCCTCAGCTAAACAAAAACAACATTGATCTTAAAATTTCATAATTACATTGCACTAAAATATTCATCTACAAAAAAAAAGGTTACTTGCTACCCATTTGATAAGATATAATCGGTAGTAACATAATGTCTTTAATGAAAAATAACTGTCAGAGAACAAATTTTAATAAAGATTCATGTCTATGTGTTCAAAAAGAATCTGGTATGACACAACAATGACACATTACAAAATATTCTGTCATCTATTAGCTTGAAAATGTAATCTCCAGCTGACTTAAACCAAATAGTTTATAGTTGGCACTTGTAACTAAATACTGACCCTTCTGTTGTCATTTACAATGGTGACTAGATACAATTGAAACTCGTTATCGGCCGATATTGTTTGCCATTCCCAACTTTTCCCCTTCTTTGTGTATATAAATATATTCCTATTTGCTTAATAGTGTCTGTGTCGATAGTTCGGATATATCAATCTCAGTTTTAGTTTCCGATTGATCATTTCACACCTTAATTGAACATTTGTCTTGATATAATTGTTGTTGACATAATATTGTGTTTTTCCACACCGTGTGAAAATCTATGCGTGCTATTTTTTTAAATCTGTATAAGACGGAATACTATTAACTAACTTCCCGTCAACGGCAAAGGTGTCAGTTTTAATGGCTGACAGAATGTTGCACACATCGTGTCATCGAATTGGGTGATTGCATGTAAATTGTTTAAATATCATTTGATTAATCAACCAGCCTCTACTTATATCTCACACTGCCGAAAAATTCAAAGAAAGACCCGGCTATCAGCATTGATCACGACAGTGTAATTCTAATGCACGGACCGTAATATGAAAACGAAAGTACAATTGACGTATGACAATTAACGGTGACGAAAATAAATATTGGTCTCGAGACAAAATCTATGTCGATATACGGATACTTTCCATTTGTAATGTTGTCATTTACAATGCTGACTTGATACTTTCCATTTGTAAGGTTGTCATTTACAATGCCTACTAGATACTTTCCATTTGTAATGTTGTCATTTACAATGCTGACTTGATACTTTCCATTTGTAAGGTTGTCATTTACAATGCCGACTAGATACTTTCCATTTGTAAGGTTGTTATTTACAAACCTGACCAAATACTTACCCTTCGAAGGTTGTCAATCATGACCCGGACTAGATGTTTGGCAATGTTGTGTTCTCCACGGGCCCAGTACAGCTGGGCCTCCTCCATTTGTCCAGGGAGCCCAAATGACAGATCTTTTATGTCCAGTAATTTTAGATTTGATACAGCTCTTTCTGATATCTAAAGCAAGAGAAGTTTTGTCTCATTAAAAAAATTATATTAGACCTGTAATGGTAAACTCAATTCCTTCTAATATTTTGTATGAAGATTTTCAAATCTTAACTTCCAAGTTTCTTAAAATCTTTCAGACTAGAACTGTAATGAACAAAAATAGTTACCAGGTATTTTTTAATTTTGTTCACACTTAAATTTAATTAAAATTTTGTTCCTTTAATAAATTTTGAGGAAATCTGTTCTGATATATCAAGCAAATTTCTTCTCAAAACATTTACAAGAAAAACTATGACATATAAATAACAATCTAGCAGAATATTTCATAAACTCAATCAAAACTTTACAAAGAGAGAAATATATATATCATATCGCCCCATTGGTGCAAAAAGGTACCAAGTGCCTTCTTATTTCATATACACTTGGTACCTTATTGCACCAATGCGGCGATATCTACTTGAAATTCATTTTTCAAAGGAAATTATGGCTTTAATCTGTGGGCCAGTCAGTGATGGAATTCATCCTTGTCTGCCTGACATGACACTTCGATAACAAAATAAAACACACAAAAATAGATAGATGCAAATTTCACCAAGACTTAAATAAGATTAATACCATCTGGGGTTTACCGATGCAAATTTCACCGAGACTTAAATAAGATTAATACCATCTGGGGTTTACCGATGCAAATTTCAAGCTACTCTAATAACCAAGGAATGCTCCGAACAAGGGGTGTCAAGTCTAATCTCATCAAATATAAAATAATTGACAAGAACCAGTGACCTGCCTTAAAACTCATGACAATCGTTCAGACAGAAGAGCTATTGTATAATGTAATCAATATTAATCCCCAGCAAGTTGTTCAATAACCTAACCTTGTCTGCAATTAAGATGGTAAAATTGATCTTAAATGATATTTATTGATCTCTGGGGTCCTCAATGGCCGAGTGGTATAAAGTGCTATTGTTTAATTACCACTTACTTGTCACCACTGAGGTTGTGGGTTCAATCTCAGCTCAGTCAGAACACTTTATGGGAGAAAATATGCCAGTTACTTGCAGAAGAACAGTGGTTCTACTCCAACCAATAAAACTGGATATGCTAAATATAACATGCTGTGTTGAAAATGGCATTAAACCCCATTTAAATATACATTTATCAATCAAGTCAAACTGCTTCAGTTATTGCTTAGGTCCTACTTGTGAGACTGTTCTTGATAATTAGAAGTGCAATTCATGATATGTTTGTAAATTTTTGTGAAAACTAAACTGTAACTCACCCTACAGTTGAATTTCATAGCAAGGTATGAGTCGTAATTAACCCTACAGTTGACTTACATAGCAATGCATGAACCGTAATTAACCTTACAGTTGACTTACATAGCCAGGTATGACCCGTAATTAACCCTACAGTTGACTTACATAACGATGTATCAACCGTAATTAACCCTAAACTTGACTTACATAGCAAGGTATGAGCCAAAATTAACCCTACAGATTGATTACATAGCAATGTATGAACCGTAATTAACCTTACAGTTGACTTACATATCAAGGTATGACCCATAATTAACCTTACAGTTGACTTACATAGCGATGTATGAACCGTAATCAACCCTAAACTTGACTTACATACATGTAGCAAGGTATGGGCCGTAATTAACCCTACTGTTGACTTTCATAGCGAGGTATGAACTGTAATTAACCCTACATTTGACTTACATAGTGAGGTATGAACCGTAATTAACCCTCCAGCTGACTTACATAGCAAGATTTGAACCATAATTAACCCTACAGTTGACTTTCATAGCGCGGTACTAACCATAAATAACCCTACAGATTGCTTACATAGCGGAGTATGAACTAAAATGAATCCTAGAGATGACTTACACAGCAAGGTGCAAAAATAACCCTACTGATATCTTACATAGCAAGGTACGAACCGTAAATAACCCTACTGATAACTTACATAGCGAGGTACGAACCATAAATAACCCTACTGATAGCTTACATAGCGAGGTACGAACCGTAAATAACCCTACTGATAGCTTACATAGTGAGGTATGAACCATAAATAACCCTACTGATAGCTTACATAGCGAGGTACGAACCGTAAATAACCCTACTGATAGCTTACATAGCGAGGTATGAACCATAAATAACCCTACTGATAGCTTACATAGCGAGGTACGAACCGTAAATAACCCTACTGATAGCTTACATAGCGAGGTACGAACCGTAAATAACCCTACTGATATCTTACATAGCAAGGTACAAACCGTAAATAACCCTACTGAAAGCTTACATAGCAAGGTACAAACCATAAATAATCCTACTGATAGCTTACATAGCGAAGTACGAACCGTAAATAACCCTACTGATATCTTACATAGCAAGGTACGAATTATAAATAATCCTACTGATAGCTCACATAGTGAGTGCTATCCATAATTAACCCTACAGTTGACTTACATAGTGAGGTATGACCCGTAATTAACCCTCCAGCTGACTTACATAGCAAGATTTGAACCATAATTAACCCTACAGTTGACTTTCATAGCTAGGTACTAACCATAATTTACCCTACAGATTGCTTACATAGCGGAGTATGAACTAAAATGAATCCTAGAGATGACTTACACAGCAAAGTACAAAAATAACCATTATGATAGCTAACATAGCGAGGTAAGAACCGTAAATAACCCTACTGATAGCTAACATAGCGAGGTAAGAACCGTAAATAACCCTACTGATAGCTTACATAGCGAGGTACAAACCGTAAATAACCCTACTGATAGCTTACATAGCGAGGTATGAACCATAAATAACCCTACTGATAGCTTACATAGTGAGGTACGAACCGTAAATAACCCTACTGATAGCTTACATAGCGAGGTACGAACCGTAAATAACCCTACTGATAGCTTACATAGCGAGGTACGAACCGTAAATAACCCTACTGATAGCTTACATAGCAAGGTACATACCGTAAAATCCTACTGATAGCTCACATTGTGAGTGCGAACCATAATTAACCCTACAGTTGACTTACATAGCGAGGTATGATCCGTAATTAACCCTCCAGCTGACTTACATAGCGAAGTACTAAACTGTAATTAACCTATAGATTGCTTTCATAGCGGAGTATGAACTATAATCAACCCTTCTGATAACATAGATTACATAGCGAGGTATGTACTGTAAAATCCTACTGATAGCTCGAGTGCAATAGCTTGAGTGCACACCATAATTAATCCTACAGATAGACCATATAGCGAGGTATGAACCGTAATTAACCCTACAGATGGCTTACATAGCAAGGTACAAACCGTAATTTACCCTTCAGATGGCTTACATAGCGAGATGCCTAAAATAACAAGGTACTTACCATAATTAACCCTACAGATGGCTTACATAGCAAGGTATAAACCGTAATTAATCCCACAGATGGCTTTCATAGCGAGGTACAAACCATAATTAACCCTACAGATAGCTTACAGAGAGGTACAAACCGTAATTTACCCTACAGATGGCTTACATAGGGAGATGGATTACATAGTGAGTTATGAACTATAATTAACCCTATAGATAGCTTACATAAAGAAATATGAATCATAATTAACCCTAACCCGTTTATCTGGCTGAAATCTGGATACAGACATATTTACATTGTCTCGAGTGAAAGGTAAATTATTTGCACAAATAGTACTCTAAAAAGCAAATTTATTTGCTTTTTTCCATGATTTTATTTGAGTGAATTATGCAAATATGCAGCTTATCTGGAGCACTGTTACATACTGGTGATGAATTGAGGAAAAATGTGAAACATACAGGGTAAACTACAGTTCACTTCACCTGATGTCTACCAGCCTCCCTGGCAACTTTGGCTAAATGCTGCAGACTGGTTGAGTAGCTGGTCAACAGTTGTTTGTTGTTAGTTTTGTTCCATGTCAGATGTAATGCAGAACAGGTCATATACAATATAGGAACGGTGAACTGGAAGTCAGTCTCTGCCATTGTAGTTACTTGTGGCAGTTTCACACATGACATATCTGCACCACTGAAATATCACCAGTAACATAGAATCTTAAATGTGCTCACCTGCAATAGAAACCTCGGGAATTTTTGTTTGTTTTTTTTCTCCAAAATTTATGATGTCAATATTAAGAAGTTATATAAGTAATGATGGCATTGAGAATCTGTGTTACATTAATTTATCAAAACACTAAATGAGAGATATACCAGCCTTTTACTCAGTGAAAATGGCAAGATTGTTCTTGACACCACTATGTACGAACTAGGAATCTGGTTGCATGAACACTTGGAAAAATGTTCATACATGGCGATAAATGGTGTATAAATGATCGTAAATAAGGAAATCATAAAAATTCCACTTATATTTACCTCTTTAGCATAACTGAGAGTGAATCCAATATACCAACACACTGAAGGTTTGCCAACACAGGATAGAGTCTCTGGGAACTGTTCAGGTAGCCATCCTTCAGTCGGGATATCACACAAAGTCTGGAAATAAAAAGTATATAAAATGTGATATCACACAAAGTTTGGAAATAAAAAGTATATAAATGTGATATCACACAATGTCTGAAAATAAAAAGTATATTAAACATGATATCACACAAAGTTTGGAAATAAAAAGTATATAAAAAGTGATATCACACAAAGTTTGGAAATAAATAAAAAGTATATAAAACATGATATCACACAGTCTGGATATAAAAGTATATAAAATGTGATATCACACAAAGTCTTGTAATAAAAAGTACATAAAACGTGACATCACACAACATTTACTAACAAAATGCTTATCGAAATTCTCAAAATCGGCAAGAGAGGTATAAAAACAAACAGATCTCCAGACTAGCAGACAGACTTACAGGACAGATCCAAGACCATACTGATCTTTAAATCTTAAATGATGTGTCATAAAATGTGAGATCTACCATCAGTCACATATAAAAATCAAAGGCCTCAAAGGCCTGAGGGAAGGCTCACTGCTTGTGTTAATTCGAAAATGCAGGTTCAGGAAATTGGAAAACTTAGTTAGATTTCTGATATGTTAAGTAAGAAGGCAATTCATTGGGATTTAGAAAAGAATGTGGTGTGTTTGATATTTCTTTTGTGTATCTGTATAAATAATCTCCTGCATACAATACAGAGTCCATATCAATACTTTTCCAACAGTACCTATCAAACGGTTTTAATATTGCATTTGCAAAAAATGCTGAACAACATGGTACACACTGTCTTCCCTGTGAAAATTGACTGAATATTCGATGACCCTGGTGAAAATTGCCATTTACAGGGAATTTTGTAAACTGGTAACATGATGGTCCAGGAATCCTTTCCACATTAAAGTTATCAACAAGAACAACCTATATGAAAGCTTGACAAACAAACCTTCATATTCTCACATTTGACTTTTTGATAGAGTATTGATCAAATGAGTTATCTGAACTCTTAACCTGTCCAACTTCTCCAGCAAGAATTTCAATGACTCAGTTCCAGATAAATATATTATATTTTAACTTCAACTCCAGATTTTGTTTTTCCATGAATCATCTTCAGTCTGGCAATCATATATTTTGTGCTACAACTCCAGTCAATTTTAATATCTCCAATTCAATAGTAATGATTTATGGATAACAAAACGCATTCAGCACAAAATGTTCCTTATTGTCCGAGAATATACCACACATTATCCAGAACTCTTTGTCCAGAACAAAACAAACATGACCTACTTACAGATTTACGTGAAGATCAACTTTAGTTATGTTCGATTTTCATAAAGCTTTCAATCAACATTATAAATTATCAATTAATTGCATTATAAACAGTTTTGCTTGACCTAGATTTAATAAATCTAAAAAATACAACACAGACACAACAAACATAACAGTTGGATGACCTAATTAACGGTTGAATATGTTTAGATAAACTACATGTAATTAGCAGCAAACATTCAGCAGCAATACAACAGTATATGATAAAGGTAAATATATATATGAAATTATGAATGTATATTTAAATCAATTACTTTGAGTGGTGGATCTGTACATCAACATCAAAACACTGCTTGCATAAACTGACAGATTGGCGCGTTTTTCTGTCAACAACAAAAATAGCCCCGAACCTAATTTCTTTATTTTACTATCAAAATCAAAGAGGACATTCAATACTGAATGAAATTACACTAACAATCACTTTTTACTCAAACTACAAGTTATTATATCGAAAACATGTCAATATGTCACCCTGTCAATGATTACACCTGATTACAGTCGTATGATGTTAGAGATTATAGCCCCCCACCAGATGACGTCACTATGCATAGTAGTAAATGGGTAAAACAATTTTTTTATCAATAAAAATTGCCGCGTTTTTTTAGAGCACAGCGAGATAACTGTATTCTTCTGCATTTAAATGGAAATTGTATGCTTCACGTATCGTATCTTTGAATTTTTATAAAGAAAAAAATCCGCAATAAATAAAACAAGAGGCCCAAGAGGGCCAGAGGACGCTCTACTGACTCATAGTGGCCATAGCACTTTTTGAAATTCTACTATGCAATAGAAACATGGGGGCGGGGTCATTTTTAACTCTAGGGACACCATTTGAACAAATCTAACAAAACTATAGTTTGTCATCATTACTACATAAACATTTTGAAAATCTGTTGGACCGTTCATGAGAAGAAGACTTTTTAAGTTTTGGACTATTTTTAGTAATGGTGGCCATTTTGAATTTTAGATAGAAAAAATAAATCTTTTGTATAGTCTCCTATGCAATAGAAACATCCATGTGAAGTTTCAGTTTAATTGGACTAGTGGTTTCAGAATAAATGAAAAAAAAAGAGAATTTTCTGTTTTCCCATAGTATCCCTATGTAAAATTCTAAGTCCCCTTACAGGTCCCCTATAAATTTAAGCCCCTAAATTCTTATCTGCAATCAAAACCCTACACATAGGGATAATTTACGCAAAATATGAACAAATCTGACATACCGATTGTTAAGTAAAACGAATTTAATAATTCCCAATTTTTACCCTTTTGGGGCCCCTCCTGACCCCTTATGACATAGGAACCCAGTCATTTTTACAAATCTTAACCTCCTTTACCTAACAATGCTTTAGTGAAGATATAGGCATAATTATTTCCATTAAAAAAAAAAAAAAAATATTATATTGACATGTGTTCCCTTATTGAACTCTCGGGGCAGGGTCATTTTTTACCCTAGGGACACCATTTGAACAAATCTACCAGAACTATAGTTTGTCATCATTACTACATAAACATTTTGAAAATCTGTTGGGCCATTCATGAGAAGAAGATTTTTTAATTTTTGGACTATTTTTAGTAATGGCGGCCATCTTGAATTTCAGATCGAAAAAAAAATCTTCTGTATAGTCTCATATGCAATAGAAACACCCATGTGAAGTTTCAGTCAAATTGGCCTAGTGGTTTAAGAACAGATGAAAGAAAAAGAGAATTTTCTGTTTTCCCATAGTATCCCTATGTAAAATTCTAAGTCCCCTTACAGGGCCCCTATAAATTCAAGCCCCTAAATTCTTATCTGCAATCAAACCCCTACACAAAGGGATAATTTATGCAAAATATGAACAAATCTGACATACCGGTTGTTAAGAAAACGAATTTAGTAATTCCCAATTTTTACCCTTTTTGGGCCCCTCCTGACCCCTTAAGACAGTGGAACTGAGTCATTTTTACAAATCTGAACCTCCTTCACTAAACAATGCTTCTGTGAAGATATAGGCACAATCATTTCCATTTAAAAAAAAAAAATATATATTATAATGACATGTGTCCCCTAATTGAACGCTCAGGGCGGGGTCATATTTAACCCTAGGGACACCATTTGAACAAATCTAACAAAACTATAGTTGGTCATCATTACTACATAAACATTTTGAAAATCTGTTGGGCAGTTCATGAGAAGAAGTTTTTTTAAGTTTTGGACTATTTTTAGTAACAGCGGCCATCTTGAATTTCAGATCGAAAAAAAAAAATCTTCTGTATAGTCTCCTATGCAATAGAAACACCCATGTGAAGTTTCAGTTTAATTGGCCTAGTGGTTTCAGAGAAAGTGCTGCTAACAGAAAACAGACGTCAGACGACAGACGACGGACGACAGACAACGCGTCATCGCATAAGCACTTCTGGCCTTTGGCCAGTAGAGCTAAAAACTTTGAATCTTTTGTTTTATAATACACTTTTTCTATGGCAAATGCATTTTGAAACTTGTGAACTACTTTATCGGTCGGATGAATATGGCGGTTCCTGCCATATGTTACCTTTATAACAGATTGCTAGGGCTACACGACAGCTAAGGAAGTCAGAGCTTTGCGCGCCTTCCAACTAGACTCAAAACAGCAATTATCATCCACACATTTATTAAAGGGAATATATCAGGAAAAAATGCTATAAATGTTTTAAAAAATAAAATTATTTTTAAAATAGATAAAAGCATCTAATTATCATTAAGAAATAGAATCCAAATGGTTTGGTATGTCAAATCCGCAAAAAAGTGATATAATCTATATTTACATTGGAGTGAAAAACTTGAAACAAAATCCCCACTCTAAAAATAGACAGCACTTAAATACCACATCACAATTCAGTCTCTCTCTAAGATGAAACAATTTTCACTACATGCAAACCTGTATAACAGATCATATTGAAATCAAAATGTAATCACGTGTCTCATTTAATACATCAAAAATATGTTGCAATTTTAAGCAGGAAATCTATTTTAGTGTAACCTAGGTGCATAGCCCAAGATATAAAAACCCTTTAAAATATGTAATTTTGGCATGTTTAAAAGCTATCTTTTGGCAATATGGTGTCAGTGAGCCAATTTCAAAATTGTGAAAAATCCTGATAAATTCCCTATAAGTCAGCATCACAAAAACTGTGTCATGAACATCGATGCTTCAAAGTATCAACCAATTGCCTGAAAAGTAAAGTAGTTCATTCCAGTACAGTTAATACAGCAAGGTTACTGAGGGCAAGGGCAATATGTCTGCATGGAATTGATTCAACATAACAAGATTTGTGGTGCAAGAGCAATAAGTTTGCATAAAATTGATTCAACATAAAAAGATTTGTGGTGCAAGAGCAATAAGTTTGCATGAAAATTGATTCAACATAACAAGATTTGTGGTGCAAGAGCAATAAGTTTGCATGAAATTGAGTCAGCCACAAACACTACACCATGCACATCTACACTTGTTAATTATGTATGCAAAGTTTCAAGTGGAAGTAGTTGGATCCACACATTGTTGACAGACTATTCAACTGACCGACAAAGCAACTCCTATATAACCTTGTTTGTGGGAGTTTAATGGGAATACTGTTTCTGCAAGTATGACGTTACAATATAATATGTAAATGCCATGAAAATTTTTTTTGACTTTCCTCCATAAAAAAAAAAATGTAATTTATGTATATGCAAACAACATTAAGTTCAGATATATGTATATCAAATGTGAAAGAAAATATAAAATATGAAACAGAAACTAAATTAATATACATGAAGACTTTATGGGTAAACCCATAAAAATAGAAACATACACTGTATCAAACTGGAGAGGTCAAGGATTAAAGTATTTTATGAGTATACATGATTCATCTGCATTTTGTAAATCAATAAATCACACAAAAGGAACAAAGTATCGATGTCCAGTATCACAAAGGCAACAAATGATGTACAGTGTTACCAAGGCAACAAATGATGTACAGAATTACCAAGGCAAAAATGATGTATAGTATTACCAAGGCTAAATTGAAGTACAGTATATCACCAAGGCAACAAGTGATGTTCAGTATCACAAAGGCAACAAATGATGTACAGTATTACCAAGGCAACAAATGATGTACAGTATCACAAAGGCACAAATGATGCACAGTGCTACCAAGGCAACAAATGATGTACAGAATTACCAAGGCAACAAATGATGTACATTATTACAAAGCCAACAAATGATGTACAGTATCACCAAGACAACAAATGATGTACAGTATTACCAAGGCAACAAATGATGTACAGTATCACCAAGGCAACAAATGGTGTACAGTATCACCAAGGCAACAAATGATGTACAGTATCACCATGTACAGTGTTACCAAAGCAACAAATGATGTACAGTATCACAAAGGCAACACATGATGTACAATATCACCAAGGCAACAAATGATGTACAGTATCATCAAGGCAACAAATGATGTACAGTATCACAAAGGCAACAATGATGTACAGTATCACCAAGGCAACAAATGATGTACAGTATCACCAAGGCAACAAATAATGTATAGAATCACAAAAGCAACAAATGATGTACAGTATATCACCTAGGCAACAAAATTAATGATGTAGAGTATCACCAAGGCAACAAATGATGTACCGTATATCACCAAGGCAACAAATGATGTACAGTATCACCAAGGCAACAAATAATGTACTGTATCACCAAGGCAACAAATGGCGCTACAGTGCCCTGACATAATCACTTATAATGAAAGTTTACAATGTAGACTGAGTCTACAATGTTTGTAAATAGAATTATCTGTACCTGGCATTATCCAGAGCAGCATCAGTGAATGTGAAATGGTCGTCACGTACAGCCTTCATGGCTTTATACACAGACTCATGGAATCCTGTACTCTCAGACAATCTGAAAAATATAGCCTCAATTACTGGCTGTATTCAATTACTGAATTCAAAAAGTATTCTCTGCTACACTGATATTGCTTTGTCATAGACAAAGATGGTCTCCAGATGAAACTATTCCCTTCATATGATAGGCATAGGAAAATAAAGTCTACTGCAGAATAACAAATTCATTTCAATTAATACAAAGTTAATAATAAATCAGTCTTATATGCTGTAAGGCATACACAAAACAGAATAACTGTCCTTGACAAATTATTTATTACAATTCTGTTCCAAAGCAGTGAATAAAAGCCAAACTTTTTTATTCAGAATCTCCTGTTAAGATCAAGAAATTATATAGAGAAGGAAATGCAACTGATAGAGATTTTGTGAACGTTTCGTATTCATGCAAAATCTCGTTTTCAATTATCTTAACTGCCATTCATCTCAGGAACATAGATCAAACTTCTTACACTGCAGAATGAAATTGTCATCAAAATAATACAATTCTCGGAAATTTGTGTTTAAAATTGTTGAAGTACTTGTGATTACAAAATTTGTATATTGAAACTTAAATAACGACAAATTACGAGAAATTTTCCTTCAAACCTCAATATCTTTGATTCAAGACCATTTTGCATGATTGAAACATGTTTAAACACTTAAGATTATATATAACTTATAGTTTATGTACAAGAAATCAGTTGCCTGTGAATTATGGATGATTAATTTGCAAATTATAATCCTTCGTGTGCTGTTTCATTAACATTTAGTCTGACATATATGATGTCTGATAGCCTGACTTGTATGATGTCTGATATGTAAGTTTCCTATCCTTCTATACAAGTCCTTGTTACAATTGATTGAATCTATCAAAAAGGGTTTGAAGGTTAAGTTTTTTACTTGTATGTATATTTATATGACTACAGTAGTATGGAAAGGGGGACCAGGCAAAATGCTGTGAGACTAGGCAAATGTCCACTTCATCTTATTAACAAAGGTCCAGATAAGGGGATTTTGAGAGTAAGTTTCCCTCATGATTTAGTAGAATACCCCTTAGTTTTTAAAACGGTGGAGATTTACTCCTTACCTTGTAAGATAGAGAGTATTTAATGTTTTTCTTACAAATTATTTTAACAAAAACATGTATCAAAATATGATTTTATAATACATCGAGTCCCATTATAACACAGTTGCCAGGATCCAAAGAATGAAACCGCTATATATGCAGAACTGCATAATAAATATTCCAAGGTGCACTGCTCTACATTATTTGGCAATTCTATTTCCGGTTGAAGTACCGTAAATAAACACATGTGATAAATATGACAGACCATTGTTAGTCAGCATAAAACACTTAAAAGTGATGTTGTTTATAACAGTATGACGTTATCATGTCAGTCTGAATTATCAAGGTGTAACTGATGCTCAAATACATGGTCACAGTTTGGAAAAACACAATGAGCTCGCAAACACTTAGAGATTAAGTTGAGATTTTCGACCAATTATTAAACCATGGGTTTTTAATAAATCTGGTTGAAAATATCAATTTTAAATTTGGGAGACTTAGAATAAACCTGTTATAACATGTTTTGCATTATATCGGACCACATTAGCCTACAATGGAACCCGAGTGTAGAAAGCAAATGAAATAAAAGTAACTTACATAACTTATAAGTAATATCATGTAATTAAGCAAGCACTTCAACTGTAATAAAATGTAACTTTGAACTGTTCGATGTACTGACTGCAATGATCCTAAGATTTTATCCATATTTACCCAATTTCATAAATCTTGAAACAAAAACACCCCCACCTTTCTATTGAATATAGGGGGAGAAATTACTCCCTTATTAAAAAGATTTCTGGGAGCTCAATTTAATTGTATTAAAAATGTTATAGTAAGTCTGACAATTTAAGTACTAAGAGTCAAAAAGATGGATTAAAAGATGAGGACCATTACTTGTTTCTCTGATGTGAAAAGTAAGTTTGTACAACAAACACAAGACAGTACATGAAATCCGTTTAGTATGACAAGAGGTGATAAACTCTGACTCAAAATTGACTTTACATGTATATGCAATAATGGCTTCACACAGATGTTTTAGTGTCAATATTACTGACTTGTTTGGTGTGTCAATATTCCACTGTCCCATCCTCCATGCTGCCTCATATTTGAGCTCTCGAGTGTCTGAAGTTAGGTTTGGTACATCATCATTACCCAACATGCCCTGCAGGTATGTATCCACAATGTGACTAGCACCAAAGTTTTGCAGAGCCTGAAAACAGCAAGTAACGCATACCAATAGATATCAAATCTCCACATCTGCAATGCAGGCATGACTTTTGATTGTTTGAATGATTGAATGATTGATTGATTGAATATTTAGCATCATTTTAATGCCATCAAGGGCTAACAGATGATCAGTTAACCTTACCACTGTTTCCTGGGATCCTGGAAGGTTAACCAGTACTCGAGTACACCCCATCTCCACATGTAACTGATAACTTTCCAACTTGACTCAGAAATGAGAGATGAATAATAATGAAACGCAATGTTGTATATCAACCATAACGGAGATTGTGCAGTCATGACTAAGTGACAGTTAAAGTGACAGTAATGCACCAGTCATTTGTAACACTTGCCCTCCCCAGGCCAAGACAGAGCGGGGACTTTAGCATTTCTCTCTGCAATGCTCAGGTATTTAAAAAAGCTCTGCCCTGCAAGGACACTTTGCTGGTAAAATCCCAATAAGAAACCTTAACCACCAGGACCTGTTACGATTATATAACTACTGTGTAAGTTTGGTTAAGATCCATTGAAAAATGCTTTTGCATACATAAAGTCAAATAAATCACATAGACAGTAATTTTACGATCAGGCCAGTTCAAAAATGAAAGTACCGCTATAATCCCTGTAGACTTGCTGTCCTCTACTATATATTGACCCGCTATAATCCCTGTAGACTTGCTGTCCTCTACTATATCCTGACCCGCTACAATCCCTGTAGACTTGCAGTCCTCTACTATATCCTGACTGCTATAATCCCTGTAGACTTGCTGTCCCCTACTATATCCTGACCTGCTATATTCCCTTTAGACTTGCTGTCCCCTACTATATCCTGACCCGCTATAATCCCTGTAGACTTGCTGTCCCCTACTATATCCTGACCTGCTATAATCCCTGTAGACTTGCTGTCCCCTACTATATCCTGATCCGCTATAATCCCTGTAGACTTGCTGTCCCCTACTATATCTTGACCCGCTATAATCCCTGTAGACTTGCTGTCCCCTACTATATCCTGACCCGCTATAATCCCTGTAGACTTGCTGTCCCCTACTATATCCTGACCCACTACAATCCCTGTAGACTTGCAGTCCTCTACTATATCCTGACTGCTATAATCCCTGTAGACTTGCTGTCCCCTACTATATCCTGACCTGCTATAATCCCTGTAGACTTGCTGTCCCCTACTATATCCTGACCCGATATAATCCCTGTAGACTTGCTGTCCCCTACTATATCCTGACCTGCTATAATCCCTGTAGACTTGCTGTCCCCTACTATATCCTGACCCACTACAATCCCTGTAGACTTGCTGTCCCCTACTATATCCTGACCTGCTATAATCCCTGTAGACTTGCTGTCCTGTACTATATCCTGACTGCTATAATCCCTGTAGACTTGCTGTCCCCTACTTTATCCTGACCCGCTATAATCCCTGTAGACTTGCTGTCCCCTACTATATCCTGACCTGCTATAATCCCTGTAGACTTGCTGTCCCCTACTATATCCTGATCCGCTATAATCCCTGTAGACTTGCTGTCCCCTAATATATCTTGACCCGCTATAATCCCTGTAGACTTGCTGTCCCTTACTATATCCTGACCCGCTATAATCCCTGTAGACTTCCTGTCCCCTACTATATCCTGACCCGCTATAATCCCTGTAGACTTGCTGTCTCCTACTATATTCTGACCTGCTACAATCCCTGTAGACTTGCTGTCCCCTACTCTATCCTGACCCGCTACAATCCCTGTAGACTTGCTGTCCCCTACTCAATCCTGACCTGCTATAATCCCTGTAGACTTGCTGTCCCCTACCATATCATGACCCGCTATAATCCCTGTAGACTTGCTGTCCCCTACTATATCCTGACCAGTTACAATCCCTGTAGACTTGCTGTCCCCTACTATATCCTGACCCACTATAAACCCTGTAGACTTGCTGTCCCCTACTATACTCTGACCCGTTACAATCCTTGTAGACTTGCTGTCCCTACTATATCCACACTGCCATAATCCCTGTAGACTTGCTTTCCCCTTCTATATCCTGACTGCTATAATCCCTGTAGACTTGCTGTCCCCTATTATATCCACACTTCTATAATCCCTGTACACTTGCAGTCCCCTACTATATCCTGACCCGCTATAATCCCTGTAGACTTGCTGTCCCATACGATATCCTGACCTGTTATAATCCCTGTAGACTTGCTGTCCCCTACTATATCCTGACCTGCTATAATCCCTGTAGACTTGCTGTCCCCTACTATATCCTGACCTACTATAATCCCTGTAGACTTGCTGTCCACTACGTTATCCTGACCTGCTACAATCCCTGTAGATTTGCTGTCCCCTACTATATCCTGACCCGCTATAAACCCTGTAGACTTGCTGTCCCCTACTATATCTTGACCTGCTATAATCCCTGTAGACTTGTTGTCCCCTACTATATCCTGACTTGCTACAATCCCTGTAGACTTGCTGTCCCCTACTATATCCTGACCCACTATAATCCCTGTAGACTTGCTGTCCCCTACTATATCCTGACCTGCTATAATCCCTGTAGACTTGCTGTACCCTACTATATCTTGACCTATTATAATCCCTGTAGACTTGCTGTCCCCTACTATATCCTAAATGCTATAAACCCTGTAGACTTGCTGTCCCTTACTATATCCTGACCTGCTATAATCTATGTAGACTTGCTGTCCCCTACTCTATCCTGACCCGCTATAATCCCTGTAGACTTGCTGTCCCCTACTATATCCTGACCCACTACAATCTCTGTGGACTTGCTTTCCCTTACTATATCCTGACCCGTTACAATCCTTGTAGAGTTGCTGTCCCTACTATATCCACACTCCTATAATCCCTGTAGACTTGCTGTCCCCTACTATATCCTGACTGCTATAATCCCTGTAAACTTGCTGTCCCTTACTATATCCACACTGCTATAATCCCTGTAGACTTGCTGTCCTCTACTCTATCCTGACCCGCTACAATCCCTGTAGTCTTGCTGTCCCCTACTCTATCCTGACCCGCTATAATCCCTGTAGACTTGCTGTCCCCTACCATATCATGACCCGCTATAATCCCTGTAGACTTGCTGTCCCCTATCATATCCTGACCTGCTATAATCCCTGTAGACTTGCTGTCCCCTACTATATCCTGACCCGCTATAATCCCTGTAGACTTGCTGTCCACTATTATATCCACACTGCTATAATCCCTGTAGACTTGCTGTCCCCTACTCTATCCTGACCCGCTATAATCCCTGTAGACTTGCTGTCCACTACTATATCCTGACCCACTACAATCCCTGTAGACTTGCTGTCCCCTACTATATCCTGACTGCTATAATCCCTGTAGACTTGCTGTCCCCTACTATATCCTGACCCACTATAAACCCTGTAGACTTGCTGTCCCCTACTATATCCACACTGCTATAACCCCTGTAGACTTGTTGTCCCCTACTATATCCTAACTGCTATAATCCCTGTAGACTTGCTATCCCCTACTATATCCTCACTGCTATAATCCCTGTAGACTTGCTATCCCCTACTATATCCACACTGCTATAATCCCTGTAGACTTGCTGTCCTCTACTATATCCACACTACTATAATCCCTGTAGACTTGCTGTCCCCTACTATATCCTGACCCATTACAATCCCTGTAGACTTGTTGTCCCCTACTATATCCACACTGCTATAATCCCTGTAGACTTGCTGTCCCCTACTATATCCTGACTGCTATAATCCCTGTAGACTTGCTGTCCCCTACTATATCCACACTGCTATAATCCCTGTAGTCTTGCTGTCCCCTACTATATCCTGACCTGCTATAATCCCTGTAGACTTGCTGTCCCCTACTATATCCTGACCCGCTATAATCCCTATAGACTTGCTGTCCCCTTCTATAGCCTGACCCGCTATAATCCCTGTAGACTTGCTGTCCCCTACTATATCCTGACCTGCTATAATCCCTGTAGACTTGCTGTCCCCTACTATATCTTGACTGCTATAATCCCTGTAGACTTGCTGTCCCATACTATATCCTGACCTGTTATAATCCCTGTAGACTTGCTGTCCCCTACTATATCCACACTGCTATAATCCCTGTAGTCTTGCTGTCCCCTACTATATCCTGACCTGCTATAATCCCTGTAGACTTGCTGTCCCCTACTATATCCTGACCCGCTATAATCCCTGTAGACTTGCTGTCCCCTTCTATAGCCTGACCCGCTATAATCCCTGTAGACTTGCTGTCCCCTACTATATCCTGACCTGCTATAATCCCTGTAGACTTGCTGTCCCCTACTATATCCTGACTGCTATAATCCCTGTAGACTTGCTGTCCCCTACTATATCCTGACCTATTATAATCCCTGTAGACTTGCTGTCCCCTACTATATCCTGACCCGCTATAATCCCTGAAGACTTGCTGTCCCCTACTATATCCTGACCTGCTACAATCCCTGCATTTTTTGGAGCAAGGGAAAACTTCCACAATTCTCAGGCACTAAGGGGAAGCTCATGCAATAAGAGCCCTACACGGTAGACTTGCTGTCCCCTACTATATCCTGACCTGCGGGAGACCAGGATCCGAGGTAAGAAATGACTGAAGCATTTGTAACACATGCAAATAGATATGAGATCTTATATCTCACCTTCAGTGCATGTATGACAAAGTGACACTGACACCAAACCAACAAAACTGAGACCCCAATGGTAGCTCTTTGGTAGTGTCTATATTATTCTAGGATTTGCCAATCCCATGTCCTTAAAATGTGACTGGGTAAAACAACTATTACTACTCAACCCATTCATGTGTTCATTGTACGCCGGGTGCTATATATCAATATTTTTTGTATTATGCCTCTTTGTCATGTAGGTCATGCGCATGTCACTAAAATAAAATGTTTACTTACTTATAATAATATTATGTACATCATTATATTCTTCACTGTTGTTTAGAATTTGATCTACATGTAAACCCACTGAAGAAATCCGCATAAACAAATCTATACCATATAAAGAACATGAGTCAAACCTTATCCAATCCTACTATTTGAACATAGTAACAAGAAAGCACTGAAATTTTTAGGAGGCTTAAACAGTGAAGATACTGTAATGCTTGTAGGTCTGGACATAAGTTTACATATCGAAGGTTCAGTGTTGCAATGAATCATGAATATCAAGATTGTAACTTACATGCAGTACATCATACTGACTGGAAGCTCCTGATTGGCCCATCTGGATGTCACATGATATAACTGCCTTGTCCCATTGGTTCTCATGCTGATAAGTACAAATCCTGAAATAAACTTATTACATTTTTTCTTTGTTTGACAACACATTACACAAGTACAATCTACGCAGAATGGAAAGTCACACAGCGCAGAAATTCTTAATTTGAGTTTCTAAATATAATGTTTTTGAGATATGAAAAGTAAAGTGTTTGTTTATTATAGTGTTACGCTATTGAAAGGGGCCAGTCACACTAGGCTTATGAGACACCATTATGTTGTACACAGTAACTTCCTGTAAGCTATCATTGCCAAGCGTCAGGATGTAAGACATTCAGTACCCCTCAACTTAACTAACTGCTGGGTGAGCAACCCGCTGCATCAGTAAAAAAATCCAAGTGCTTCCACTGTAATTTGAACCTATGCCCATATATATGGTTTGATTCCTATACAGTGGACAGCTGAATTCAACTCTCCAACTGATTTGCTACATATACAACTAACCAAGTCTCTCGCTTTGACAGCCACAAACAACCTTCTGGCATTGGTGAAACCTTTTAAGTTACCAGTACATATTACAACATGACCTTTATCTATTTATGCGGCGCCATGCTGTAAAACTACATTTATTCATTCATTCATTCATTCATTCACCATGACAACAATTGTATTTACCAACTGAGGAACAAGTACTGACATTAATTTATTTATTTATTTGAATATTTAGCTTCATTTCATCAAAAGACAACTGCTTTCCTGCCTGCTCCACAACCATACACCCCATCTGGTTCCCCAATCCATCTGTAAGCTTCCAATAGCACATCCTGCAGTCACACCTGACTGTGTATTGGAGGCCTCACTAAGGGTATCTATCCTAACCTAAACCACTTCACACAAGTTATACCTTGAAGATACATCTGCCTTCCTGTCTGCTCCACAACTATACACCCCTTCTGGTTCCCCAATCCATCTGTAGGCTTCCAATAGCACATCCTGCACAGTCACACCTGACTGTGTCTTTGAGGCCTTACTAAGGGTATCTATCCTAACCTAAACCATCCCACCAGCCTTTCTGTCTGCTCCACAACTATACACCCCTTCTGGTTCCCCAATCCATCTGTAAGCTTCCAATAGCACATCCTGCACAGTCACACCTGACTGTGTCTTGGAGGCCTCACTAAGGGTATCTATCCTAACCTAAACAACTTCACACAAGTTATACCTTGAAGATACATCTGCCTTCCTGTCTGCTCCACAACCATACACCCCTTCTGGTTCCCCAATCCATCTGTAAGCTTCCAATAGCACATCCTGCACAGTCACACCTGACTGTGTCTTCGATGCCTCACTAAGGGTATCTATCCTAACCTAAACCATCTCACCACACAAGTCCTACCTTGAAGATACATCTGCCTTCCTGCCTGCTCCACAACCATACACCCCTTCTGGTTCCCCAATCCATCTGTAAGCTTCCAATAGCACACCCTGCAGTCACACCTGACTGTGTCTTGGAGGCCTCACTAAGGGTATCTATCCTAACCTAAACCACCTCACACAAGTTATACCTTGAAGATACATCTGCCTTCCTGTCTGCTCCACAACTATACACCCCTTCTGGTTCCCCAATCCATCTGTAAGCTTCCAATAGCACATCCTGCACAGTCACACCTGACTGTGTCTTGGAGGCCTCACTAAGGGTATCTATCCTAACCTAAACCATCCCACCAGCCTTCCTGACTGCTCCACAACCATACATCCCTTCTGGTTTTCCAATCCATCTGTAAGCTTCCAATAGCGTATCCTGCAGTCACACCTGACTGTGTCTTGGAGGCCACACTAAGGGTATCTATCCTAACCTAAACCACTTCACACAAGTTATACCTTGAAGATACATCTGCCTTCCTGTCTGCTCCACAACTATACACCCCTTCTGGTTCCCCAATCCATCTGTAAGCTTCCAATAGCACATCCTGCACAGTCACACCTGACTGTGTCTTGGAGGCCTCACTAAGGGTATCTATCCTAACCTAAACCATCCCACCAGCCTTCCTGACTGCTCCACAACCATACATCCCTTCTGGTTTTCCAATCCATCTGTAAGCTTCCAATAGCGTATCCTGCAGTCACACCTGACTGTGTCTTGGAGGCCACACTAAGGGTATCTATCCTAACCTAAACCACTTCACACAAGTTATACCTTGAAGATACATCTGATTCCTGTCTGCTCCGCAACCATACACCCCATCTGGTTCCCCAATCCATCTGTAAGGTTCCAATAGCACATCCTGAACAGTCAAACCTGACTGTGTCTTGGAAGCCTCACTAAGGGTATCTATCCTAACCTAAACGACTTCACACAAGTTATACCTTGAAGATACATCTGCCTTCCTGTCTGCTCCACAACCATACACCCCTTCTGGTTCCCCAAATTCCTCTGTAAGCTTCCAATAGCACATCCTGCAGTCACACTTGACTGTGTCTTGGAGGCCTCACTAAGGGTATCTATCCTAACCTAAACCACCTCACACAAGTTATACCTTGAAGATACATCTGCCTTCCTGTCTGCTCCACAACCATATGCCCCTTCTGGTTCCCCAATCCATCTGTAAGCTTCCAATAGCACATCCTGCACAGTCACACCTGACTGTGTCTTGGAGGCCTCACTAAGGGTATCTATCCTAACCTAAACCATCTCACCACACAAGTCCTACCTTGAAGATACATCAGCCTTCCTGCCTGCTCCACAACCATACACCCCATCTGGTTCCCCAATCCATCTGTAAGCTTCCAATAGCACATCCTGCACAGTAACACCTGACTGTGTACTGGAGGCCTCACTAAGGGTATCTATCCTCGTGTCTTGACTGAGACTCTGAGACGATCTCTGAGTTTTCTGTGACTGACTGCCAGACTCAGTTTTATCTCTGAAATTATGAATAAACAATAGGTATCAATTACATGGAAAAACAAGCTTTATCAACAAGACTCATGGAAGGATGATAAATGCCTATTTTTTTAACAGCAAATGTCTATGCCAAGTTGATTTTTTTTGGATTCTAACCTTTAACAAGCTCATTTGTTGGACTTAACAGTTTAACTATTTAAATATTTTCTCTCAATTAATGCTATTACTCGAGATAAAGTTAACTTTTTGCACAAAGTACCTATTTATGAAATAACCTGTCGGGCTACACTCAACAGTGTCTACCTTCATGAGCCACACCTTGTGACATTTCATCAAATATGTTAAAAAAATATTAAGTCGTTGTCAGAGAAAAAATCATGAATATAAATGGTCATTGTTAATAAACAGATAATGTGGAGCCGTGGTCTAGGAGTAGAGCAACAAACCCATGATCGAAGGGTCGTGGGTTCGATCCTTTGTCAAGGCTATGTGCGGTGCCCTTGAGCAAGACAACTTTTCTGTATATGTTTAGTACGGGTACTACTGAGGAAAACTTTAAGCCTGATTTGTCTATGTTGTAGAGCGTGTTTCACAATCAAAGTAAAATAGGTAAGTTTAAACTAAATAGATAACACAAAAACAATCTCAAGCTTTTAATACATAGGCCACACATTGTGAAGTTTTGTTGAAAGTCCTGAAAAAGCTATCAAGTTACACAGCAAAAATTGCAATCATAAAGCATAATGCTTTCTCCTTACTTCCCCTTTCCTTCTTGGCCAATTGGTCTTAAATTCTGCCATCTTACTACCATCTCTCACTACTGAGGTCATGAATTTGAGCCCAGCTTGGGCCAAAAACTTTATGTATGAAAGTTTGCATCTGACTTGCTGAAAGACTGAGATTTTACTCAGATTCCTCCACTAATAAAACTGAATATGCCATATATAACCTGTTACATGTTCTTCTTCAAGTTTCAGATCTCAGTCATTCTTGACCATTTATGTTCTGTGTCCATATGCAAATTTTTAGTGAATTTAAAAGATATTTATACATGATTAGAAAAACAACACGAAATATTGTTAAAATTATATGCATTGTTGAAAATGGTGTTTAACCCTTTACTTCTCACAACCTAAAAAAATCTGAAATATTTAAAAAACTATTAGTTTAAATTTCAAAAATTGTTGATTCCCTTTGATTTGATTGTTTTCTACCACAAAATAATAAACATTCATTTAATACTTCAGCTGTTGGTAGCGCATCTGACTATCAATCCAGGGGTCATGATTTCGATTCTCCGCCCGCCAACAGTCTCCATGACAACTGATATAGGACTTTGTGTCTCATTACCATTCATCTATCACTGCTGATTCAAGTGAGAAAGTTATCAGTTACTTGCGGAGATGTGCTCGAGTACTGGTTAATCTTTCAGGATTGCAGGAAACAGCAGTTAGGTTAACTGATCGTCTGTTAGCCCTCGGTGGTATAAAATTGACACTAAATATTCAAACAATCAATCAATTTAATACCTTTGAACATCACACCAGATCTCTGCATACAGTAATGCTGAAAAATGGGCGGAGCAATATTGTGCTGCCATAGCGACCTGTAGGTAGTCAACATCCAACCAAAAGTTGTTGTCCCAGGTTGTCATCTCCTTACGACTGGAGAAGAAAGAAAACTCTACATTAACCAAATTCAATCGGATAACAGTTCCAGCAGGACGATTAATGTTGCTATATTATCTATATACAAATAACACAACTCATATAATGTTTATTAAGCAACACAACATGAAGTGGATATTAAAAACTCTATATATATTAACAAATACGTTGTTTTGTTGTGAAATATGAAATAAAATACCAGAATATTTAAACTAATTCCTCCCGAAATATAGGCAAAAATGAGTTTTCCTGATAGTTGAGATACCAAAGGCAAACCACCATTAAAACCAAGTGGTGGTGTAGTGGAAAGTGTGTAATTCACTTTGGCCAGCAATCACAGGTTTGATCCTAGACTTGACTGGATATTCTCCATAAACACGCACAGTACTTATTTCACCAGATGAAATGGACTCAAATGCGATTCACAAAAGCTCTGGATTACTTTGAAATTGAGAAAAAATATATAAGTAAGAACTGGTATACAAAAATCAGAGACAAATCACTGATTAGTTTCAATAAGTGTAAAACATACCCTTGTTTTGGTCTGCACTGTTGTCTGAGATATTGAACCACATCTAACATTGTTCTTACAGAGTCTACATTCATACAGATGTATTCATCTCCTGAAACAGTATAGAACAGTTTACTACTAGTATATGTTTTTTATTTATTTATTTATTCATTTACGTGACACAATAACAATAAAATACTAACATAGACAATCAAACATAATAGTTGTAATAATAAGTTGTCCCCAGCCTAAACAGGCTTATCGGTCACCTTTTTTTTTTAAATAAAACATTATGTACACCTATTTGTATATAAAATATGACTCCATAGGCTAAAATTAATTCCGATCAGAATGAATCTAAGTAGAACCACCGGCCTTCTGTAAGTAACTGGCCAACATTCTCATAAAGTTTTGGACCGAGCTGGGTTCAAACCCACAACCTCAGAAGGCAGAGGTAAGATATAATAATAAAACTGACTTTAGTTCTCCTTACCAAATACCAGAAGACCGATATAACTCTAACTCTTGAACAAACTTCAGAGCTTAAGATATTAATTAAACATACACCCAGAGAAAAAATAACTAAAATTTTTAATATACCTGTCGGTAGAGCAGTAGTGGTCAGTGAAGGACATCGGCTGATGCGGCCTGCAGACTGACCACAATAGCAGGAGAAGAAATTATCCACCTGCCGCGACAGTACTTCCTTGTGGTCAGCATCAGCACTAAGCAGTATGTCATGAATCAGGTAAGGCAGTAACAGTTCGCAGAATTCACTCTGAATGTAATATATAATACCAGATGATTATGATAGGTATACCGACTCAGAGATATGTTGATTTCGCTTCAGAGCCAACAGATATTTTAAAAAATAAACAGTTGGCAACTAAACATAAATATGCCTAATCTAAACTTATGAAAGCATTTAACTACACTTAGGTCCCGTTATAATGCTGTGGCCGGGATCCACAGAATGAAAACGCGATATACGCGGAACTGCATTATAAATATCCTAAGGAACACTACACTATATTATTTGGCAATACTTTATCCGGGCGAAGTAATGCAAACAAACACATAACATTGTGTGATAAATATGACAGACCATAGTTTGTCGGCGTAAATCAATTAAAAGCAATGTTGTTTATAACAATCATGTCTGTCGGAATTATCAAGTTGTAATTAGTGCACAAATACATGGTTACAGTTTTGAAAAATGTAACAAGCTCACAAACACTTAGCGATTTAGTTGAGATTTTTTGATCCATCAATTGTATCACAGGTTTTTAATAAATCTGATTTTAAATTTGGGTGCCATACAAAAACTGCATTATAACAAGTTTCGCGATATAACGGACCTCGTTATAAAGGGACCCATGTTTAATGCTCTATTTATTCCAATCGACTTTTGGGTTGTTTGTCATGGTTCAGTAAGGTGTATGAAACCTGGGGCATTTCTCTTCTAATTTAACACCATTTTCAACACATGACAGATTTTATATGGCATAGCCAGTTTTATTGGTGAAGGAAGACCACAGAATGAATCTGAGTAGAACCACTGCCCTTCTGCAAGTATGGTACATGTAACTGCCATACTTTCTCAAAGTTTTACTGTTTAATCCATTAAAAATCAAAATAAATCCATTTAATCAAAACATGTGTATTGTTGTCTTTTGTGAAAGCAAACTTTATTGTTTTCTCTTGTTTAAAAAAGAGAAAAGAAAATGTTTTGCAAAAATATTTTTGATCTCTAATGAAGGTTCCCATTACAAAAAGTGTATTAATTATACATTGTGTACAACCATATGTACCTTCAGAGCACAAACAGGTCCAAGTAGTCGGAGTATCTCATCTCCTACTGCTCCACTGTTTATCAATGTCGTTGTCAAGGTGATAATCCAGTTGCTATGGTTGCTATGATGTGGATTCCACAGTGACTCCTGATCTACAGTAAACTGGAAAGTCTCCCAGCTTCTTGGTGTACCAGTAACCTGTACTGGCTATAGAAGACATGTTTTAATCAAAATAAAACAATTAACAAAGTATGATCTTAAACATTTCATTTTATTCTTTAATTGTAATCTAAGATTTAAACACCACTATAAAGAACTCATAAATTACCTTCTTCTTCCCTGACCTGAATGGATGTAAATAATGGAAAAGAAATTCATTGTCTCCAAGCTGCCCCTTGTAACCCGAGGAAAACTCCATGCCAAGTTTCACTGACAACACAGACTTGAGAACAGAGCTGGCACATTGTACAAGCTGTATGCTAGAATATAGATGTAAATACATAGATGTCATTGTAACAATTTCATAGATATCATGTAGGCATGTACACTTAGTCTTTATTATATAGATTAAAAGTTTCATCTTCAAAAGATGGAAAGTAGATGTGTATCCAGGATCCATGCGTTTCAATTTAAATTCGTAGGATTCGTTTACATGCTAGGATGATAGAATATCATACATTCAAATAGTGTTGTTTTTTTGTACAATAAACAAATAAAACTTATTGAAAGAAATTATCAGTAATAGATCTGACTCAATCCAGGGGTTGTGAGTATTGAACCCCACCTAGCAACAGTCTCTGCAATGATTGGGTGTTAACTATGTTCTATGTTCTTTGATATACAGTCAAACCTGTCTTAAGCAGCCACTCAATGGAAATAGCAAACTGATCACTTTAAGCAAGTGGCTGCTTAATACAGGGTGATTAATACTAACTAAAATTATAAAATGAAAAATAGAAATATGGCTGTTTAAGACAAGTGGTTGCCTAGCATTTTTTAGAGGTGACCACTAACACAGGTTTGGCTGTATAATGATAAATGTTAATAGTATACTAAAATTTTCTGTATATTCTCTCCTTTCTAATCTTTAGTTTAATATTAAATTGATAATTTAACTATATTTTATTTACAAAGAATATAAATAAAATATTCAAAACTAAATGCATTTATTAAATTCCTAAACATGAATTATCAAGATATCTTGAATAAAAGAATTCTCTGACTTTCATGAAATAACAACTCAGAGTTTAATTTCACAATTATTTAACTATCTCCTGAGCATACTGACATCATACGTATGAACTGACATCATTATCTTTTGTTGTTGTTTTTAAATGGGGTTTTAACGCCATTTTCATCACATTTCACGTTATATGTGGCATATCCAGTTTTATTTGTGGCAGAAGACCTCAGAACAATTCTGAGTAGAAACTACGCAGAAGTCTAGCTATAAATTCAAGGTCAAGGCTAGACAAAAAACATTAACTAGAGATGGAATACTATACCATGATATTCGTCAATTAATTTTTTCATGAAGGATATTTCTACACATTTTCTTTATGAAAAAACAGAAAAATGAAAATATTTTACCTTTTATCAGTAAGATAATCATTCAAACAATGGAAAACCTTGCAGTATTTCAGGACATCTGGGGAATCCTGAAACAGTCAGAAATCAAGTATTTTAATCATGTGCCAAAACTACCAATAATGCATAATGTGATAATGCTAATTTTACTTCAGTACGATAAAGTTACTAACAGTTGTTGAAATGAATCTATCTTGAATATTTAATTAAACTCCATGGTACTCATAATATCAAATACTCACTCTAATATAAATATACCTATGTATGTTTTACAAATAACTATAAACTGACTTCTCACAATTTCCTTATTGACCTCTTACAAACCACTATCTGGCTTGAAGTGGCTTCTCAAAAACTTCTGGTTAATTACTCAATTCTCACAATTAAACAACTAGCTGACTTCTCTATACCAAACACCAACTTCTCATAAACTATGACTAACATTCTTGCATACATTTATGGGGATTCAAATACCACTCTTATAAAAAAAAAACTTATCTCAGACCCTTGTATACCATCAAATGACTTCACACCCATTTATCAATGACTTCTCACAAATCACAATGCCGATAAAAGTGGTAAATATATATCTACATAAACTTCTATTTTTAATGATGGTAGTTTCAATGTAAAATATATTCCATACCTGGAAACAGTCAAGGGCCATCTGTAGACCTGGACTGGAACTCAGTGCTGGTAAGGAGATTGTATTGAGGTTGACTGGTCCTATAACACCGAGACATCTTGCAGCCTCCAGCACCACAAGGCGACTGCTACACTTGGTCAGCTGTATCAGCTCACAGACCAGTCTACATACAGTACCATCTGTAACAGCAATGAGGATTCAACATAATCATATATTATATATGGCAGCTCAGATACAGTACCCTCAAGATTTGCTTGGCGTAAGACAGGATCAATAACTGTACTGGGTTATTATTACCTATGTCAGAGGGTCCTCTGTGGTTGAATGGTCTAAGATTAAATCTCAATATGGCTTACCTCTTACTTCTAAGGTCATAGGTTTGAGTCCCGCTTGTTCAAAAAATTTTATGCAAACATTTTAGCAGTTACTTGTGGAAGGATGGTGGTTCCACTCAGATTTATTATAAGATCTTCCTCCACCAATAAAACTGGATATGCCATATATAACCCAAAATGTGCTGAAAATGCCATTAAACCATTCAAAAAAAAAATTATGTCAGTGAAATGCCAGTAGTCATCCTTTAAATTGAAGTACTGTGGTACTGTGTAACATTTGATAATGAAGTTTATGAATACAAACTTTTAACACCACTTTTAAACATTACAGGTTTTACGTGTATGTGGCATCAGTTTTACAGATGGAGGAAGACATCAAACTGAATCTGAGTAGAACCACTTACCTTCTGCAAGTAATTGGTAACTTTCTCACATAATGTTTTTCTGTTTGATAAAACCATAAGTACTAACAAGAAAATTCAAAGAGACAACAGTTTTGCCAAAGTTTGTCAATTTGTTAAGAAATAAAGACACACATGAAGAAATAAAGTTTGGAAATTAAATTCCATTTCAGTCCACTTATTTTCTTGATAAAATACTTTTTCTTGATCCTGGATAAGACTTTCAGAAAAAGAAAAACATACCCTATAGTTGTTTAATGACTTCTTTAGTCTATTTTAGACTGGCTCAGGTTCATTAACCTGATATGTTTTATGTATAAACAAGTGCTTATACTTCTCATATAAACAAACATTAAACAGAAATCAGGATAACTTCAGCAATGTCCTTCTATTTCACTTCAAGACACACGATTGAACACAAGCCAACAGCACTGACAGGTGTTTTCTAATGTAAGCAAATGTTGACTGTGAACACGTCATTCAGATGGCTTGTGTTATCAAATGTTAGCTGACACACTATGTATCTAATGAAACTGATCACAGTCCTGGACTGTTGGACCTTTTCGCTACAGGACTTCGTTATATAACAAATGCAATATGATGGCTACGACAGCCAAAATACTAAAGTGGAGAGAAATTATGAATGTATGACGCTCTTATAGATAAAACAAAAATGTTCACCTTTAGTTTATAGTTTAAAGTTGATTGTTTAAATTTAAATTGTTACTTAGACAACAGGCTTACCTAGATAATGGGCTAACCTAGACCACGGGCTCACATACACCAAGGGCTTACCTAGACCACAGGCTAACCTAGATCATGGGCTAACCTAGACCAAGGGTTAACCTAGACCAAGGGCTAACCTAGACCACGGGCAAACCTAGACCAAGGGCTTACCTAAATCATGGGCTAAACCATGGGCTAACCTATACCATGGACTAACCTAGACCATGGGCTAACCTAGACCAAGGGCTTACTTAGACTACGGGCTAACCTAGACCAAGGGCTAACCTAGACCACGGGCAAACCTAGACCAAGGGCTTACCTAGACAATGGGCTAACCTAGACCATGGGTTTACCTAGACCACAGGCTAACCTAGACTATGGGCTAACCTAGACCAAGGGCTTACCTAGACCACGGGCTAATCTAGACCACAGGCTAACCTAGACTACGGACTTACCTAGACCACAGGCTAACCTAGACCATGGGCTTACCTATACAAAGGGCTTCCCTAGACCACTGGCTAACCTAGACCACAGGCTTACCTAGACCACCAGCTAATGTAGATCAAGGGCTAACCTAGACCAAGGGCTAATCTAGACAATGGACTGACCTAGAACAAGGGCTTACCTAAACCACAGGCTAACCTAGACCATGGGCTAACCTAGAGCATGGGCTAACCTTAACCATGGCTAACTTGACCACATGATAACCTAGACCACAAGCTAACCTAGATCACGGGCTTACCTAGACTACTCACCTTTAGTCAAGCATGCCAGCTGGTCGTGATCTTCCGACAACTTTTCATGAAGAAATTTGAGTCCCTCCAACCTGAACACAGCCTCCACATTCTGGTGCTTGCTCGTTGTCAGAAAATGTTCCACTTCCTACAAAATATTTATTCTTTTCAATGGAGTGGAATACATCATACACCAATTAATAAGCATGAATAATTTACCACGAACCAAGTTTTACGGCCATGAACCTTCCACCACTGAATATGTGGGGAACTGACCAATGACGAGCAAGATTACATGCCTCAAGTACTGGTTAACTGCTTAGAGGATTCAAGCATGATAAGGTACAGCCATTATATAACTGAAGTACTGTTAAAACAGGTGCAAACACACCATACTAAGTTTTTTCGTTACAACATTAACCAAGTCCCCCAACCATTTCCAATAAGTGTTAAACAAATATATTTTGTTGGTGTTTCAAGAGCACATAACTCACCCAAAAACAGTCTGTTTAAGCTGAATGTGTAAATGCATACTTAATAAGTGTCTACCAAAAAACAATTTCCAAACAGCTCACCTGTTTCAAGGAAAATGATCCAGTTGCATATTTCAGTTTTTGGTGTACGACTCTGCAGTCCTTAAACACAGGTTTGTCTGGAAAGTTGTCCAGTGTTGCTATTGTTGTACGGAGAACTGCAGACTTCTCCAGGATCAAATATTTCAACAAACTTAGTGCCTTAGATATAAAATAAAACCATTTTAATAACAAGAGCATCACAAGCCGATGTACACTTTTAATGCTATTAATACAAATGTATGTTACAAAGTGTAAAAGTTTGGCAATGAATTACCAGAATTATATTGTTGAAAAACAAAATAGATTAAACAAAAATAGAAAAATAGAAAATTCAAACATGAGTTTAACAACAAAACCTTTTTAGAGACTTAAACCATGGAAATTTAGAGGTAACTTAGCTAAATACATGTTTGTAAAACATAATATGAATGTGTTTATAGTTGTTTAAGTTGAGTCACTTTAACATAATAGTCTGTTGAGAAATAGAGAAAAAAGCTGATCTGCAATATCTCATATGAAGTTTCAATCCAGTACATGCAGTAACTGCTGAGTTATAAAATTTCTTAGTCAAATAAAGGCCATAATTTGCAAAAAAAAATCTGACAAGAGTTATCCCACTTGATTAATTTAGTTGGTTTCACAACTACAGAGCCATATGTAAAGTTTCAATCAAATACATTAAGTGGTTGTTGTGATATGGACTTAATGGTATTTGCATGCAAAACTTTAACCAAAATTTCCAAGTAAAAAAAGGGCCATAATTTTCATCATATTCATGCAAGAGTTATCTAAATTAGTTATTGCAGTAGATTTGATGACTAGGAAATCTAGTGTGAAGTTTTAATTAAATACATTTGAGTGGTTTGTGAAATATGGACTTGACAGTAACTTGCACGCAAAACTTTAACCAAAATTTCTAAATCAAACAAGGGCAATAATTTGCATTATATTCATGCAGGAGTTGTATAACTTAATTATTGTGGTAGAACAGATCATTCAATTATTACTTTAACATTTACTTTTCGGAAATTTAAAAAAGGACGTTCATATTGGAAATTTAATAACTCGCTTTTAAAAGATAAAACTTATGTAGACGAAATTAAAAAAGTAATTGATAATAAAAAAAACTTCAATACGCAACAAGAGATCAAAATTTAAATGTACCAATTTGTGACATACCTTTTAAAGATTTGATGCTAGATATTAACGATCAACTTTTTTTTGAAATGTTACTATTGGAAATCCGCGGTAAAACAATATCATATTCATCTTTTCTTAAAAAACAAGAAATTCAAACTGAGTCTAAACTTTTAAAAGAAATTGAAAGACTCGAAAAACAATTAGATAATAATTTAGTTAGTTTAGAACATAAAAAAAAACGACTGTTTGAATTAAGACAAAAAAAATTTGAGGGCATTAAGATAAGATCAAAAGCTAAATGGTTAGATGAAGGGGAAATGGTTACAAATTATTTTTGTAATCTAGAAAATAGAAACTTTGTAAGTAAATGTATACCTTCGCTAATATCAAATGAAGGCAAAGTTTTGAAAAACCAAGAATTAATTTTGAAAGAAGCAAGGATTTTTTTATCAATCATTATATGCCCACAAACCAGTTACAAACAGCAATCTGAATACATTGTTTAAAGATTTTCACATACCTAAACTTACCCAAGAACAACAATTCACATTAGAAGGCCCTCTTGAATTACCAGAACTATTGCTTTGTTTAAAAAGGGCAAAAAATCTTAAAAGTCCTGGCTCTAGTGGTTTTACAATGGAATTTTATAAATTCTTTTGGATTGATATAGGTGTTTTTCTCTTGAGGTCCATAAACTACGGTTTATTGAAAGGAGAACTTTCAATTACACAAAAAGAAGGTATTATTACATGTATTCCCAAAGCTAATAAAGACAGACAGTTTTTAAAAAATTGGAGGCCTATTTCTTTATTAAATTGTTCTTATAAATTAGTTTCTGCCTGTATTGCACAGCGTCTAAAAAAGGTACTACCAAGTGTTATAAATGATGATCAGACAGGATTTTTGGAAGGAAGATATATTGGCGAAATCACTCGCACTATCTATGACCTCTTTTATTACACAGAAAAAAATGATATACCAGGGTTATTTGGTTATTGCTGATTTTGAAAAAGCATTTGATACTATCTCATGGTCGTTTATTGAGGAGGTTTTAACATTTTTTAATTTTGGTCATAGTTTTAAAAAATGGATTAAATTATTTTATACAGATATTAAATCATGCTTATCAGTAAATGGTCATCTGTCAGATTGGTTCTCTATTTACCGAGACTGTCAACAAGGTGATCCATTCTCCCCATATATCTTTCTCTTTTGTGTGGAAATATTGATTGTACTGGTCAGGACAAACAAAAAACATAAAAGGTGTTCAAGTAGGCGACACTAAATACATTATTTCACAATATGCGGATGACACCTCACTTATATTAGATGGTACAGAACAGTCACTTAAACATGCTCTTCAAGTTTTAAAATTTTATGCTGAAATCTCAGATTTTAAGGTAAATGTTGAAAAAACTATTGGTCACCATATTTTTGGTGAATGAAATTAAAAAAAATATATATATTTTATTGTGGTAGGTTTGGTGACTGGGAATTTTTGTGTTAAGTTTCAATCAAATAAATTAAGTGGTTGGTGGGATATGGACTTCATAGTACTGTCATTCAAGATTTTAACCACATTTTTCTAAGTCATACAAGGGCCATAATTTACATTATATTCATGCAAGTGTTATCTTACTTAGTTATTGTAGTAGGTTTGATGACTGGGAATTCTTGTGTTAAATTTCAATCAAATACATTAAGTTGTTGTTGAGATATGGACTTGATGGAACTTGCGCGCAAAACTTTAACCAGATTTTCAAAGTGTAAAAAAGAAAATAATTTGCATTATATCCATTCAAGAGTTATGTAACTTATTTATTGTAGTGGGTTTAATGACTGGGAAGACTTGTGTAAAGTTTCAAGTCAATACATGCAATGGTTAAAGAGATAGGGACCTGAACGCAAAACTTTAACCAAGGTGTGATGCCAACACCTGGGTGGTTAGAAATACTCTCTACATGAATATTCTTCAAATAGTCGGGAAAAAAATGAATATTCAATCAAAGTTGACATTAAAACACCAAGACATCTTTGCTAATTGGTAAACGAAAACAGACTATATCCAATACTAAGTTGATCCTCTGTAGATCAGGTAATAGACTCTTCTTCTTTGTTCCTCTCTCTCCCTTCCCATTGGAAAATGAAACAGAAAATTTACCCCAAGGTAATAAACACAGCAATATACTTAATTCTTCAAACACAATTCATGTGCTACAGTGATACATGTACCTGTGGATAAAGTCAGAATGCCATAGTCACCTGTTTGCCTACATCTCCAGATTTCTCAACCACAGAGATAAGGTTACTGGTCAGTAAGGGGAGATATTTCTTCAGCTCCTGTAAATAATCAATGTTCCTCCAATGTTACATCTATAATAAATACAGATCTTTAAAACTTACAAACAATATGGAATATATTAAAAATAAATCTATGAAATTAATACTGTTCTTTAAAGTAAATGTGTCAAAAAATATTGCTATACATGTCTAAAAATAAATTATTATGTTTAAAATGAATGCAATGCATCTGATTATCATTTATAATTAAAATACAAATATTTGAAATTTCAAATCTGCAAACATGCGGCAAAAAACATGTTTATTATCCGAGCGTTTGGGTTAAATTAATATCCAGCATACTATTTGGCGACCTTCACCTCTTCATTCCAACTCTTTCCGAGTTTAACCAGCTTCAGTTGTAACATGTAACCAATATCAATAAACATGGTAGATCAAATCAAATTCAAAATGAAGTCTGGCGACTCATTTGATACCTCCCAAAATACGTTACAATTTTAAGCAGGAAATTTATTTTAGTCTAACCTGGGCGCGTAGGCCAAATTAGGAAATCCTTTTCCAATGTATTATTTTGGACATTTTAAAAGATTTATATCTTATTAGACTGGCACATAAACAGGACAGACCGAAGTATGAGTGGTTATTCGAAATGGGAATGTTAAATACCAATAAGATACTGGCAAGCAATAAAAAAATGGGCAAAGTTCCTATGTTCATGACTTCGGAGTATAAATGTTTATTCTCTGGATGCGAGAGCTGCATAATGGACATGATTAAACAAGATAATTTATTTACCAGTAATTAACAATGGTCAACAAATGCAGCTATGCATTGTTTAATAAGGTAGTTTAAACATGTTGCTTACCTGCGGACAAACATCTACCCCTGCAACGCACACTTCCCTCAGTAGATCCAAGGCCATACTTGCGATACTCTCTCTGTAACTGCCCTCTGTACTGTTCACCCTGTATAAATATACAAGTAAATACAAGTAACTGTGGTACCATATGTTAACAGAACTTTTAAATTTTCAATTGTCATATACATGTACCTTCTAATAGGTTTTGACAATTGGTTTTTTTTGTGTGTTTTTTTGTTTTATTCATTTCCTATTCATGAAAGTTTTTTTTCTTTTTTTCTTTTGTGTTTTTTTTTTCATGTTTCTTCTTTTTCTCTTTTCTTTATGGAATATTTGAAGTGTTTTCTGTTGTTGTTTTTTTTTCATGAAATATTTAAAATATTTACCTATACGTGTAGATTGTGCATAACTCTGGTTATAGCAAAGTCCTCTTTACAGTTAAAAATCTCAACTGCTTTGTTTCACATCAAACAGATTTGTACAACTATTTAGCATCATTTTTATGCTATCAAATATGCTTTTGATGAATGGTTGACAGATATACACAAAGGACAGATTGAAAGACATGACTACATGTAGCTGAAGCTCTCTCAACAAAACATGATGACAACTTAACCCATGAATCTTTGGCTCATGTAAGCTACGGTTGCAAAGACATCTAGTAAACATTCCTTAGTTCGCATACATACATTAAATTAAACTTACAAATCACCAGTTGTCATATCTTGAATCAAGTGCACCAATCTAATGATAATGTCCCTCAGAACATATGCCCACGTCCCACCTAATTGAGTGTGGAACTGCTTGAGAAGCAGTCTTGTAAATAATTGATACATGTGGAAGACACGCCTCTTCTCTGCTAGTCTGTGACTGCTACACAAACGTGTACAAAGCTGCAGCAAAATCTTCTGAATGCTGTCCTAAAATTGTAGAAGCAGTCTGTAATTAAACTATTCTACCAAAAAGAAATCACACAGTTGAAGTTTTAATGATGCTCAGATTGTCAGAGACCAAAATATGTTTAACAAGAAATTCAGTGAATTCATATCCACCTCTTAAAAGGGCCATGGACTGAGCAAAATGGAACTTGCTAGTGGATGTGGGTACTGGAACAGCACATTATAATACTATATATAAGATGTTTAAAAAAATACTGCATTGTGAAAAAAAGGTGTGGGTGGGGATACATGTGAGATGAAACAAAAATCTAGACAAAGGTTAAATAATAGTTGAAGAAACAGAACACAATGGAAATGGATTGGGGTGGTTGGTAGGGTATGATGAAACAAAAGAAATGCAAGTATGGACTGTCCCCAAATGAAGTTTCAGACCATGTACCTACTGTACAGCAAGTTTCATTTGAATCTATAAAAACAGTGCGAGGAGTTGTGTCTGCAAGATTGTTGATCTAAAATGTAATGGATGGATGCCATTTCACATCCCCAATTTTCTTTGAAAAGTGGAGGACAGTAAGAATTTTTCATGCATATTGCATGGTGATGAGGAGGTGAAGCATCTCTGTTTTTATCAGAACCGAGGTTCTGTCCAGGTCCCAATAAAATTAGTGATACAGAGGGATAACAAATACAGTGATTAACCGTCTTCTAAGAGTCGTCTAACACCATCTTATGAGCATGTGAATTGGGCGAAATTATAAGAATCTTACATTGGTTTGAAGTTTGGCAGTTATCCTAAGGGACGGAATATTTTTTCTGTGCTGAGAGCCATGAATGATTCTTTTTCTTGCATACCAAACATGTTGAATAATACATGTTTATTTAAATTACATGTAATTCATCATTATATTTTACCACCAATGGTTTAAAAAGTTATAATATTTACGTCATGTATTTTTGTGACGTCACATCATAGATAATTAGTTAACTGCATGAGAATTTTATCTCTGCCCTTGGGTGAAAAAGAAATATCTAACCCTAGTAAAAATTCAGATATCCTTATCTGATATAGAAGAAAGAAATATCTCACAATATTTACATGACAGTTATACTGGTCCAGTATGCAAAAAATATATATATCGCCATGTAGGTACTACTGTATTCAGCATAAACTTAAAATGAGAATTTATAAAACTAAAATCTCAAAGTAGCGGATGAGATGACTTATCATTTTTCTAGTGTTGAACCAAATCAAACTTACCGGTGCTTTTGAGAGAATCTCCACTAGAGTTTTACCACTTCCCGAGAAACTCTTGGTGATATAGTTGAGTGTGGATGTGGTGATGTGGGTGTTGTTAGTGGGAGGGTTGGGGTCAGGGTTAGTGTTCCTGATATTCCCATCATCCAGGTCTTCATCATACAGACACATGAGTATGTTCACCACGATCTCATCCAGGTTGTCCACTATCTGTCTTTCTACAACCTGCAACATAGCAGATACACAGAACTGTTATTTTATAGTCTTAAACACACCATATGTATATGTCATAAAAGCCATCTATAAGAAAGGGGAAGATATAACAGAACTGGGTACCATGTAATAAATTTTTATCAATTTGTACCTATCTTTCTTCAATGTCCTCAAAAGCAGCAATTGAAAGGGAAATTTAAACTGAATCTGGGTACAGTGTAATATATTTTTATAAATTTGGTACCTTTACCATCCTCAAAAGCAGCAATTGTCAGAGTTGAACATATTATACAGTGATGCATGTTGTAAATTAGTATCTATTTAAAAAATAAGCCTTACTCAAATTAAAGATCAACATATCCAATAAACATCTCATTAAAACTACAAGAGATGTTTGAAAAACATGAGTTGTGAAAATCATGTTGCACCACAGGTAAACAGACATCTGACAAGAAAACTCCAAGGTAGATTAGCCTATTGACTAATTGAGTAATCTTCTATATGTACAGTCTCTCATTCATTCATCATTCACAGAAAATGTGTGACAGTTATAAAAACAGATGTCCTTGAGCCTTGCATGGAAATATACAGTAGTCGAGTATCAAGTAATTGAGTTTTCTGATGTTCCAGATATTGAAAGTAATGTGTATATCAGATCTATGTATGTCTGACAAGATTATGCAGTTTATAAATACATTATTTTTATGTTGAGGGTGGAGTTAGAAAAATCTCACACAGGTAAAATGACTGCATTTCTAATCTGATTTGCAAGAAAAATCATAAGTATAAATAAATCAATAATTGTGTCTCACCTCCTCCGATAACTTCGTAATCAGCAGATTGTAGCAGGTGCTCGCTTTATTTGTCTGCTTCCTCGACGTCTCATCATTCTTCTTATCTGCCAACTTGCTGGCAGCAAACTGAGGCAGTATGTGTACAACAATGCTTGGAACACACTCTCTCAATAAATCTTTCTCATCGACAACCAGCTTCGTCGCAACTGTGTGAAGGGTTGGCATGTTCCCCAAGTTGATTGCCTCTGAGATAATGATTCTTATGTGTTGTCTAAATGTGAACAAATCTGTCCATTAATATACATACTTATATACACCATAGTACAACTCATCTCCAGTTATACATGTATTAACATTTTCTCAACTGGAACTTTTTAATACAACATTAACTGATGTACATGTAACTATTCTCTTAGTGGTTTTGAATTTTGTTGTTTTGGAATCACACTCAGTTTTATATGACAAAATGTCTATCTGGCGTCTGATACACCAATATTTCTTCAATTTTATTTAAATACTTAAAAACTTAACTGAAATTTGATAGGTTTTGTTAACATTCTTAAATAAATGTCAATGAATCCCTAGAGGCAGTCTTAAAATATGATCACCTAGATGATTTTCCTAGATTTATGTTTTTAAGTATTTAGGTATATACGTAAATGTGTTGGTGAAGCAGGAGCCACATGGCATTGTTTGTGCTAGTAAATGCAATTATTTACAATGTAGTGTTTACTTAGAGACCGTTTGCTTATCTAAGATTTATGGTAAACCTTAAAAACAATATAGTCGCTCTCGTGGCTTGTCAATTGAAGAACATAATTATGGAAACAAAATAAAAAGGCCACATATCCTTAGACATCAAGTCAATATGTCAATCATATAACTACCCATTTGTGAACATTTATATAAGTATAAATATTACAGTCTCATATGTGGCACAATTAACATATATACTGGAAGGAAACGAAAATGCCGAGTGTAACTAAAGAAGCCAACACTAAAACATGCAATTTACCTGAAAAATGTTTCCTGGGTATCACAGGACAGCAACTGATGAGGAAATTCGCTGATCAGAAACTCCAGGTGGAGCCACTTGTGTACCAAATATGGTAGATGACCTTCGACAAACTTCTCATATTTTTCATATCCAAGCACACTGGATACTTTCATTAAAATCTAAAAAAAATTTTTACTGTTACAAAGCCTCTTCAAACACTTATACAACAGAATTCTTATTTATTACTATTAAACTTCATGCAAAGAGGTAAAAAATGTTCATTTCTCTAGATGTGGAAATCAGAGTTAACGCCAAAATCGTATAAACAAGATGAATGGATGTTCAGGTTATCTGCAGTCTAAAAAATCTGGTTTTAACATTTTGAATTTCATTGAACAAGAAATTGTAAAAACAGCCATTTGTGCCATCAACATAACTATCTATATTTCATATGATATACATATGTAATCTGTTAGTCTTACTTTAAAAGCATGTCTGATGATGGTTAGTATTATGCTATTTTCCTAAACACATGTACATTGTACACCGTGCCCGCTTTGTGTATCTGACTATCAATCCAGGGGTCACAAGTTTAAATCCTTCGTCCAGCCACAGTCTTCATGATGAGTGATACACAACATTGCGTCTCATTATTATTCGTCTCTCACCACTGAATGAGGCGGAAAAACCATCAGTTACATGCAGAGATGGGTGTGCTCGAATACAAGTTAAACCTCCAGGATCCCAGTCAGGTTTACTATTGCCTGTTTGTCCTCGACGGTATAAAAATTATGCGTAATACTCAAACCATTAAATTAAATGAACACTGTACATTAAAATAGCCAACAATTATACAGAAACACATACCCTCAGTATAACATCAAGCTCTATATGTTTCTCCCTCATAAGCTTCGACAGGGTGAATACAGCAAGCTTCTCACATACCGGACTGATACACATCACTGTACCCAAGGCAGTCAGTACACCCGCAGTGCGACATTGTCTCTCATCCTGCAGTCTCTCAGGTGACAGCCTTCCCTGCAGATAGTATTCATGTTTTAATTTGAGTAGTGTAACATTGGCTTTGGTTAGTGTTACTTTGGCTTTGGGTAGTGTTACTTTGGCTTTGGGTAGTGTTACTTTGGCTTTTGGAAGTGATGTTGGTGTATTTTGGTTACTTTACTATGGCAGTGTTGTAAGATGGTGATTGTAGTTTTGCTAAAAATGCTGTTGGTGATGGTAGGCAGTGTAGGTTATGTTTTGAGGAGTTTGTGTTGGTGATCTAGGCAGTTTAAGTAATGTTTCCAGGAATGAAGTTAGGGACATAAAAATGTTCTGTTTGCCAATATGTGCTTCTAAAGGGAGTAGTTATAGCTGTAAGGGAGTCAAGTCTTGTTTTCAGTGGATGTAGGTCTCTTTTTGTATGTTTGAGAAGTTAATGATACTAGGAAGAAATGCCATAAAAAAAATTTAAAAAAGAATGGTGATACATTGTAGCTTCTCACCTGTATATCTAGTGATTCATTGAGAACACCATAAACCTGGTTAAACACTTGTTCCTGGACCGATCTGCTTACACGATCTGTGCCCTTTCCTCGTACAAATAACCTGAAATTACAGATTTATTTTATAAATATTTTGGTTTTTTTGAAGAGTAGTAAACCCCATCTTTAATAAATTACATGTTTTATATACCATCAAGTTTTAATAGTGGAAAAATATCTTTAATAGTAAGAAATGTATTGATGTATGTTTATATATGAACTCATTTATATGAACAGGTGGAAGGACAGCACCATCACGGTTTGGCTTACCAGTATCTAAATTCTCAATCACTTAATTTGTATTGAAATTAATTATCACAACTGAATTAATTGATTGAATATTTAAGGGAAATTTAAGGGAAGGCTCACTGCTTATGTTAATTCGAAAATGTAAGTTCGGAAAATTGGAAAATTGAGTTAGATTTCTAATATGTTAAAAGGCAATTCATTGGGATTTAGAAAAGAATGTGGTGTGTTTAATATTTCTTTTGTGTATCTGTATAAATAATCTCCTGCATACAATACAGAGTCCATATCAATACTTTTCCAACAGTAGCTATCAAACGGTTTTAATAATGCATTTGAAAAAATGCAAACACCATGGTACACACCGTCTTCTGTGTGAAAATTGACTGAATATTTGATGACCCTGGTGAAAATATCCATTTCAGGACATTTTGTAAACTGGTAACGTGGTGGTCCAGGATTCCTTTCCACATCTCCACATATGAACAACCTTTATGAAAGCTTCACAAACAAACCTCCATATTCGGATGTTTCTCCAAAATCGAAAGAATTGAGTAATGATGTACAACTCCAATCAATTTTTATATCTTCAGTTCAATAGATATGATTTATGGATCACGAAATGCATTCAGCAAAAAATGTTCCTGATTGTCCGAGAATATACAACACATATTCATAACTCTTTGTCTTGACCAAAACAAACATGACCTACTTATAGATTACGCGTATATTGACTTCTCATATAGCTTTCAATCAACAATACAAATAATCAATAAATAACATTATAAATGGTGTTGCGTGACCTAGATTTAATCAATCTAAAAAATACAAGACAGAAACACAACAAACATAACGGTCAAATGACCTGATTAACCGTTTAATATGTTCATCAATACACTGCTTGCATAAGATGACATATTGGCGCGTTTTTCTATAAACAACAAATGTAGTCCCGAACCTAATTTCGTTATTTTACTATCAAAATTAAAAGAGGACAATCCGTAGTGAATAAAATTTCACTTACAATCACTATTTGCTCAAACTACGAGTTATTATATCGAACACATGTCAATATTTCACCCCATTAATGAATACATGTCGAATGTAGAGATTATATCCCCCCCCCCGCACCACACCAGATGACGTCACTATGCATAGTAGTAAATGCGTAAAACATTCTTTTATCAATGAAAATTGCCTCGTTTTTTAAAGCACAGTGAGATAAGTGTATTCTTCCGCATTTCCATGCAAATTGTATGCTTCCCGTATCATATTTTTGAACTTTTGTAAAGAAAAACATCCGCAATATATAAGAAACTTTTGTTCTATAATACGTCCTCTGCTACGGTAAATGCGTGTTGAAATTTCTGAACTACTTTATCGGTTGAATGAGTATGGCGGTTCCTGCCATACGTAGTTTGTATAACAGATTGCTGGGGCTGAATGACAGCTAAGGAAGTCAGAGCTAACTCACCTTCCAAAAAACAAGAGTGAAAAGTGATATTTCTATCATTATTTAAGAAAGACTTTAAATATGGAACATTGACCTCTATCCATGCTCCAAGTAGTGTTGGATTCCCTTCTGTACTATGAAGGTGGACTCCAGACAAGCAAATATAACAGAAAATAAAGTTAAATAGGGGAAATAATTCTGTCGTTATTCAAAACAGAGTTATGAATTCTTCTCCTCACACATTGCCTGCAATCCATGTGAACTCCCTTACATATTTTTGCAGATATGCTTTGGACAAGCAAACCAAAAGTGATGTACAAAACAAAAGATAACTCTGTTATTCTTCCAAGATAATTATGGTTCTTTTGCTCTCCTTTTCACAAATTGTTCTCTATCCATGTTTCAAGTCACATTAGATAACTTTCTATATTTCTGGAGTAAAAAAAATAATTTTTTCCTCCAAGATATAATGTAAATATGGTTCTTTGCTTTGCTTTTCAAAAAAAATCCCTTTATCCATTCCAAGTCACTTTGGATTCCCTTCCATACTTCTGAAAATATGCTCTGAATAAGCAACTATAATAAAAAAAGTATGAAGGGAAGATAATTCTGTCATTATTCAAAACAGCTGTTATTTTGCCTACAACTTAAACATGTACCCTTTACCCATGTTCCAAGTGTTGAATTCCCTCTGTACTTTAGAAGTTATGTTCCAGAAACATATTCAGATAGATGCACACACACACACACTCACACGTGCACAGAAAAAGCAGTGCTATGTGGTCGTCCTCCTGGGAGCATAAAGCAATCCAAACCATTGTCTAATGATTTGCAACATTGTGAACAAATTTGAAAAGAATCAGACAACAACTAAGATTGCCCATAATATAACACATTTTATACATAACTTACAAGATCTAATGTTGGAGTGTATGCTATTTAATCATTAATATCCTGGAATCCAAAATGTTTATTAATGTAACTTGTACCAAGCAGCAACCTGTTGCTACGACACATTTAGACTTTTCCTAAAGTTTAGCTATTACATAATGACTATATACACATGTAGCAAAGATCGGTCCTGCACTATCACTTACTTGTAAACGGAAGACAAGACATGCATCCTGACCATGTGACAGTAGTCTGAACCGTATTCAATGAAGCGTGTTGCAGGGGATGGTCCTGTTTCTTCAGAATCCTCATCTGATCCACCGGGAAATCTTGACCAATCAGATGTTGGGTCACACTGGTGGTATATATATGTATGCAAGCATTGACACAATTACATTATCGGAAACGAAAAACCTGAGTAAAGTCTCCATATTGTTATAAATGTTGTGTTAAATTATATGTATATTACACATTTAAACATAGTATATCTGGAAAAAACGCTATATAATAAGAAATACAGTAGAACTTCGATCGCTCGAACTTGACGGAACTGGACAAAAAAGTCAGCGGTAGTTTGAGTCAAGCCAGGTACAACAATCATCATACATGTAACATGGTGTACAAGTACGTTTGTGAGCATGTTATTGAATCCCATGTGTATGCTTTGAAAAGATGATGTAAATGATGTGTATTTCTTGTTTATGTAGAAAATCCAATAAATCAGAAAAGATAATTTCCAAATATTATTAATTGTATTACACTATAATCACTTAATTTACCTTTTATCATCATAAATTTATATACTCATGTATAAATAGCTATATTTAGCTTTCGGCGTAAGTGAGAATATAAATGAAATGATAATCACACTCCGGTTTTACTGGGTCCGTCACCAAGTTGCTCAGCCTTTTCTTCTTCAGGTAAATTTGTTTTTAAATGCGACATTGTGCAATGAGACTGAATTTACCATGTCTAAGATTTATAGGGTAAAATTGTATGTGACACTCTTTACTTTTCAATGTTTGCAATATAAATTAATTTTATTTTGATTTCATCTTAAATTACAAATAAACATCAAATTAAGAATCAAATCAACTAATGCAACATGCGGTATACAATTAAAGCAAACGTGTAACTGATTATAAACACATTCGCCAAATTATTATAACAAACTCCTCGCTCTTTAAGACAGTGGGAATATTATGACGTGTAGAAATTACTTCACACCTTTGAATGTGTGAACAAACATGGCAAACTTCTCCGATTTTTCTTTATATTTGATCAGCTGTTCGACCAAAAGGTGCGAAAAACACAAGTAAGTGTGTTGGCGTGACCTAATTTCTAGTTTGACTGTTCCACCTATCAGTGTTCTAGCCATCAGTGGTAGAACAATAGAAATTAAATAGGAATTTTGCAGGGACCGGGTTAGTTGTTCGAGCAATCGGTGGTGTTCCAGCCAACCGAGTTTGAGCTATCGAAGTTCTACCGTAAAACAAAATCGATAAAAAGCATTTCTTTATCATAAGTAAGTAAAATCCGAATGGTTTGTTATATCAAACTAACCGGAACGTGACAAAACAATATTTTAATCAGAGTGGTAAACTTGAAACAATATCCCCGTTCTAAAAATAGACAGCTTGACTGCTTGATTCAGACCGTCATTCAGACTCTTTTCTAAAATGAAACAAATTCTACAATATGGAGACCAGTTTAATGGATCAAATCAAAATCAAAAAGAAATCACATCACTTGTATGATACGTCACAAAATAAGCGGGAAAGCTTTTTCAGCCTAATCTTGAAAGGTGGCCCAAGTTAGAAAATCATTTCCAATAGATTATTTTGGCATGTTTAAGTAGATATTCTTATGATAATGCAGGATCAGTAAGTATATATACTGTAGGCATGATCTATGGAAAAAACTTGTTTTTAGCCAATTTTTAAAGTTTTGACATATCCTGATATTCTTCTTTTCATATTAATAAGTGGACAATCATTGAAAGATTATCATATGAATTAACTTGTTTTAACTCTAGCATGCCATAAGATTATATGGTGAATGACCATAGATATAAACTATAGACAGGTTTAACAGCTAGTCAATATCCAAAGCCAATACAGAGAGTACATAAAACACTATAAGGATTTCAGGACCTTTTCCTTTGCTTTGCTATTACACTAGTCTTTGTAAACATACTACAATTTTACTTTTAAGGGAATTTATCAGGATCTTTGAAATTGTCAAAATTGGCTAAAACATGTTTTTTCCAATATATCATACATGTTTATACTTTCTGACCCTGTTTTTTTAAAGAGTAGATCTGCCATTGATACAGGCTTACAGTCTGAATGACGTCAAGCATTCTTTAAGTGCTGTCTATTCTTAGAATGGTGATTTCGTTTCAAATTTACCACTCCAATTCAAACATCTATTTTCTCACGTTTATGATTTACAAAACCATTCGAATTTTATATATTAATGATATATATTGCTTTTTTTTCCCATTTAAATACTTTTTTTTTTTAAAGACATTAGGCCATTAAAAAGTAATTGCTAGATTATCATCCAAATTTGTCTTTTATTTTTAAATTATAAAATCGGGTCGGCATGAAAATTAGGGAGCGGGCGGGGATGATAATCTAGCAATTAATTCATTATGGCCTTAATAGAGTGTTTCTAATATACTCCCTTTAACAGTGACATAATAAAACATAGCTTCAGGTTCTCATGTTCTTACCTCAATCAACTTCTCCATGAATCTGACCAGACCCCTCCTCACTTCTGATGAATAGCTGTTGTCCTCATCCTGAAGTTTCCTACAATACACGTATAACTGGTATAGTGTTGTTAGTTGGCTAATATACTGAACAGAACAGCTAACCCGCCACCTGACATTTACTGTACCTGACATTTGATGTATTTTCTCAAAAAGTATCGAGGCAATTTTCGTGAAATTTGGACTTGAATAAGAAAGAACACTGCTATGCAAATTCAATACAAATTTTCTGTTACTGTTGTATACATATTTTAATAATGCTAATCAATATGTTGTCAAAGATATTGTAATTATAAATGTGGCGGGTAAGCTATTCCATTCAGTATAGATGACTGGTAAATACTTTAAAGGTACACACAGCAATTTTGATAAATTTTAATCAACATAATTTTTTGAAGTTATACATCTACACGATGCAAATCTGAAATTAAAATACCTCAGTATGTATTCAGACCTTCATTAATTTCGGTTCTTTTTTGGAAAGGGGCATAACTCTGACAAATGTTTGAAAGACATCCCTTTTTTGCAGATTTGTGAGCACATAAAACAAAAAATGATGAATACATTTTAATCTAATCAGGTTTTATCAATACGACATAAAATAATCCATAACATTTCCATATGGTCATACGTTCACAAAAAACTTAAAAATTGATTTGGTGTCATGTGTCCCTTTAAGATGCAAATTGTCATAAAGTGTGATGGATTATCCGCAAATGATAAATATATATAAACATACCAGAGCACGTTGACCAGATGGAGTGTCTTATCTCTGCAGTCCTGCAAAGCATTGCTGGGCAGACCGTCCACCTCAGACAAATAGGGAACCAGTCGCACCAACAAATCTAGACTGGTACAGCAAACTTCCTGATCTCTTCTGTGGGTCTTCACAACTTCACTGTAACATATATACATGTACATAGAGGTGCTGAAATATGGATTGCAACACATAGGCTTATATACTGAGATCCAAAAGTTAAATTAGTACTTTCATGCAAGTTGAACTATAATACAAAATAAAAATTCAACATTTTTTTCCAATTTAACTATATTTGTCAAAATATGTAGAGTAACTTCAACAATTTTTTGGATTTATTCTATAGCTTAGCTGAAAGCTATTGACCCTTTATGTAAAACAGCATTTTGTTAAATAAAAGCACTGTTAGTCTAGTTAATGAATGAATGAATAGGGTTTTACAGCATACCAACACATTATAGGTTTTTTCGACGCCAACAGGAAGGAAGATTCCAGGTTCACTCTACATGTACAAAAACAACAAATTAACATACAGATTAAAAAAAATACATCAACAAATGAACATGCAGAATGAACCTAGAACCTTGATACCTGCAGAACTGCAAGAGTTTCAGCAAATTCTATTGTATTACTCAATTTGTCGCTTCTTACGACATGCATAAGCCACAGTGATCCTATTCTTGCCATCACTCATGGCTCCCTGGAACCACACAGGGGCTGATAATTTAACCACAATAGTGAACATGATAAAAAATGATAAAATGAACATGACACCCATTCGGAGGATTCCTACCCCTCTGCATAGATTGACAGTGATTCTATTCTTATCAGGAACAACACGGGCTTAGTCTAGTTATACAACTGAAACTGTGTAAATGATGAGAGTTTACTCCACATAATATAAAATTCATAACATGTCATCACTGTACATGCATTCCCTCTTGAAAGTTAAAAAGTCATTAAATTATCTCCCTTTACATTGAAATAAGCACAATTTAGGATGACAGATATCACCAGAATGAAAGTTATACTTTATTTAACCACCAATTCTGTTTGTAGCAAACCAAAATTCAATTTCAGAACGCGTCTTCAAACATCATTGCCTTATCCAGGCACACATCCTGCTTTAAATGTACCCTATGAGATTCCCCATGTATTTTTATTGACTAAACTTTTGGTTTTCAGTATAATATGTTTTTATTACAGGTGAAGAATATAACTTACCTCTTTCACATAAACTCTGTTTCAGGATAACAACTGACCTCTTATCAATTTTTGTCCTAAGGCAAGTATCCAAGTAAATATGGAATAATGGGGCCGGGCATGTACGAACAATGACACAAGGTATTTCTCATAAACAATTTTTGTACTTTGTTCTATGCCAAACTATATCAATCTGGATAAAGGGGTCCTACATGGCCAAATGGTCTAAGGCGTCGTCTCAAGATCACCTAACTTTTTCACCGCTAAGGTTGTAGGTTCAGATCCCGCTTGCTCCAAAAACTTTATGTGAGAAAGTTTCCAGTTACTTGCGGAAGAACAGTGGTTCTACTCAGTCTGACTCAGTCTGAGGTCTTCCTCCATCAGTAAAACTGGATATGCCATATCTTACCTGAAATGTGTTGAAAATGGCATATTAAACCCCATTAAAAAAACAACCAGAAAAAACAACAAAAAACAATCTGGATACATTTACAACAGTTCAATACCCGATAACAGTTTGGGGTTCCTGAGTTCACACAATATGGAACCCAAAGGCTACAATGTCATGGTAATGTTGTAACAACCTTCACCTAAATTTTAACATAAAGACTGAGTCATAAGCCTAATTTCTCCTTTACACAACAATAACTCACCTTGAACTTGATTGCTGCAGAATTGTCATGGTACAAAATTCATGATAGTATAAGCATACACCTTTGCGCTAGGTTACATTCACATGATTGTAAGCATGCACAGTACATGTAAATCTTGCACAAAAACTTAAAACACAAGAGTTTAAAGGCAAAATATGACCACTTCAACCAGCAGTATGACCTTGACATTTAGGTAAGGTGTCCAATATGTTCCATACTGCCTCAGAGTAGTAGCATGCACTCTTATGCCAAGTTTCATCCATATAACTGTATGCAATGCACAGGTATGAACAGCTTGCATCAAAACTTAAACACACAACTTAAAGTCAACATGTGACATTTTTACCCAGAAATATGACTTTGAAGTTAGGAACCCATATATATTACATACTCATATTCAACAGTGTATAATCATATACACTTTAATGCCAAATTCCAAGTTTATAACTGCAAGCAATGCACATAATTATGAACAACTTGCACTAAAACATTTTTAACACAGGCGAGACATGGACAGCAATGCCAGGGCGATAACAAAAACTCCGCTATTCATAGAACAAATTGAAAAAAAATAGAGCCAACATTTGGTTGAAAATAAATTTATAGACTTAAAAGAATAACAATCATAATACAAAAGTAAAAGTAATGTAGTTGTTTATAAACAATTTACACCTAAACTTAACAGCGGAATTGTAAGTCCAATTTTCCTTTTCACACTGATATTTCACCTTGAACTTGAATAGCAGCCCCTGTATGTTACAAAATGCTTTAAAGTAAAAGCCTACACCTTTGTTCCAAGTCAAATTCACATAACTGTAAGCATAATGGTTTTCTATTTATGAATACCTATTCTTACCTGATTGCAGACAATATGATGTCAAGGTCCTTGTCAGAGATTGCCTGATTGCTTGTACTCAACATTTCCACAATCAACTTTACCTGAAATGTATATTATATCCTCCTAAATACCAAACTTTTACAAATTTCCTCTTTAAAGGGAATATATCAAAATTTTAAAATTGGTGAAAACATTTCTCCCCCAATATATCATGCCTAGATACCCTCACTGACCTCATATTGAAAAAAGGATATCTATTTAAACATGCCAAAATAATATATTGGAAAGGGATTTCCTAACTTGGGCTATGCACCTTGGTTAGACTAAAATAGATTTCCCATTTAAAATTGCAACATATTTTGTGTATTTTTATAGATGGACAGGGTCCTCCGTGGCCGAGTGGTCTAAGGCGCCGTCTCAAGATCACTTACCTCTCACCGCTATGGTCGTAGGTTCGAGTCCCGCTCGCTCCAAAAACTTTATGTGAGAAGTTTCCAGTTACTTGCGGAAGGACGGTGGTTCTACTCAGTCTGACTCAGTCTGAGGTCTTCCTCCACCAGTAAAACTGGATATGCCATATATAACCTGAAATGTGTTGAAAATGGCGTTAAACCCCATTCCAAAAAAAAAAAAATCCTAGATGGAAAAATCCTTTAAGCTGTATACAAATTATCTCTTTGCTAAGTTCAATTAATCCAGTCACAGATTCAAACACATTTAGTTGCACATTGATTAACTTAGCCATAGCTTAATAAACTAAGCTGCATACAAATAAACCCAGTTACATATAAGTTACATATAAATAAACCAAGTTACATATAAATTATATATAGATAAACCTAGTTACATATAAATTACATATAAATAAACCCAGTTGCATATAACTTACATATAAATAAACCCAGCTACATATGAATTACATATCAATAAACCCAGCTACATAAAAATTACATATAAATAAACCCAGCTATATAAACATTACATATAAATAAACTCTGCTTCATATACATTACATATAAATTGCATATAAATTAACCCAGCTACATATAAATTTGATATAAAATAAACTCAGCTACATATAAATAAAATATAAATAAACCCAGCTACATAGAAATTACATATAAGTAAACCCAGCTACATAAACATTACATATACAAGAGGCGTGTTTAGTTTATATAATTTCTTTTGGGAAAGAATGCTCAGAGCCTATATGAATTACTCTCTAGTATGTTTCCTGGGTACAAACTGTAATGAATGTAGGTCGTCAGGCTAAGCATGGGATCTACCCCACAGCCTCATCTGAGGAATGGTCAACACTCCACCCACTGCCCTGCCTCCTGACTTTGTCCAACTTGATCACCAGGATCATATTTAAAACTTACCAGTTCTGTCTGAATCAAAACTTACCAGCTGTACATCGCTACTTCTGTTTGAATAAAAACTTACCAGCTGTACATCGCTACTTCTGTTTGAATCAAAACTTACCAGCTGTACATCGCTACTTCTGTCTGAATCAAAACTTACCAGCTGTACATCGCTACTTCTGTCTGAATCAAAACTTACCAGCTGTACATTGCTACTTCTGTTTGAATCAAAACTTACCAGCTGTATATCAGTACTTCTGTTTGAATCAAAACTTACCAGCTGTACATCAGCACTTGTTTGAATCAAAACTTACTAGTTGTACACCAGTACTTCTGTTTGAATCAAAACTTACCAGCTATACCCCAGTACTTCTGTCTGAATCAAAACTTACTAACTTACAGCAGTGCTTCTGTTTGAATCAAAACTTACCAGCTGTATATCAGTACTTCTGTTTGAATCAAAACTTACCAGCTGTACATCAGCACTTGTTTGAATCAAAACTTACTAGTTGTACACCAGTACTTCTGTTTGAATCAAAACTTACCAGCTATACCCCAGTACTTCTGTCTGAATCAAAACTTACTAACTTACAGCAGTGCTTCTGTTTGAATCAAAACTTACCAGCTGTACATCAGTACTTCTGCTTGAATCAAAACTTACTACATGTAGCTGTACATCAGTACTTCTGTTTGAATCAAAACTTACTAGCTGTACATCAGTACTTCTGTTTGAATCAAAACTTACCAGCTGTACATCAGTACTTCTGTTTGAATCAAAACTTCCTAACTTACATCAGTACTTCTGTTAGAATCAAAACTTACTAGCTGTACATCAGTACTTCTATTTGAATCAAAACTTACTAGTTGTACATCAGCACTTCTGTTTGAATCAAAACTTACCAGCTGTATATCAGCACTTCTGTTCGAATCAAAACAACTTCCTGATAACTTTCCAACTATTTTTGATTTTATGTACTTGACATCAATTTCTGACTTTAACATCAGGTCATGCACTGTATGTCTGTCATGGCTACACCACAAACATAGCAACTTCACTGCATTCATTCTATAAACTTGATTCTCTGATAAATTACTGTGTGACAGGAGGCTCTGGCATACTGAAATACACACATAGTTGTTTATAAGATAGGAAGGAGTGGGTCGGGGGGCTCTGGCATACTGAAATACATAGTACATAGTTGTTTATAAGGTAAGAAGGAGTGGGTCAGGGGTCTCTGACATACTAAAATACATAGTAATTGTTGTTTATGAGATAGGAATTAGTGGGTCAGGAGGCTCTGACATATTGAAATACACAGTACATAGTTGTTTATAAGGTAGGAAGGAGTGGGTCAGGGGGCTCTGACATACTAAAATACATAGTACATAGTTGTTTATAAGGTAGGAAGGAGTGGGTCAGGGGTCTCTGACATACTAAAATACATAGTACATAGTTGTTTATAATATAGGAAAGAGTGGGTCAGGAGGCTCTGACATATTGAAATACATAGTACATACATGTAGTTGTTTATAAGGTAGGAAAGAGTGGTCAGGAGGCTCTGACATATTGAAAGACATAGTACATAGTTGTTAATAAGATAGGAAGGAGTGGGTCAGGGGTCTCTGACATACTAAAATACATAGTACATAGTTGTTTATAAGGTAGGTAGGAGTGGGAAGGGGTCTCTGACATACTAAAATACATAGTACATAGTTGTTTATAAGATAGGAAGGAGTGGGCAGGGGTCTCTGACATACTGAAATACATAGTACATAGTTCTTTATAAGACAGGAAGGAGTGGGCAGGGGTCTCTGACATACTAAAATACATATATAGTTGTTTATAAGGTAGGAAGGAATGGGCAGGGGTCTCTGACATACTAAAATACATAGTACATAGTTGTTTATAAGGTAGGAAGGAGGGGCTCAGGGGTCTCTGACATATTGAAATACATAGTACATTGTTGTTTATAAGGTAGGAAGGAGTGGGCAGGGGTCTCTGACATACTAAAATACATAGTACATAGTTGTTTATAAGGTAGGAAGGAGTGGGTCAGGGGTCTCTGACATACTAAAATACATAGTACATAGTTGTTTATAAGGTAGAAAGAAGTGGGCAGGGGTCTCTGACATACTGAAATACACACATAGTTGTTTATAAGGTAGGAAGGAGTGGGTCAGGGGTCTCTGACATACTAAAATACATAGTACATAATTGTTTATAAGATAGGAAGGAGTGGGCAGTGGTCTCTCTCTGACATACTGAAATACATAGTACATAGTTGTTTATAAGATAGGAAGGAGTGGGCAGTGGTCTCTGACATACTGAAATAAGTAGTACATAGTTGTTTATAAGGTAGGAAGGAGTGGGCAGGGGTCTCTGACATACTAAAATACAAAGTACATAGTTGTTTATCAGGTAGGAAGGAGTGGGTCAGGGGTCTCTGACATACTAAAATACATAGTACATAGTTGTTTATAAGATAGGAAGGAGTGGGCAGGGGTCTCTGACATACTGAAATACACACATAGTTGTTTATAAGGTAGAAAGAAGTGGGCAGGGGTCTCTGACATACTAAAATACACACATAGTTGTTTATAAGGTAGGAAGGAGTGGGTCAGGGGTCTCTGAGATACTAAAATACATAGTATATAGTTGTTTATAAGATAAGAAGGAGAGGGCAGGGGTCTCTGACATACTGAAATACATATATAGTTGTTTATAAGGTAGGAAGGAGTGGGCAGGGGTCTCTGACATACTAAAATACATAGTACATAGTTGTTTATAAGATAGGAAGGAGTGGGCAGGGGTCTCTGACATACTGAAATACATATATAGTTGTTTATAAGGTAGGAAGGAGTGGGCAGGGGTCTCTGACATATTAAAAATCATAGTACATAGTTGTTTATAAGATAGGAAGGAGTGGGCAGGGGTCTCTGACATACTGAAATACATACATAGTTGTTTATAAGGTAGGAAGGAGTGGGCAGGGGTCTCTGACATACTAAAATACATAGTACATAGTTGTTTATAAGGTAGTAAGGAGTGGGTCAGGGGTCTCTGACATACTAAAATTCATAGCACATAGTTGTTTATAAGATAGGAAGGAGTGGGCAGGGGTCTCTGATATACTGAAATACACACATAGTTGTTTATAAGGAAGAAAGAAGTGGGCAGGGGTCTCTGACATACTGAAATACATAGTACATAGTTGTTTATAAGGTAGGAAGGAGTGGGTCAGGGGTCTCTGACATACTAAAATACATAGTATATAGTTGTTTATTATATAGGAAGGAGCGGGCAGGGGTCTCTGACATACTGAAATACATATATAGTTGTTTATAAGGCAGGAAGGAGTGGGCAGGGGTCTCTGACATACTAAAATACATAGTACATAGTTGTTTATAAGATAGGAAGGAGTGGGCAGGGGTCTCTGACATACTGAAATACATATATAGTTGTTTATAAGGTAGGAAGGAGTGGGCAGGGGTCTCTGACATATTAAAATACATAGTACATAGTTGTTTATAAGATAGGAAGGAGTGGGCAGGGGTCTCTGACATACTGAAATACATACATAGTTGTTTATAAGGTAGGAAGGAGTGGGCAGGGGTCTCTGACATACTAAAATACATAGTACATAGTTGTTTATAAGGTAGTAAGGAGTAGGTCAGGGGTCTCTGACATACTAAAATTCATAGCACATAGTTGTTTATAAGATAGGAAGGAGTGGGCAGGGGTCTCTGATATACTGAAATACACACATAGTTGTTTATAAGGAAGAAAGAAGTGGGCAGGGGTCTCTGACATACTGAAATACACACATAGTTGTTTATAGGGTAGGAAGGAGTGGGTCAGGGGTCTCTGACATACTAAAATACATAGTACATAGTTGTTTATAAGATAGGAAGGAGAAGACAGGGGTCTCTGACATACTAAAATACATAGTACATAGTTGTTTATAAGGTAGGAAGGAGTGGGCAGGGGTCTCTGACATACTAAAATACATAGTACATAGTTGTTTATAAGATAGAAAGGAGTGGGTCAGGGGTCTCTGACATACTGAAATACATAGTACATAGTTGTTTATAAGGTAGGAAGGAGTGGGCAGGGGTCTCTGACATACTAAAATACATAGTACATAGTTGTTTATAAGATAGGAAGAAGTTGGTCAGGAGGCTCTGACATATTGAAATACATAGTACATAGTTGTTTATGTTTATAGGAAGGAGTGGGTCAGGAGGCTCTGACATATTGAAATACATAGTACATAGTTGTTTATAAGGTAGGAAGGAGTGGGTCAGGGGGCTCTGACATACTGAAATACATACATAGTTGTTTATAAGATAGGAAGGAATGGGTCGGGGGGCTCTGACATATTGAAATACATAGTACATAGTTGTTTATAAGGTAGGAAGGAGTGGGCAGGGGTCTCTGACATACTAAAATACATAGTACATAGTTGTTTATAAGGTAGGAAGGAGTGGGCAGGGGTCTCTGACATACTAAAATACATAGTACATAGTTGTTTATAAGGTAGGAAGGAGTGGGCAGGGGTCTCTGACATACTAAAATACATAGTACATAGTTGTTTATAAGGTAGGAAGGAGTGGGTCAGGGGTCTCTGACATACTAAAATACATAGTTTATAGTTGTTTATAAGGTAGGAAAGAGTGGGTCAGGGGTCTCTGACATACTAAAATACATAGTACATAGTTGTTTACAAGGTAGGAAGAAGTGGGCAGGGGTCTCTGACATACTAAAATACATAGTACATAGTTGTTTACAAGGTAGGAAGGAGTGGGCAGGGGTCTCTGACATACTAAAATACATAGTACATAGTTGTTTATAAGGTAGGAAAGAGTGGGTCAGGGGTCTCTGACATACTAAAATACATAGATAAGGTAGGAAGGAGTGGGTCAGGGGTCTCTGACATACTAAAATACATAGTACATAGTTGTTTATAAGGTAGGAAGGAGTGGGTAGGGGTCTCTGACATACTAAAATACATAGTACATAGTTGTTTATAAGGTAGGAAGGAGTGGTTTATGGGTCTCTGACATACTGAAATACATAGTACATAGTTGTTTATAAGGTAGGAAGGAGTGGGTCAGGGGTCTCTGACATACTAAAATACATAGTACATAGTTGTTTATAAGATAGGAAGGAGTGGGCAGGGGTCTCTGACATACTGAAATACATAGCACATAGTTGTTTATAAGGTAGGAAGGAGTGGGCAGGGGTCTCTGACATATTGAAATACATAGTACATAGTTGTTTATAAGGTAGGAAGGAGTGGGTCAGGGGTCTCTGACATACTAAAATACATAGTACATAGTTGTTTACAAGGTAGGAAGGAGTGGGCAGGGGTCTCTGACATACTAAAATACATAGTACATAGTTGTTTATAAGGTAGGAAGGAGTGGTTTATGGGTCTCTGACATACTAAAATACATAGTACATAGTTGTTTATAAGGTAGGAAAGAGTGGGTCAAGGGTCTCTGACATACTAAAATACATAGTACATAGTTGTTTATAAGATAGGAAGGAGTGGGCAGGGGTCTCTGACATACTGAAATACATACATAGTTGTTTATAAGGTAGGAAGGAGTGGGTCAGGGGTCTCTGACATACTAAAATACGTAGTAGATAGTTGTTTATAAGATAGGAAGGAGTGGGTCAGGGGGCTCTGACATATTGAAATACATAGTACATAGTTGTTTATAAGGTAGGAAGGAGTGGGTCAGGAGGCTTTGACATACTAAAATACATAGTACATAGTTCTTTATAAGATAGAAAGGAGTGGGTCAGGAGGCTCCGACATATTGAAATACGTAGTACATAGTTGTTTATAAGATAGAAAGGAGTGGGTCGGGGGGCTCTGACATACTGAAATACGTAGTACATAGTTGTTTATAAGATAGAAAGAAGTGGGTCGGGGGGCTCTGACATACTGAAATACACACATAGTTGTTTATAAAATAGAAAGGAGTGGGTCATGGGGCTGATATACTGAAATACACGCAAAGTTGTTTCTAAGACAGAAAGGAATGTATCAAGGGGTTTTCACATACTGAAATATACACATAGTTGTTTATAAGGTAGAAAGGAGTAAGTAAGAGAATCTGGCAAACTGAAATACACACATCTTTGTTCATAAGATAGAAAGGAGTGAGTAAGATAATCTGGCATACTGAAATACAAACATAGTTGTTTATAAAATAGAATGGAGAGAGTAAGAGAATCTAGTAAAATGAAATACACACAAAGTTGTTTATAAGTTAGAAAGGAGTGGGTAAGGGAATCTGGCATATTGGAATACAAACATAGGTGTTTCTAAGATAGAATGGAGAGAGAAGAGAATCTGGCAAAATGAAATACACACAAAGTTGTTTATAAGTTAGAAAGGAGTGGGTAAGAGAATATGGCATACTGAAATACAAACATAGGTGTTTCTAATATAAAATGGAGAGAGTAAGAGAATCTGGCAAATGAAATACACACAAAGTTGTTTATAAGTTAGAAAGGAGTGGGTAAGAGAATATGGCATACTGAAATACAAAC